>JAQISU010000010.1:16002500-16345000 GCA_029339505.1 Unio delphinus
ATGACTGAGAGTTCAATTGTAAGCAATGATACGAGACCTCGTGTGCGTAAGAGGTCGAGATCTTAATATTATTAAAAACGTTAAGGGTCCGGCTCAGTGCGCGCGCGTGTGGTAAATTTTATTTGGGAAGCCTGAATAAAACGTAGGGGAACCACCTCCTAATACTATACAACATTTAAAGACCAACCAATGTTATTCTAAATTGTAAAAAGTTACATTAGACAAATGTATTATCTTGCTGACAATATTGGACTGATAAAATGTTGTTTATTTAATTAAACAAAAGAAAAAATAATGGCATGCTGCTGCGTGCAACGCCGTACTGGAGCGTCATAAACCGGTTGTGAGTTACCCCCAACTTCCAATCTAAGTAGGTCTGTAGACAGAACCTGGTGATAGAAGCCAGGATTAAACTATTTATACCCCTACGGCACGAGCCACACACCACCCCGGTGATGGCCGACCAATTTAGACGACAACTCTATCGTGCGGCAAGGCAGCGAGAGCAGTCAGTGTACATAGAACGTGCTATCTAGGACATAATCTGGACAGATCAGCCGACAGAGCGCAGCGATCAATGTTCAGAAGTGTCGCCAGGACACACACTCCAAATAACAGTGTTCGTGAGATCTTATATAAATTCATGTGTATTCTCCTATATGGCGGACTAGGTATTTGTGGTTAACTAGCATATATGAAATTAATTTAATATTATCAATCAGCATTTTAACTAGTTTTATGTTTGGGTTTGGTTAGTAAATGTTTAGGTGTATGGAATATTGATTTGTATAACAGAACTATTCAGGTAAATGACAAATTTCAACTTAAATAACATAAAGATAACTCCTACTCGCCACAATACACAACTCTTGCTTGCACAGATTTGTGTACAAATCTTTAAACAGTACATGAAAAGCACATGCATATAATATATTCACCAGTCTGCTTATGCGAATAAACCGGTGTTACAGTAAATTGTGGGTGATTAGAATTTTATTTGTAGTTTTTTAAATCAAGTGTTGTATTGCAAAGTCCGACTAAGAGAGAGAGAGAGAGAGAGAGAGAGAGAGAGAGAGAGAGAGAGAGAGAGAGAGAGAGAGAGAGAGTCTGGCTCATAAAATATACAATTTAGACCATTATCAGCAATGCAGACAATGAACTCAGTGTTACAGCTGATCATATCGTTCTTTTAAAGTAGTATGAACTGTCTTGTGAACTTCAGTGAAGTATAGACTGTTCAAGGGATCAAGAGTAATATTTTTTTCTTCTAATTCAAATCTTCTTTTCCCATGTTGAATAGAGGGTCCATCGATATGTGACGCAACGCAATTATGTGCGGATTAAAAAAAAATATTTCGCCTCTCATTACACTTCGTTACAAAAACGCAGATCATGCAACTTGAAACGCAAGCATGGTATACATGCACCACGTCATAAACATTTGACCAACCCATACAAATTTGTAAAAAAAAAAATCACTTTGTATAGAAAAACACAACAATGCATCATTTCACTCTGAATTACTAAATAATATAAAAAAAATATATTGATCAGTCTGGGGTTAGACCTCACGAATCCTATACTAAAGTGAACAATTAACGAATTTTATAAAGACTTAAAATCCAAGGAATAAAGTTGTAGACGCTTCATGATTTATTTCTCAATGTCCACTTTCTCCCATGGTGATACAGCAATGTTACATATTTTTGCATTTATCTTGTAGATGGCACTGGTGTTGTTTTTGTGATGTCACATTTGTCACCTCCTTAAATACCACACAAGTTGGTCACCCCTCTCCCTCATTGTGTGGCTCCACAATGATATGTGATTGATTCCCATGCAGTACAACAGTTCACAGTGGCTTGTATCTTTACTTACAATTGGCCTGTCATACATTTACTATATAAGTTAGTATATAGTACATGTATGACAGGTCAATTGTAAACAATGATAAGAGCCCCTGTGTAACATTTGTGGTGCAATCTATAGTAAAAGCTATACAGGTCATGAATGTGCATTTATTTGTATATGGGGATGGGGTTTTTACTGATTGGGTGTAACGCTCAATTTGATTTTTTTTATCCAGAGGTTGATCACCCTTGATGTTCTTACCTGGTTCGACTAAATATAAACTTATGTTGTTATAGATAGAGATCTGAGCAGATATAAAGAACAAACTAACACGAGTTTACCTGTACAGGTAAACAAACAATTAAATCAATTATATAAAACAACTGTGAGAAGTCATTACATCAGGAATATACTCTGCTTATTCAACTATCGAGAAGGAATGTATGGCATTGATTTTGGCTTTACAACATTTTGAAGTTTATCTTAGTTCAGCTCCTTCTTTGATTATAGTTTTTAGTGACCACAACACCCTTACTTTCATCAGCAAGATGAAAAATAAAAATCAAAGATTACTAAGGTGGAGTTTGTTATTGCAGGAATATAATCTTGACATCCGGCACATCAAGGGAAAAGATAATTTAATAGCAGACGCTCTTTCCCATGCAGAAATTAAATAAGCACCATATTACACATCTTTGGATTGGACAGTCTGCTTAAGACAAAGTTATCTATAACACACAGAACATCTTTTCCAAGTACACAACAAAAAAATTGTCACAGAAATAGACTGGGTACATTACAGATTTTACGTTTACTGAATATGGTAAAGTTATTTTTACAGGATACTGTTTATTTATAGTTTTGTAAAGTGTTAATCATTTGAGGTGTACCCCAAGGAGAACAGTCCATCAGGATATTCCATTTGTTTAAAGTCAGTCTATGTATTGTCTTGTTTGTTACATTTACTGCATGGATATGTATCATCCTTTTTACTTGTTTAGAGAAACTGAAAGATAAAAGATGGTATGTCAGGTATGATTGTCCTGAACAAGTCATGGTCTCTTACATTTCCATAAGCTGTCCATAAGAAGCTTGCTTCATTCTCATATTCTTTTTTCAATGCTTTGGATATTTTGTATCAACTAGATCCTAGCATAGGACTGTATGCTTAGGTGAATCAAAGTTAGAACTTGTTTGCTTGTTTTTGTTGTTGTAGTGGACAATATGCACTACACTGCCATATAAACTTGCTTATACTTCAAGCAATGTAGATCCTGATCTGCCAAAGCATAATACACATGCAGTTTAGGATCTATGTTATTTATTCTACTGATTACTTATAATCTATACAAATCCAGAGCTGCTGGCAAATTAGACAATGGCAGATCTGGGTTTGTGCAGTTTGCATGTGGACATATAAATAAGTATGTGGTGCTTAGGTTCTTCTTAACATACCCAAAGGTTTCATACAAAACTAAAACGTGTAACAATATACTTAACCCATTATTGTGAAAACTAAAACTAGTCACTTGAATACATGTAGCATTGTCTCTTATGTTGATATTAAACAGTTTTAAACATTGTTGTCAATGAAAGGACCAATTGATAAGAGGCCATAGTCCTTTTGTGGTTATGACAAATGCACATACCCATGAAGCATCAAGAAGTGCTGACATTGTAAAATGATTGAAATTATCAACACATGTGATTCATCACCCCCAAATCTTGACAGAAAGGTATAAAAGCAGATAAAAAGTTCTATAAGATTTATTATACAGAAGAATAAACAACTGAGTGCTACTTTTTGGTGCAAAATTATTGGGAAGGATGAGGAAGCAAAGAATAGACAATAATTTTTTCAAGTCTGGTAATGTTCCTCACAAGATGGGGAAAATATGCATAAATGCAAAAGACATAGCCTTTTAAGGTCTGTTAAATAAAGACAACAAGACACAAATTTTAAAAGGCTATCCAGTTCCTATAATACTGACATTGATGTTGGATAGGGAAAGCCTGCTGACTGCTGTGGCCCAAGCAAAAGAGTAACCTGGAGGTGGAGAAATATGTGGAAAACTTTGCGATGCTAAGGCATGTCCATGTTTCTATGCAATATTCAGACACTGATATAACTTATCACTGCATAAGATACTTGGTATATAATCGAGTTGAATTGCATATTAAAGTTGTCAAATTCATCAATCTATACCTACATTTACCCAAAACTCATAACAAGTTTGAAAAAGCCTCAAAAAGCTACTTTCAACTACTTTCAATATAAAGCTAAATAAAATGTATAAATTAATGAAGAAGAAAAAAAGAGAAACAAAGCAAACCTTGCAATTATGTAATTACAGTCAAAGGGGAGGTAATATACCTTGATTTGACATACCAAGTAGCAAGCTCTAATTTACAGCTAAATGATTCTATACTATCACTTAATAGTAAGTGCAGAGCAATGTTGCCTTTTTAAATAGATTTTGTTTCAAATCTGAAACCACATTTCTGACATGAAGTTTGTTTTCATCTATTCACAAGAGCATAACTGGTGAACAAAACACATATTGCTTAGTGCACACATGAAAAAATGCAGAGATGTGGAATACTGTGTTCAAAAAGCACCAGTTCCAACATCCTGACTGTCAGGGTTTTCTATCATTGGACTTGGAACATGAAGAGAAAAGAGGTCTGGTGTGTCAGGAGAGACCAGTATGTTTCGATATGCAGATATACATCAAGAATGTTTCAACTGTATGAAGAAATGTCAAGGAAAGGTTTTGAAAGAAAAACTGCCTGTGTAAATAATGTGATGCAGATAGAACTTTCATGGACTGATAATGAAAAGGAAGGGTTGATAACTATTCTTTTAAGTGTGAATGTCCCCCCCCCCTCTTAAAAGGGATGCAGAAAAGTTTCCATACTGTTTTGCCTAAATATTGAATGTACCAACATGAGAGACATGGCAGAACAAAGAAAAGATGTCAAGGAGTTTAATTATATGATATGATAGGAAATAAGACATATAATTGATATTCAATGTTACTCCGCATCTAATAATGCAATTTATTTTGTGGAGTAGGTAGAATACCGTTTCAATCAGCTACCCAGTGCACACACATTCTAGTTGAAGACACTACTCCTGAGAAAATGGTAATTAATATAACAAATTAATTTAACTACAAATTAATATAACTACAAATTAATGTAACTACAAATAAGAAACCTTGCACATTGGGTAAAATGCATGCATGCATCTGATGAAGCCCAATTGTGTAACTGCTCAGCAAATACAAGTTTACACACAAATATTGGAGATGAATGCACATTTTGTAAGGAGGGGCTTATACATTTGAAGAAAACTGACAATCTAGAGGTATTCAACATTACAACTGATCCAGACACTGCTAGTTATTGGGCTAGCCTTGACCTGATGAGGAAAGAAATAACAAACAGTCCCTGTAAATCACATTGATACATGCCATCTGGCTCAAAATTATAGAAGCATATTAATTAATTTGATACCAAGATGAACTAAAAACTGAGGGAAAAGATGCAGAACAACTTTGTACTTGGCTAAGAGGTGTCAGGCTGAATTTGAAAAATCATTTTAAAATATGATACATGTACACCAAAATTAATAAGTAATTTATCTTATGCAACATATGCAATAGTTATGTGCTATCAAGGTGATCATAGTTTTTGTCATAAGCAGTCTAATGAGTCTATTTTCTTTTTTTTTTTACATAGCCTGAGCTATCTACTACCCCTGTCCAGTGTATACAACCCGTCCTATCTGTGGTTTTTTTTATAGATGTTTTCTCCAAAATCACATGCAAACCATGAAGAAGAAAAAAAAAAAAAGACTCCAGTATGAATGTCATATGCAAAAACCACCAAATGATACCTAGGATGCTTGTGGTAACCATGGAAACAACAGGCTCCTATTATGGTATAGGTCGCATATAGGAGTCACGGTACTAATTCAACTCCCATAATAAACATACGGAAACACCATCATATTCAAAATTCAATAACTTAACATTTCTGGGTGCTAATGATCAGACCTATATTTCTCCATGCACAACTATCTTTGGTGCAAGCTTCTGTGCGGAGAACACTGTATGAGCTGTGGATTTTTTTACAAATCTACATATGCATGAAAACACGTTATTGATTCTAAACCAAATGAATTGGGTGCTACTTTCATTTTTGAGCACTCCTAAGTGAAGCCTGTAAAAATACTAAAATTGCATCAATAGAATATTGTCCATATTATTTTTTTATAAATTACAATTAGGATAAGCTCTTTTACTCTTCATTATTAACCAATTATGGAGCACCAAATCTCTATATTCTCTATTATTTCTTCACCCATATCTAGACTGGTTCACAGTTCTTCCATATAATTAGTACCACGTGCCCTGAAGCTCTGCGATCAAAGCCAAGTCTTATCAGTTTTATCAGTACATTCAATGCGAGTATGTTGTGTGATCAAAGCCAAGTCTTATACATTTATTAGTACTCTGTGATCAAATGCATACATTAAACATTTATCAGCACTTTTAAGATATCATATGTAATAAGAGTGACAGACTTTGATACTCTTCCAAGATTATTGCTTACGGTAGATTGTAATTATTTGGATCATACAAATCACCTATTTTATATATTTTATTTAGGAGAGACAGTTGCTAGTTATTGTGTAATGGAGCTAAATTCAGCAAAGAATTAAAGAGAGATATAGATCTTACTTGTAAGTAGAGTCTCAATGTGCACAATGCAGACCCTGAAATGCCATCACATAATGTTCCAGTAGATCAGGGTCTATATTGTTGCTTACACCGATTACTCATAACAAACTGCAAAGACACAGATTTGCCAGTGTTTAGCGAATTTGGATCTGGATCCATGCAGTGGACTTAACTAGTGAGTATATACTGTTTAGGGTGGCCGAGTGGTCTAAAGCGTTCACCGTTACGGATCACTGCCATCTCACCTCTGTCTGCGTAGGTTAGAGTCTTAGATTCGGCTTATGTGGGTATGTGAGAAAGCTTGCCAGTAGCTTCTTGTGGGTCGGTGTTTCTGTCCCGGGTTCTTCCTCCACCGTTGATACTGACTGCCGTGTATAGCCTATCTTGTGCTGAAAAATGACGTTAAACCCTACTACAACAATATACTGTTTATGTTACTAAAGTATTTAGCTGATTAAAAAAAACACAGAGAGTAGAATAAATAACATTCTTTATTTTCTTTGAATAAAACATAAACTGGCATAGAATACATTACAGTTTATATGATATAAAGTTGCAAATGATAATGAAAATACAAGCATACAATTACATTTACAAACTTATGCAGATTCTTTCAAAGTTGCTTTTGCATTCATGCATTTATTACAATAATAATCTTCAAATAACATTCCAGATTTCCGTCACATAGTAGTTATGGGAAAGCCCAAACTTTGCAAACTTTATTATTGCACCTTCTTTTTCATAATTAACTAGATCAATTCTAATACGATTGACCTAATCTAATATGACTGACCTATTCTAATATGACTGACCTATTCTAATATGACTCACCTATTCTAGTATGATTGACCTATTCTAAAATTATTTATCTATTCTAATATGATTGACCTATTCTAATATGATTGACCTTATTCTAATATGATTGACCTATTCTAATATGACTCACCTATTCTAATGACTGACCTATTATAAAATTATTTACCTATTCTAATATGATTGACCTATTCTAATATGATTGACCTATTATAAAATTATTTACCAATTCTAATATGATTGACCTATTCTAAAATGATTGACCTTATTCTAATTTGATTGACCTATTATAAAATGATTGACCTATTCTAATATGATTGACCTATTTTAAAAGGATTGACCTATTATAATATGACTGGAAATGTATACAAACTAGAATATGAAAAAGCAATATTTACATTATGTTATATAACTGTATATTAATATAGAAAGTAAACAAGATAATGAGATGTAATTTTCTCACTGAAAATTGGCATTGTCTATTGAAGCTTAAAAGAAGATTCAATCAAAATCATATTGACAATGCATACTGTATTTATACCATTAAGGTAGGTCAAACCAATTAACAGAATAGTCCAAAATCCATTTAATGTATTCTAGTTTTGTTTTTAGTACAGTATTAATGAGTTGTTTTTGGTTGCCGTTTTGCAACATAAAAGGGAGACTAATCTATCCTAATTGTCACCTTTACATAGCAGTCACCTTGGCTCAGCAGTTATTCATAATTCCCTTTTATGAAATTTCCTCTATAAAAAAGTACTGTTTTAAATAGTTACTTGCTTTTTGCAATCAATGGCCATGTGTTTCCTTCACGAACAGCGCTTATTGTTTACATCATCACCTGAGCAGGTAGACTATGCAAACAAAATTTTTGTTTTCACAAGAAAAACATTGTTTACGTTTTTAAAAAAAGTGAATTGTTATTTTAAGAATGTGAATAAATAATGTCAGTAATACAATTTATCTACATGTATCAATAAGTTGTAATTTCAGAAATAAATGTAAATTGACAATTATTGCAAATCATGTGACCCATCAGGTACATTATTTTACATTTTGTATTTTTGAAAATCTTGTCAAGGTTCATTTCCAAAACTAAACCAGACATATCCAATTTACTTGGCTTGACTGCAGAGTCATTCACAATGCTGTAGATATCAGTGTGTATACTGGTTTGAAATGAGACAAAAAGGTGTGGCACAAGTGAATTAATTAAACCCTGGCAGGATGCATTAATTTCAAAATTCATTTTTACTTATCAGAAGATTCACACAATTTTCAACAAATATTTCTTAGTTTATTGAACTTGTTCTGTCAACATGGTCACCTCCCTAAATAAGTAACAGATCTATATACATTACTTCTAGTTATTAATTTATTGACAAATTGGGGAGCTGTGGAGGCATAGAGGATAAGTATGTCAGACTCACAACCAAAACCGGGTGTACGTTAAAATTCTAATATAAGAGCAGTCAAGGTCAGTTATTGTAGCAGGTCCTTAGGCAAGGCACATAACTTCAATTAACCTTTTTGTTGCTGTGCCTTAAACATGAAATTAAACCATTTTAAAAAACCCATTACCTACATATACATTTTAAAAAACCCATTACCTATATATACATTTTAAAAAACCCATTACCTATATATATATATATGTATATATACACACATACACACAACGTTCCCTCTAAGTGAATGGTAGATGCGCGCGCAATGCTCTCTGCATTGTGCAAGCGTTACGGAGATGTGCAAACTTTAATGGTGGATTGACAATTCAGCTGCGCAGGGATGTCTGAGCAGCTGCGCACATGTGCACCTTAGAGGGAATGTTGATGCTGTATATATATATATATATATATATATATATATATATATATATATATATATATATATATGTATTGTATGTTAGAGAATAGTACATGTTTTAAGAGAATCTGTAAATACATGTATATACAATGCAATTAAAATCTAATGATATATTAAAAGTGGGCCTTTGTGTATCCATGAAAGACAAGAAATAAATGAAGGGTTGATATCACAGTGTGTAAATCAATGGGGTTGATGAAATGTAAAGGTCCTGATTCAAGAATCAACCGAGCTGATGAGCAATATTTTTTTTATCACAGTGTGAAGTAAAGTGTACACCCTTAAAGTACCTCTTCCTATAAAGAACACTATTATCTCCGATGAAATATATAAACAGAATTTAAAAGTAAACATTTATAAATTATTAACACATACATATATTGTAAGTCAAATACTGATTATATGATTTGTGTGCACTGGAATCTCCAGGTATTTACCAGTCAAGTTACCAACTAAAGGTAATCTCCAGCAGGCCTGGCCCTAGAGTAAGGTAAATGAGGCAACCACCTTGGGCTCTGCACTTTCAGGAAATTACCTCTGCAAATCAATTTTTTGCTGCGTTGGTACCAGCACATACTAAGGCCAGGCCTGATCTACAGACACTGACCATTCAAACAATTTATTAAAGATAATCTACAGGCACTGACCATTCAAACAACTTATTAATGATAATCTACAGGCACTGACCATTCAAACAACTTATTAAAGATAATCTACAGGCACTGACCATTCAAACAACTTATTAATGATAATCTACAGGCACTGACCATTCAAAGAACTTATTGATGATAATCTACAGGCACTGACCATTCAAACAACTTATTAATGATAATCTACAGGCACTGACCATTCAAACAACTTATTAAAGATAATCTCCAGGTAATGACCATTCAAACAACTTATTAAAGATAATCTCCAGGCACTGACCATTCAAACAACTTATTAAAGATAATCTACAGGCACTGACCATTCAGACAACTTATTAAAGATAATCTACAGGTAATGACCATTCAAGGTACCAACTAAAGGCAATGTCCAGGCACTGACCACTTAAGGTACCAACTCAAGGTAATATGTAGGCACTGACCACTCAAGGTACCAACTCAAGATAATCTCTAGGCACTGACCACTCAAGGTAATCTCTAGACACTGACCACTCAAGGTACCAACTCAAGGTAATCTCTAGGCACTGACTATTCAAGGTATCAACTGAAAGTAATCTCCAGGCACTGACCAATCAAGCTAGCAACTAAAGGTAATATCCAGGTACTGACCACTCAAGGTACCAACTAAAGGTTATTATTATGAACAAACAGTCTTCACCTACAGGAAAACATGTATTGATTTACGAATACACATAAACCATTGATCTGGAAATTACACAACAGTTATTGTATGCAGATAGCTGTTAACAGCAGATTTAATTGCACATGATACAAATCATATCCAATTACATTGATTTTAAGCCTGTGATTGGGTATAAAAGCACCTTTCCTGTCTGCTTTTTCTCCTTAACAAATTAGCATTTGTTTTCAATAAACCCAAAATTATTTTTTGAATTTGTGTGCAAGTATACTTTTCAAAATGTATGCACAAAAGTAATTACTGCTGTCAGTGACAATGGCGCTATTACATAGACTTCTGGATTCAAGTAATGTATATCCCAATAAACACATTTCATTGTTTGACTTTCTACACTGGGAGAGAGAATGTTTAAATTGACAAGCTTGACATGTCAGATATATCACATGAAAACCCAAAATGGTTAAAACAAAACAGGAAAATTATTGTGTCAAGATGCCTTGTGAGAAGGTCAAAAAGGATGATAAGAACCATTTCAAACACTAATGTTTGGAATTTCTCACCATAGTGTTCATATTTTGAATCCTAACATTTTTATTAAATAAGTGTCAATAAATCAACGGAATGATCAAGTAACCTTGACAGAAACTGTTACCCCAAGGTAATCAGAAGTTTGTCAATAAATCAATGGAATGATCAAGTAACCTCATGCTATTAAATTCTTTCAAATGGAGGAAAGAATCATTTACTAATCAACATGTAGAAAAGTATAGAATGAGCAGGACAAGGTCATATCTTTAGTACCATGTATACTCACAAATAAACCAAATAATTTATGATAAAATAAAGGCCTGGAAGAATTGGGGTGGGGTTAGCTTATCTGCAGGTCAAGGCTTTTTTGTTGACTATCGTAATGGCTGTAAATCTTGTGTCATGAAAAATACTATAATGTACAGTACTTATACAGTGCAAATCATGCTAATCCTGTTTTTCCCAAACATGCTAAATGCAAATTATGCTTATTCACTGTTTCAACCAAATCACATTATGCCAGATAACATTCCAGCTAGTCAATAATAGCTGTTTCATTTACGGTGACCCACATACGAGTTATTCTTTTTCAGTATTATAAGTGATGCTACAAATTAATGTAATCTTTATGAAAATTACACATATTCAACTGTGCAAGGCACATAACCAGCATAACTGGTACATTATGAAGAAAGAATGGTAATAATAAAGACTAAAATTCTGAAAATTGAGTTCATCATCTATTTTACATTTGTGTTTTGGAAAGATGGATGTTTGACATCTCCTTTTCTTATATTTGGCAGATTTGTCTTTTGTTTTCTGACAGCAAAATAGGCTGGTAAATCATTAAAATCCTGAAACTGGCTTGGGTTAAGAGGGAAATATTGACTGGCAACTATACTAGTACATTGATGTGTAATTGCCCTTTACTCAATAATATTACATGTAGCATGATTACCATAGTTTTGTAAAATGAAGTATAAGGTTGCTACATCAATGCAATCTACAACTCAGTCTTTAGGGTATTAAATTTTCAAAGCCTTATTTCTGAACTTCATTATTGTATTTTGGAGCTATCAAAGTTTAGTGCAGTGGTGCCCATGATTCGAATCCAAGTGATGTTCTTTATTTAGTATCTGTTCAAAACTACAATGTACATGTGTTGGCCCATTGTGTAAATACTCAATAGCCTAATTAAAAGTACTGAATCAAACCCTTTTGTTGCTCACTGTTGTCATACTGGGATCAAATTTTAAGTAATTAGGTATTTACAATTTCAAGGCAAAATAAAAACATAATTACTGGTGCACTGATATAAAAAGTCTAATATAATAATGTACATACACACAATAATTTAGTCAAAAGGGAGTGGTAGTGTTACAGTAACCCACAAATGCTCAATTTTTGTCATAGTCCGATTAAGTATACACAAATATAAATCGGATAGAAACAATAAAAAAACAGAAAATTAAAAAAATCTCATGAGTTTTCAAACAAATTGATACCATTTTTGTGTAATAATCATACATGCCAACTACAAGAGAGGTATATGATTAATGTGTAATTTTTGCTAATATAAGTTTGCCTCAAAAAATGCATTTAGAATTTACTGCATGCATCTTGTTATGTCAACTCGGACTTGTAGGTCAATTTCTATGTGGGTCATGCACTTTTTTGTGTTTATACCTATTCAATTTCGTGGTAGTGGGTGGGTGGTTTGGCTTGAACAGGTTTATATGCATGTATATATGGTAGGTACAAGAGATTCTCATTTAGTCAATCCTACCTGATTAACTGGAAAGTTAAAAATAGTTTACTGTAAAAAAAACCGAAAAACCATTCATATTGACCTCAATTGAGGGTGTGAATCAACAAAAGTATTGATATGCATACAGATTGCTCTAATGAGTAACAGCCAAGCCAGGCTTGACAAAGCAAAATTAAGTTGGCCTTTAATAGATTTCCATTTTTAACAATAATATTTTTACATTTTAACTAGCATAAAAAGTCTTGGGAATTGTTCATCATTTGACAAAGAGATTGGAAAAACCATTTAATCTTAGTCTTTGTAGCTAATTGTTGGTATTTTAGAAATATCTGTTGGATACTATAGCATAGTTTTCATAAGAATCATTAAAACTGTGGAGATAAAAAATTTGAAAGGATAAAATAATGTCTCCCTCAGACTTGGCTTTTTGTACAAAGCATCAAAAGATGGGACATTGATGGGATAACTGTTTTCTGATCTGCTGGCAGATATTGGTGGTTATACTTCTTCTTAGAGTTTGTCTTGACTACAATTCTGTTCATTATAATGTCATTTCTATTATATGCTGGTTATAGATCCCATTTTATTATGTAACAATGAAATCGTAATGTATTTACTCATGAGGCAGTGTCTCTATAAGACATGCATAGCATTATAACGAGGCAGTGTCATTACAAGACAGCTACAGATAAGGCAATATACTATATGACTCACATATGACTATACTATGACTCACTATGACTATATACTATATGACTCACATATGACTATGTGACTCACATGACTATATACTACATGACTCACATATGATTATAAATGATATGACTAGCATATGACTAAATACTATATGACTCACATATGACTATATACTATAGGACTCACACTATATGACACATATGATTATAAATGATATGACTAGCATATGACTAAATACTATGACTCACATATGACTATACGACTCACATATGACTATATACTATATGACTCACATATGATTATAAATTATATGACTAGCATATGACTATATACTATAGGACTCGCACATTACTATATACTATATGACACATGGCACCATAATGAGCAAAAGCTGTATTTAATTATATATGCTGAATGTAACAAAATGCAGAATTTGCAGTGAAAGGCAACAACCGAGTTATATCAGCAGGCCTAAAAATTATAGCAAAATTAATCAACTTTGGAAAATATTTTTATGAGACGATCTATGGTAACACGTCATTCTGGAAAGTTGTGATGTAACAGGTGTTAAAATATTCAAATTATTTATCACTGAAACTACTGGAAATTTTGTTCCTCCAAACAAAAAATGCATCATATTCATAGATTTATTAAAATGAATTAATGATATGCATCTTCCAATACTCAAGGATAAACTACTGAAAATCTTCACTTAAAAAATATTACATGCCACTAGCATACAATTTAATCCACCGATATTTATGATACTGGCAGCTTTTGAAAAATGTGTACATTATTTGCATATTGGAATTTATGAGCATATAGTATAGACATGCAGATGGTGATCACAAATGATCTTTCTCATGTATCCTCTATGTTGGCTTCTCATCCTCCTTCTGTTGCAGCCATTTTGTACAGATGGTGACAACAGCTGTCTGTCCCATTCTTTGAGCAGCTCCTTGGATACGCTTTACATCCTCAACTCTGTCACCTTTCACGGCCATCAGATAGGCTGATCGTAACTTTCCACACAAAATGTAAGCATTGATCTGTAATACAGACAGTAAATGTAATTCTTGTTAAAAAAAGTACAAAAAAATTATAGTGTAATAATAATTATTATAATAATGATGACTAATGATAAATAAAATACTAAAACAACAAAATTAAACTTGATGCTCATTTGCCATGTCAATATTTCAAAATCTGTATTAGCATGCTTCATTTTTTTTTGCAGCTTGCAGTTTCTGCATATGAGGATTACCATTACCAATTCATGAATAGATGG
This sequence comes from Unio delphinus, assembly GCA_029339505.1. NCBI lineage: Eukaryota > Metazoa > Mollusca > Bivalvia > Unionida > Unionidae > Unio > Unio delphinus. Next base: position 16,017,364 of record JAQISU010000010.1, read on the forward strand.
TTTTCTCCAAATATCCATTGCAGTACATATTCCAATTAGTAGGATAGTGAACACATTCTGAGCTAACTACATATTAAATGAAAAATATAAAATAATGGTGAGAATATCTCCACTTAATAAACAAATGGTTATAAATGCACAACCACTATTTGAGATAATTATCATAGTTATTCTAATAGAAGCCCCATCTAATAAATACCATCCCATTTAAAAAAAAAAAAAATGTGACCTTATTGAGGCTTAGAGAGCCATAAATACCCATTAAAGTATGTCAAAATAATTAAAACAGTAATGGAGTAATCCAACAACTGTAAAAAAAAATCAAAACAATTTATGAACATTTTCAGTCAAACAGTGATGTATGGTATTCAGTGTCCACCCCCCTTTAGAAATTTCACTTCTCCTGGTGCACATTTTAGAATAACAATGTTATACATTAGAAAATGTTTTATGTTTACATTTTAGAAATTTGCTTCATATTAAAGTAAATGTTCACTTTAATGTAATACAAACCTTGTTGGAATCTTTCTTTAGCCATTTGATTAGATTTTCTGTTTCTTTGGCCTGTCAACAGAATAAAAGTTATTTATTCAAGTTTTTTAAATTTTGGGAAATTTATTTAGTAGTGACTCAAAAGGTATTAGACTCTTAAACAAAATCTTTAAATGTCAAACATAAAACTGACCAATTATTAATCTTCCCAAAACATGATTTAATCTCCAAAGCGACTTCATGCAGTATGTCACATATATTAAGGTTATTTTAATAGTTTGGTGACAAGTAATCCATTAAACAACAATGTATATAACAACAGAACAAGGAGTAACATGGAATGTAGTGTGGCTGTTTCAAGTATTGATCTTATTTAAATTGTTCTAAGAGGACTTAAATATCACAACTGCGTAGACTGAAGTGGATCATTTTAATTTTATTTTTTTAATACCCGTGCAAAGATTACGTTTAAACAATTGTTTTGTTTAAGACATCTTGATCCTGTTAACTACTCATAGGAATTGAGTTCCCATGACATAACAATGAGTATATTAAACAATAAACCAAGGCAATCCACCCTCACCCACACTACCACTGATTATGATACCCATTGGGTTGACAAGTGCTTTGCTCAAGGGTATGACAGAATCATATGAAAGTGGTAGTCAACTCATTACTTCCTCCAGAGCGAATAATGCCATCCCATTAGGTCATGGTATCACTTTATTTGTATTAGAACTGAAATTTATGACACGAGCTGAAGCATATAGTTTGCCCCTTGATGCAAGCACCTGATGCTGACTGATATTTTATATTTTTTTAATTTATTTTTTAAATAAAACTTTTTGGAAAATTCCCATATATGCGTCTGTAAATAGTCAAATAGTTCATTTACGTGGTTAAAAAAAGGACATGATCTCAGGAAGTGACTGCAGACAAAATATTCATAGTCATACATCTCAATAATCCATAAGCAATGGAGACAACTTGCTAGACAATTAAATTTGGTAGAATTAAGAAATTAAGTTAAATCTCGGATGAAGGAGTCTCTTCATGTGATGCCAAGAAGCCATTGATTAATTTTTTTTTTTTTAAATGGAGGTTACATACACAGCATATGTCTATTTTACCTCACTAGGAATGTCTGCCAGAACAAGCACACAAGCTCCCACTATTTCATCATTGGTATCATCATCGCCCATCCCTGAACTGACAACACAGTCTAGCAGTTTGCGGATGTCATCATAGCGCTGGTGCTTTGCCATCTCCCTGGCAACATGTGTAAAGATACTAACTGCTCCAAGCTTGTATTCCTGTTGGGATAAAAAATGATGAGCATTTTTTTTCTTTCTTAGTACTCATCCATAAGTACTTATTAATAAGATAAAAGCTACTGCTGAAAGACTATCATAATAAAATAAATCTGTACCTAACTAACAATTACAGAAAAATCTAAATACAAATTAATATTGATGTACATGTAATCATAACTTTTCCCTTCCAGAAATGAGAAGGAATAAATGGAGTTAAGTTTGAAATAAAACTGAATTACACAAATAAGCATGTTGACTTTTAACTTTTGCAATCATAGATTCAATCTCAACAGCAGTTATATGTACATGAAATGGTTTGTCTAAGTGTTCATAAGTTTCCTCCCTGCAATAATCACCTCAAAGAGACAGAGACCATCTCTTTGTCCAGCTTAGCCTTCTTGAGTACTAGAACACCTCTTACCACCAGAAGGGCAACTTGATGAGTACCTCAAAGAGATTAAGGCATCTATTCCTCCAGATGACCATTAAGAAGTACTAGAACACCTCTTACCACCAGAAGGGCAAATCGATGAGCACCTCAAAGAGATAAGACCATCTACTCCTCCAGATGGCCATTACGAAGTACTAGACCACCATTTACCATCTGATGGACCTTCTATTCAATAAGCACCTCAAAGAGATAAAGACTGGCTTTTATCTCCAGCTAAAACTTCAGAAGTACAAGTTATTTGACCAAATTATCACTTATTACTTCTAGATGGGCCTTCAGGAGTTCCTGATTCAAGTAATGAAACCTAGATACCACCTCTTTCCGCACAATGGGTCTTTGACAGAGTTCTTTATACAAATCAAGAAATATAAAGACCACCTTCTACTTCCAAATGATGAGCCTTCAGTACTTGATACAAGTATTCGGACTAAAAAACCATCTTTTATCTCCATATATGCCTTCAGGAGTACTTGATATATGTTATGAGATGTAAAGACCATATATTTTTTACCTGGTTATGAAGATATACTATGAAAGTAGGCCATGGACACTTTTTTTTATTTACATAAATGCACAAAACATTACTTGAGTTCTGGCAGGCCATTTAATATCACCATGCGAGTTGCATGTGGCCTGTTATCACAGGTTCGACAACACCGGTTTACCATTTGATAATTCACTTCATTGTTTTAAAAGGAATAAACTTGAGTGAATTTGGAGTGAAATATTTGTTTGCAATATAACAAAACAGAGAGGACTCATTGATAATTTCTACATGTGGGCTGCAACAGGCTTGATGCATGTATCAAGTAGGTGTTAACATTTGGTTTACTCTGGTCTTACACTTCATCTTGCCTTATAAGACTCTAATTTCTGCATCACAGAATTTCTTTAAATGAATCTGGAAAATATTGGGCACATTTGAACACGTTATTAGTTATAAATTAATAGTTTTAAAACAAAAATTGCATTCTACAAAGATTTTTTGCTATCAAAGACAAAGTTATAAAATTATAAAAACAGTCACCTACTTGAATGAAATGAGTCAGATAGCTAAGGATCATACCTCGAATGTATGTCAAAAACTACTATTCAGACCACTTTGGCTATTGACTGAACAAGGACTATCCGAGAAATTATGAGTGATCGAACTATTCTTTCTGTAATAGTCCCTCGATTAATCCGAAAATCAAACAAAATGTAGAATAGCCAAGGTAACCCAAGATTTCTTTTTTTCAGAGACATTTCTGGCAAACAGAATGTATGATTTTTTTTTTTTAATATGTAAACTAAAATCTAATTGTGAAATCGAGAAAGAAACAGGATGCAATATTGCTGTGAAAGGAGATAAAGTCACAATCAGAATTATCTCAGCCATTGTCATCGCAATTTATGTGAAACACTCTGCCAGGGACCAATGACCAAACAACAAATTTATGTGAAACACTCTGCCAGGGACCAATGACCAAAAACCAAATTTATGTGGTACACTCTGCCAGGGACCAATGACCAAACACCAAATTTATGTGAAACACTCTGCCTGGGACCAATGACAAAACACCTAATTTATGTGCCACACTCTGTGAGAGACCAATGACCAAACACCAAATTTATGTGTATTCTTACAACTACTTCTGAGGTTATTTCAGTACATGACAGAAATTGCAGAGTGATGTTCTGATCTGCATCTTCTAACACAGTGCTGTCCAACCTTTTTGACACTGTGGGCCACTAAAAAAAATTTCTTGAAGCCGAGGGCTGCAGTAGAAAACATAAAAAGCAAATCTTATAAAAAATATTTAAATTCTTTTACCTGGAAAGGAAGATATACTATAAAAGTAGGCCATTGACTAATTTTTACATAAATGAAAAAAAAATTGCTCAAGCTCTGGCAGGCCATTAAAAATCAGCCTGTGGCCTGCAGGATGGACAGCATTGTCTTACATCAAGGTGAACCTTCAATAGTACTAAATACAAGATATGAGACCTAAAATCCACATTATGTCTTCCAGATGGGCTTTCAAAAATACTTGATTCAATTTATGAGACCTAAAGACAACCTTTGAATTCCAGATGGATTTTCAGGAATACTTGATTCAATTTATGAGATCTAACGACCATATTTTACCTCCACATGAGGCTGGAGCAATGGATACAATCTATGAGACCCATCTAAATTGGTTTGAAATAAAGATCAAAATAAATGTTATGAAAAATTATGATCTTTAATTGAAATCTGCATAGTAGGTTAAGTAGGCTAAGAGAAAATCAAAATCCATTTGCCAACCCTACAGCACATACCCCTGGGTACAAAGTCTGCATACCCCATAGCAAAGTAGGCATGTAATGATGATAGTTTTTGCTGGGTTACAAAATGTATGCAAAAATAATACTGCAAAGGAAATTGGACGTGTGCATAAAACGTACTCTTATATTGTAGTTATGTAGAGGCTGTCTTTTCTAAAATACAGTATGTGGGATTAATCGAATGATAATAAAAATGAGAAAACAAATAATTAATCTTTTTGGGAAGGTGTATACCGTATACTGAAAAAAGTATAATCCATGTATGTTTAAGCGTTTGGAGTGTGGGCATATGTGTGTGCATGCATGTAGAGATGATATTGGACGATGTTATATCTACCAACTAAATTTGTAAGTATATTAAATAATACCAAGAAAACATTATTTTCTTTTATCTATCAAATTTGAATTCCAGTAATTGTATTTAGGCATACATGAAAATATAACTTATTAAACTTATAAATATAACTTATTCTCAACTGGACAAAATCACATTTTTAGGTCATGTGCACTGAGCCACCCTTAGGGTCTCAAAACACTTTTTCCGCCCCCCCCCCAACCCCTTACTATCTATGAGTATGGTAGGTAAACAGTAGTCTATTTAACAAGAATAATTCCAATTAGGTCAGAAATACAGCTTCTCAAGTAGTAGTCTATTTAACAAGAATAATTCCAATTAGGTCAGAAATACAGCTTCTCAAGTTGTAGTGTATTTAACAAGAATAATTCTAATTAGGTCAGAAATACAGCTTCTAAAGTAGTAGTCTATTTAACAAGAATAATTCCAATTAGGTTAGAAATAACAGCTTCTCAAGTAGTAGTCTATTTAACAAGAATAATTCCAATTAGGTCAGAAATAACAGCTTCTCCAGCTGTAGAAAGCTATGTCAATTATATGCAAGATTTCATCATTACTATAGGAAAATCTCATCATTAAAACCTAATTACCCAATTTTATAATAGTCTGATAAGAAATGTCCGACTAAGTCAATCAGGCGTAAACCCACCTCATTAACATGCATGATACTGAACTCAATGAGATCTTGTCTATTTAATCAAAACCATATCAGAAATACCACCTCTGCAGTCAATCACATGCATGATGACCTCAATGATGTGCATGTATTCTACACATTATGAAAGTGTGTGAGATTTTAAAGATATAAACTCATATTTGAAGTTTTAAAAAAAATCGCATTAAAAAAAATGGTTTTCAGAGTGGTAACCTTGCTCAGCTGACCAGATGTAAGATAATCTGATTAATATGTGTTAATCTCACTATCAAACCCATTAGTGGACCTCAAGGGAGAATAGTCCTTAACTAATGAGTCACCCTTTATAAATAAAGCATTATATTATTATTATTATTATTATTATTATTATTATTATTATTATTATTAAAGATGTTAATTAAATAAACACAAATTCCATATTAAATTGACAACCTTTGTGTTAAGTATCCAAGAATTACCATTGCATTATTCAATGCCCAATCAGTAGGACCACCCGAAAAGCGCACACAAATTGCTAATTTTATCAACAATCAAAACATCTAAATCTTTTTCCTGATAGAAACATGGCTAAAAACATAAGTCGATGAGCCCAAGTGCACGGATCTAGCATCCACTGGTTACTCCATTAAGTCGTTCCCCTGTCACTCTCAAGGAGGTGGAATTGATTTCAACACAAAGAACTCCAAGATCTTAAGCACACCACAACCTTCAATTTCTACCACACATTATTTGAACTAGTCCAAGCAACAAACACACTGAAACAATGGTCAGTCCATTTTTTTCTGCCTATACTGTCCTCCGCCTAGTAGAAAAAAACAAGCTGACTGAAGCTCTCTTTTTGGAGCAGTTTCCAAATCTGCTGGAGTATGGAAATACAATAGGTGGCAACATGAGCTATCTTGGAGATTTCAACTTTCACTCCGACTGTCCAGGAAACACATTCACGTCAAAACTCCTAGATTCCATTAATCTTTTCAACCTCAAACAGTCAATTAACCAACCTGCCCATACACATGGTCACATTTTAGACTGGATTTTTCATAGACCTGATGATAATATTCAACAGTTCTCCTTGGTAACTCATGAACTTGCATCTGATCACCTCTGCATTATATGCCATCTTGACATATCAGTCCCTAAACCTCCACCTTTATTTACTACTAAGAGAAACCGCTGTATGAAAAATTTAACCAAACTAATGCATGACATCTAAGCAAACCTAACCTCCCACAGCAGAACAAGAGTACACCAAAGTCTTGTGAACTTGATCCATTTGCAAAATCACTGCTGTTTGAGTGCTTAGATCCAGCATTGCTTTCACTAACTGATGTTATTAAAAATACCTCTCTCTCATTAGGGGAATTACTGGCAAGGTTTCTCACATACCCACATTGGCCTAATCTGAGACTTGAACCCATGCAGAGGCGAGATGGCAGTTATCAGTAATGGAGAGCGATTTAGACCACTCTGCCGCTCTGGGCCCCCCACTGTGGACAGTACTATATGTTTTTTTTATTGTTATAAGTATTGTCTAATGTTGTAAAACGCTTACAGCTTCTACAGATTAGGTGCTATAGAATGTCCTCATTGTTTTTATTATCTGACCAAATATGGCCTTCAGAGTGGTGACAAGCCCAGCCCATTAGGTGCAAGGTTACTGCAAACTCATCAGATGTTGAGGATATAAATTTACTATGTTCCAAGTGTGATCTTCACCCAATTTAAAAAGATGGCTTCCATAAATGTAACCAGCAAATGTTTACAAATGGGTGAAGGATGATAGCATAAACTTGCATGGCTTTATACATTTTCAAAAAAATTAAAATTATGAAAATATTTTGTGCTTTGATTTACCTTGATTATTCTGGATCCAAGATCAAATGCAAGTTCTACATCACTTCCACTCAACAATACCTATAACGAAAACATACTGCTTATGACAAAATGATTTTATTAAATATGAAATGTGTAGAAAAATGTGTATTTACCAAAATTTCTAAATATATTTTTCACAATCAATGATATTCCAGATGCACAAGATGTCTCCATAAACTATAAACTTCTCCCATGTGAAAGCAGTAATTTGAAGTTATACAAGATGGCGTTTGACTGAAACTGACTTGAAGTTTTGTTAGAAAGTTTGAATGTAATTTGGTTATAATTTGATTTCATTTGGAAGAGTACAGATCTTAAATAATCTAGTTAAAATTTCAAATTTACATGGGTTTTAGTAAAAAGTTCTTTATTTTAAAAAATCTAATGTCTTTTTAGCTGGTTCTTTATGTGTCTCCCTAATCTGAATTCATCATTACTTACTTTGTGTCTGGTGTCATATAATGAGTATTATTTGTGTTGCTAAAATGTGCACATCTAGCCTTTAAATAAACGAACAAGCATGTAAACATTTAGAAAAGTCAATAATTATTATTGAATCCCTTATTCTGCAAAGAATAAAAATTAATTTTTAACCTAATTTGTCAACATTGACAGCAGTAAAGTAACCAAATATACTGCACAGTACATTCAAAGACTGTCAAACACAAAGTCAAAGTGAGTGTTATGACCACTTACTGGCAATTTAAATTGCAGAAAATGTTAAAAGACTTTCAGGTTTTGAGAAAAATGTATTGTATCAAATTAAACCCATTTTGCTTGTGCAAGAAAATACTGTTAAATTTTGGATAAAAAAATTATCTCATAACATCCTTACCATGATGACAATTTCCATTTTGGCAGGTGAACTGCTGAATAGAGTTGGAAGTTTAGCAGATCCTGAGTGAATAACATAGTCCAGTGCCATCGAAGCTGCCTCCCCTGCGGTATTAGTGAGACATGCATGCAGAAACTGTGTAACTTCTATCTGGAGAGCTATTGTCCTGATGTACCTGAAAATATTTCCAACATGAACAGCAATCACGGTAAAATGGATGCATCGAATACCAGAAACATGGTAGAAAATGAAATTAAGGACAAAAAGAATGGTAGATATTTTGACTTTATTTATTTGGAACAAAAAGCCATAGACATTTTTTTTAAATGGACTGATATCTCTCCTCTGTCTGTGCGAGTTCAAGCCTGGGATTGGCCAAAGTGGGTATATGAGAAAGTGTTTTTTCCTAAGGGTCAGTTGTTCTTTTTGGAGATTTCCAAGGTTCTTTCTTCACCAAATGTTCTAGCTGCAATATATAGCCTATCATGTGCTGAAAGAAAATGGTGCATAATCCACAAAATCGCAAACTAATTAGCCTGAATGCATCCTGAATTGCAGTTTTGTTCCATACTTAAGCTATGGGTATAAATAGGTCACACTGCAATCTGAATGCCCAAGTTTCCATCATCTTCCCTAGCCTAAGTTCAGTTCTGGTATGTTAACTTAGGCAGATTGATAAGAAATTTCTGTGCTTGGTCCTAGCAACATCAATTGGATATCACAAGTTGCCTCTCTTAGTATGTAATGCCAACTACCAAAATCAAGTAACAGTGGTGCATTGTGTATCTTCTGCAAACAGTGAAAGAGACCCTCTTCAAATGAATGCTTTGTATGTTTAACATTTAATGTATGACTAAATACCAGAGAGAAGTCATTACAGGTATATTTGAGGGAAAGTATGTACTAGTGCATATACGAATTCAATTGGCAGTGGAAAACTGCTTATTTATCAGTCTATTCCAGTTGTGTGCTCCTTTCGTCTCTAGTCTCTTGGTTCAAATTTTAATAACATGATTTTGACTGGATGTGGTAGCTTACCACCACATCCAATGAAATTCACAGACATGAAGCACTGTTTTTGTTTTTTAGGGTTTAACGCCATTTTTCAGCACACGATAGTCTATACATGGCAGCCAGTATTATTGGTGGAGGAAGAACCCGGGAAAACCCCCGGAAAGAACCACTGACCCACAAGAAGCTACTAGCAAGCTTTCTCACATAACTACATTAACCGAATCTTAGACTTGAAACCCATGCAGACAGAGGTGAGATGGCAGTGATCCGTAACGGACAGCGCTTTTGACAGCGCTTTTGACCACTTGGCCACTTGGGACCCCCATGAAGCACTGAAATATCTGATTGATTTGCCAAGGCGTAGATAGGTTAACCTATTGAAACCCTGGATAGCAAAGATGAGATTTTAATCACTACTTTAGCCTTTTTTTCTAAATGTGCCACACAGCAACCTAAATGGCCTATTTCTTTACTTGCTGTTGGTTAACCACTACATTTCTATCAGAAATAATTGGACCAGAATTCCTCTGATATTCTCAAATCAATGATTACAGTCATAACTCATAAAACCACATAAAGGTCTTTAATCTTTAATGAAAAATAACACAGAAACAGTAAAAAAGCAACCATTTTCTAAAGTCAGAACTGGAATTGGTAACACACAGGTTTATCTGTTGGGATAGAACTGAATTCAAGTGAAAAAAAATGAAAAAGTAATTCTGCCAATGTTTGAATTAAATCATTGGTTGGATTACTTACTGCTAAGCATTATTTATAGGATAAACTTTAGTGGAGCATGTTACAGAAACCATTTAAAGTTTGAAGTTCTGGGTTTGATGATATTTTTATACATGGGCATTCAAATGAAACAAAAATACAAATACTAGAAAACAACCTTACAAATGAACCTTTCCTTACATTCTAACTTCTGTTGGTGACTTGATTAGTCTGACAGGGTTATCTGTCTTTGGCTCCTTCCGAAGTGGTAGTCCCTGCTGTGATGCTTGTAAACCAGCCTGTAGAGGGTGCCTGACGTTACCCCACTGGGTTGGGTCCAGGTATGCTTGCATGTGCTGCTGTGCTGAGAATAGGTGCTGGATACGTTTGGCAAGGTCCAGGTAACTCTGGGCACCATGGGCATAGAAGTAGGTGAAACAGGTCATACCAGCTCGGATAAAATCCTAGTGAGATAACAGAATACTGTATTTATTCTAATTTACACACCTTTTCAGTCCTTTAAATTTTGACCACCTGTTAACTTCTAGAAGTTGTCAATTTTGATGATCTTGCTTAGAGATTTCAGTTTTCACAGATTAAAGAGTACCAGAAGTCAGGCTAGTCTTGAAATTTAGGGTGAACATAGACCGTGATTGGCCATTAAAAATTTGCCAGCAGATCAGGGTCTTTTTTGTTTATTCTATTTATTACACCTAACATACTGCATAGGCTAAGACATGCTTGTGCATTATGGAACTGCAGATCTGGGTCTGTGCAGTCTGCAGTTTGGCTTGACTTATAAATGAATATATATGATATGAAAATGTCATAATCCAATGTAACAATAGGCAAGGGCAAAACAACTGATCAATTTTCTGGGTAAAATCAATGCAATTTTAAAAAGATGCATTGAATTTGTTTCAATATATAATAAATATAATCTTTTTCAAATGAAACTTTAGTCTTTACACAATTTTAATCTTTATTTTCTCAAAACTCACAAAAGAAAAACTTCATTCAAATAATTTCATAAATGCATTTGAAATGAATGCGCATGAAAAATTATTTATCTATGAATTTACTTACTTTACCTATTTAAAAATCTGCTTACCTTCATAAAGAGCTGAAAGTCATAGAGGACATGGTGCAGTTTCATCTTCATAAAGTATCGGCACGCTGCAGTCAGGTAGTTGTTCCAAGACTCAAGTGTAGGGTCCAGCAGTAGTATCTGATCCATCAACTTCCCAAGCTCCCCTGATTCCAAAGATGGCTTCAAAAGGCCTTCCACAAACACTTCTATACAGCATTTCTGGGATTTTCAAAAATACTATTAGAATCACAGTTTCATATATGATATCAAAGGTTGTTATTAAACTAATATTATTCAGCTTTTTTTCATTCCTTACAGCACATGTTTTCAAGCCTTTACTATTATTTATGTTTACCACACTAAAACTTTAATTTTAATCAGTTACAATTTACAACTGTAAATAGAAATGTTATGTCTTACAGCTGTAAATAGAAATGTTATGTCTTACAGCTGTAAATAGAAATGTTATGTCTCTTATGGTTTAAAACTATAAATAGGAAAAGTCTGTTATGGTTTACAACTGTAATAAAAAAAAGTTGTCAGTTATGATTTAGACTGTAAAAAGAAATGTTGTCTATTATGATTAAAATTTAAACAGAAATGCCTTTTATAATTTACAACTATCAATTGAAATGTTGTGTTATGATTTAAAACCGTAAATAGAAACGTTATATCTGTTATGTGATTTTCAAATGTAAAAAGATTTGCAACATCAAAAGATCTTTAACTGTAAAGAAACTGAAATATCATAAGATTTTCAACTGTAAATTTGACTGTAATTTCTTTTTATATAATTTTTGTATCAGATCTGAAATGTCATTTGACTTTCATTTGTGAATAGAACTGTAACATGTTGTATGATTACCAATGTAAAAAGAACTGCAAAGTGTTTTATGATTTTCAATTGTAAAACAGAACTGTAATGTCACATGATTTCCAAATGTAAACAAAAGCTAAATTTATTAGAAGGCGTAACATCACCAACCTCCACTTTGCAGACGATATTGATGGGCTGGCAGGCAGTGAAGATGAGCTTGCCACCTTAGTGAAGAACCTGGATAAAACATCTTCCAGATTTGACATGGTGATAAGTGCCGAGAAGACAAAGCTGATGACAAACAGTGGCAAACAAATCTCAACCAAGATTAAAGTCAGAGGATAAAAACTGGAAACAGTGGGCCAATTCAAATATCTTGGTTCCATAATCACAGAAGAGGGATCAAGAGCTATGTCAAAGCTAAGACCCATCTGGAGAGACAAGAACATCTGTCTGAAAACTAAAATCAGACTATTGAGAGCACTAGTCATCTCAGTCTTTCTGTATTCATGTGAGGCTTGGACCCTGACAGCAGAATTACAACGAAGAATTCAGGCACTTGAAATGAGATGCTACAGAACCATCTTTGGCATCTCTTACATGGACCACATCACAAATGAAGAAATACGCAAACCATCAGGCACAAAGTAGGCCATTATGAAGACCTCCTCACCATTGTCAAAAAAAATCTGAAATGGTATGGCCATGTCACTAGAGCCAACAGCCTATCCACAACAGTTCTGCAGGGTAGTGTCCAAGGTGGTAGAAGGAGAGGTAGACAGAGAAAAAAAAGTGGAGTGACAACATCACAGAATGGACCAGGAAAAGTTTTGCAGAGACACAGGCATTGGCACATAATCGATTCAAGTGGAGGGAACTGGTCAGATGTTCAGCAGCACAGTGCTTCAACGACCACACTAGGTCAAGAGACTGATGATGATAAATTGTAAAAAGACATGTTAAGTTTGTTATGATGATTTGCAATTGTAAACAGAGTTATGTATTTATATGATTCTAAAAAGATATAAGCTTAATATTGTTGACTGATAAAGTAAAAAATAGTCTTGCTATCTTTTTGACCCACACCTCATATGAGACAGTACATCTTGACCCAAGGGAGACAATACCTGTCCACACTTCACTTGATCGAGTAAGGTCTCACTGGATAGTTTCGCATTTTGACACCTCCCTAATATTTAAGGTAGAAGGCATGGGCCTAATTATCACCATCCTAGCATTTTTCAGTTCACACATAAGCTAAATCTGTAATGTGGGTTAGATTTACTTTGAGTTTGGCTTGGAAACTGGTTGACTTGTTGGTGACTGCCTGTCACAGTTAGACTAGCACAGGAGATCAAATGCGTAACTTGGGCTTCAAATGAGCTGCGAACTTGGCTTGCGTATTTACATGTGTCTGCTACAGAGGTAAATATCTAAAATTCTAGATGGTTGAGGGGTGATGAAAAGTATGCTAATTTATTAAGTACTAGTGAACTTTATTCATGTACAAGGCACATACTGATTCATTTAGCTCTCTTGTCACAGGAAAATATACAAAATACCACTTTTCTGTAAAAAATGAATGTAAAAAAAGAGGGGTTGGGGGCAGTGTTGATTCAGTATAAAAGCCACTATATAGTTGCATGAGGAATTAACTTTAATTCCTCAGTCAGAATCTTACAAGCATCATTTCAACAAAACTTCTTAGTTCATTTTTATTCATGTCTTTAATGTAATATTATTATCATTTTTCTGCTATAGGTCATTGTCGGACAAAAATCTGCCAAAACAACTGTCCAGTGAGACCCCAAGTCTTGACCCAAGGGAGACAATACCCGTCCACACCTCACATGATCCAGTAAGTCTTATTCTGACCCAAGGTAGACATTACCTGTCTACTAATTAGGTGGCAATGTCCTGTTTCATAAATTGACCCTTGGCAAATTTCTTAACTAAAGGCTATGGTGTGACATTTTCAGATATTGTTTAATATTTAAATATATATATATATATATATATATATATATATATATATATATATATATATATATATATATATATATATATATATATATATATATATATATATATGTATGTGAACTAGGTGTTTCAGGCTTGTACACTTTCCATAGTTACTCTGCAGTATGTCCTTTTACATGATGTGATATATTTTTTGACCCAAGAGAGACAATATCAGTTTACTACTTACATGATCCAGAATATACTGAACAGCTTTCATCCAATAGCTATGTTTGCGGTGAAAGTTCACCACTGCTAGGTATGTTCCATAAGTTCGTAGATAATACACACATTCTTGGAACTGCAATGACTCCATACTGGCTTCTTCATCCAAAGGCTAAAAAGTTATGTGATAAGATTGAAATAATAATAATAATAATAATAATAATAATAATCATAATGCCCTTAGTAATTACTGTCGGCTTAAAGAACTATTAATGAATATTTTGGGTTTTATCGGGCAGGTGGCAAATCATACTAATCAAAATTATTTTTAAGCCTGATACAACTAACTGAAAGAAAAATAACCAGGTCTGCTGTCACATAATGTTCTGTCAGGCTCTCCTATTCTGTCTATTCTGATGACTCCCTACAAACTGCATAGAGCCAGATCAGCTGTCAAATGATGTTCTGTCAGGCTCTCCTATTCTGTCTATTCTGATGACTCCCTACAAACTGCAGATCAGCTGTCAAATAATATTCTGTCAGATCTGGGTCTATACTTTTTGCAATTGGACTGACTTATAAGCAAGTAAATAAAGTATGTTTGCAATTTATACAAGATAATAACAAAGAGATTGACTAAATTTGGTAGAGAGTTGAGTAATTGGCCATCCTGATAAAAGCAAAATGATACTATGACATAAAAGGTTGTCATTTTGGTAGTCATTAAATATAGACGTTTTTCTATACTATTTTTTGTGATTTTGATTTTGTTTGGTAGCTAAGTAAAATTCAATTCATGTGTAAAAGTGTACCAAGGTACTGCCTACTCAAAGGACATTCAGTACGTACTGATATAGGTACCATAATCAGGTTCTTTATTGATCCTGGGTCGGCAAGAATCATCTGTATCTGCAATCAGAAAAGAAATTTCCTTCAAATTAACACTAGAAAATTGTAACTCAAATTACTTGTATCTAAACATAATAATTTTCAGGTAAAGTTCATATGAGCAAAGAATGGAGTAGAAAGAAAGGGTTTACGCTCTGATGAAAATAAAAGGGGGAAAAACATTACATGTACCAGTAAATCAATATTTTCATCTATGACAAGTTTTCTCAGCATTCTTTTTTCAATTTCTATATCAATATTAGCACTTGACACATGATTTTGATATTTAAACTTTTAAAATCAATGTTTGAGTGGTAGAACATATTTCTCCTTTTATCTGTAGACACAGATTTCTTACTGCAAGACAACTAGAACTCTTTGTTTTGTAAACCACCTTTTCCTCCACTTCACCATTTTGACATCCACCCCAAAGTTTGAGCCTCTTGTGTAGGTCCCTCAATGCAAGGACTGCCCCATGGGCAAATGTCAGTTTGGTATGTGCATTTGTCCTTTCATATCCAGAAAGTATGTATATGGTTATAAGATGGGAATCTCTATAGTTTCCAAGTTATAACCTAAAGTTAGGTCTCTGGATATAAGAATGGTCCCTGGATATAAGAATGGTCCCTGGATATAAGAATGGTCCCTGGATATAAGAATGGTCTCTGGATATAAGAATGGTCCCTGGATATAAGAATGGTCCCTGGATACAAGAATGGTCCCTGGATATAAGAATGGTCTCTGGATATAAGAATGGTCTCTGGATATAAGAATGTTCCCTGGGATCAATGTCAACTGCATGTACAAATTTGGCTTTTATGCCTAGTAAGTGCATTTTTTATTTTTTTTATTAAGAAGGGGATTGCAATAATTTTCAAGTTATGACCAAAGGGCTAATCCCAGAGAGTATCGATTCACCATTGCATCAATGTATGTAACAGATATCTTATACTATGTTTTTTTTTATATATATTTTAATGTATCTCAATAGTCTGTATGACCCTGCTCCACAAAGCTTTTGGAGATGCAAAAGGTAAGCAGGACATAATTCAGTCAGTCACATCTTGATACTTTGGTCAGTGATCATATATGCCAGACATATTAGACATACAATTATGGACACCCACCACCACCACCTTCTGGGCTCACATCTAGGGATATAATCTCAATTCTGAAATAAAAATTGTGGGAACCAATCCCTAGCTATGGAACTACCAGTCTATCTTTAAAAGTGTAGGAGGAATTCAAGGAAATTCGGCACCTAACAAACATATGTATTATGGATTAAGTCTATCACAATATCCTTATGCTTCTTTGAAAGCTTAAAGATAATGATTATGATAATTTTAAACACAGTGTGAAGGAATGTTTTGTCTGTTGCTGCCCTTTTTATTTATTATTACAATTAGATTTAACTGTATCTAAGCGAGAGGGGGAAAAAAACTGTAATAAATGTTCAACAGAAGTCAGTGTCTCACTTGCATCCCTATGCTCATCATAAAATTGCTGCCCATGATGCTTTGGTAGACAAGCCATAACAAACCTAACATATCTGTGTACAAACTTTAGACCCATGATAATATTATACCACAGTTTCTGGTGAATGTGAGTTCCAGAAACTTAACAAAACTTTAAAATTGTTCACCATGAAGAAATCAAGCTTTCAGCTTATGCAGGCATGACAAGGAAGACAGCATCAACCTTTGATCTATAGTGGTATCATCAGAGCTTTACTCAAATGCTGCAGCTGATTTAGAAGATATACAACTTGAATGCAAAAGCTGATGATGATGACTATGCAATTGCATTGTCACTGGAAACATGACTATTATATCACACCATGCTTGTGCAGGTGAGACAGAAATTAAACCAATATATGGCAAAATAATTATATTTCTTTTGTTTGTCATAACTACTTCTCACTTTCATACAGCTGGCATGCTACTGGCATAATTTAAATATTGATAATTTCATAAGAGTTTAAAGTAGAATACAGTGAAACAATGTCATAGCTTTATGGGTAACCTAAGAACAACTTTGGACTGTAGAATTTCCATCTTTTACCCTCTAAACTCTCAATTACAATGTAATGAATGGATTATTTTGAAATTTAGTAAAAGCAGTATGTTTATTGCATGAAATCACTTAATGTCAGTATCTTTATTACATGAATTACTAAATGTCAATATGTGTATAGCATGAAATCACTGAATGTCAATATGTGTATAGCATAAAATCACTGAATGTCAATATGTGTATAGCATAAAATCACTGAATGTCAATATGTGTATAGCATAAAATCACTGAATGTCAATATGTGTATAGCATAAAATCACTGAATGTCAATATGTGTATAGCATAAAATCACTGAATGTCAATGTGTATAGCATAAAATCACTGAATGTCAATATGTGTATAGCATAAAATCACTGAATGCCAATATGTGTATAGCATAAAATCACTGAATGTCAATATGTGTATAGCATAAAATCACTGAATGTCAATATGTGTATAGCATAAAATCACTGAATGTCAATATGTGTATAGCATAAAATAACTGAATGTCAATATGTGCATAGCATAAAATCACTGAATGTCAATATGTTTATAGCATAAAATCACTGAATGTCAATATATTTATAGCATAAAATCACTGAATGTCAATATGTGTATAGCATAAAATCACTGAATGTCAATATGTGTATAGCATAAAATCACTGAATGTCAATATGTTTATAGCATAAAATCACTGAATGTCAATATGTGTATAGCATAAAATCACTGAATGTCAATATGTGTATAGCATAAAATCACTGAATGTCAATATGTGCATAGGATAAAATCACTGAATGCCAATATGTCTATAGGATAAAATCACTGAATGCCAATATGTCTATAGCATGAAATCACTGAATGTCAATATGTGTATAGCATAAAATCACTGAATGCCAATATGTGTATAGCATGAAATCACTGAATGTCAATATGTCTATAGCATGAAATCACTGAATGCCAATATGTGTATAGCATGAAATCACTGAATGCCAATATGTCTATAGCATAAAATCACTGAATGCCAATATGTGTATAGCATAAAATCACTGAATGCCAATGTCTATAGCATAAAATCACTGAATGTCAATATGTCTATAGCATAAAATCACTGAATGCCAATATGTCTATAGCATAAAATCACTGAATGTCAATATGTGTATAGCATAAAATCACTGAATGCCAATATGTCTATAGCATGAAATCACTGAATGTCAATATGTCTATACATGAAATCACTGAATGCCAATATGTCTATAGCATGAAATCACTGAATGCCAATATGTCTATAGCATAAAATCACTGAATGCCAATATGTGTATAGCATAAAATCACTGAATGCCAATATGTCTATAGCATAAAATCACTGAATGTCAATATGTGTATAGCATAAAATCACTGAATGCCAATATGTGTATAGCATAAAATCACTGAATGTCAATATGTGTATAGCATAAAATCACTGAATGTCAATATGTGTATAGCAAAAAATCACTGAATGTCAATATGTGTATAGCATAAAATCACTGAATGTCAATATGTGTATAGCATAAAATCACTGAATGTCAATATGTTTATAGCATAAAATCACTGAATGTCAATATGTGTATAGCATAAAATCACTGAATGTCAATATGTGTATAGCATAAAATCACTGAATGTCAATATGTGTATAGCATGAAATCACTGAATGTCAATATGTGTATAGCATGAAATCACTGAATGTCAATATATTTACTGATGGTATGATTAACGATTATCAACTGTCTTAATAAAAGAAGAAGACATTTTGAAGGGTCAAGCTTATACAACCATATGAAGAGAAGCCCACTGACAACCAGGGACATTTGGGACATGAAAAATTAGTGATTCTATTGAAAACTTAGCGATACTTACCACAGCAAAGAAAAATTATTCTGGGAAGCCAGAAGAATGATAAAATGATTTTAAAACATTACAACATATGCCAAGCAACAAGGTACATGAAGAAAACACAATCAAGCAAAATAAAGTACTCCAAATGATGGAACAAAACTGATCATATAAAATTACCAGAAATTACCAGGAAGGACTGAAACAAACTGTTCTAAATAATAGCATGTTATATGCTGAAAACTGACCTTATAAAACAAATTACCAAAACAGACCAGGAAGGGCTGAACACGCACTCAAGTTATGCCAGAAACTGATGTTACAAATTGCTTCATATGGCTTCAACTTCTGCCAATTTGTTTTCTTTTGGTTTTTTTTTCTTCTAAACAATATTGAACATTTTACTATGACTGTGTAATTCAATAACAGGCTCAGCAATTCTGGACATTCATGTCCAATTTGGGATGATGGGCATCTCTGGAAATGTAGCAAAATGGTAAAGGTATAATAAAATAATATTAAAAAATGATGTTATGTCAAATGGTGTCTGAGTACAAGAGAACGTACCAACTATGGCACACAATATGCCTGTATTACCAAAGTTTAAGAGTGTACTGGGTGGGGTAATTACTGGGTGTTGTACATTTCTGTGCGTGCAAATGACATTGCCTGGACAGGAAAATATTAAAATTTCTAGACAGGTTATTATGATTGGGTATGGTAATTACTTGATTTGTTTGTTTGATTTGGGTTTTTAACATAGCTTTAACAATTTTTCAGTCATATCCCTACAATGTCTGCAGCGAGGTCTAGCACTGACCATCATGTCGCAGACATGTAGCATGATATCCCACCCAGTCACATTATCCTGACACCAGGCCGACCAGTCCTAACACTAACCTCTTAATGCTAAGCGTCAAGTGAGGCAGCTGTTAGTACCATTTTTGTAAGTCTTTGGTATGACATGGCTGGGGATCAAACCCACAACCTCCTGCTTCTGCGGCAGACTGGTAATTACTTGATGTGGTATGGTTGTCAGTTTGAATAAAAGGCCCTGGACAAGTACATATTACAGTCAAATTTCTCCCACATGATTATAAATGTGGCTCAAATTTCATTACAGACAACGACATAATTCACTGGGTTTCTTTTCCTTTTATGTGACCTTAATAGAGACCAATGTGACCTTGACCTTGATACTGGAGAATGGTTGAAATATGTGAAGCTCAATCCAGTCATGATATACAAAATGACTCAAGGTTCATGAAAATATTTACAGTTGTAAATATTTAATAAACACTGATTAACATGTTCCCTTGCTGTGATCTTAATTTGTTGAGGTTGCCAAGGTATGCAACAAGCCTCATTGTCATTATCATTTGTAGCAAAAAGTTTTACTAAATATCCTTGGTGGTTAAACACTTGCACCTGATATGATATTTCATTGAAAAAATCCCCAGAAATCAAAACTTATAGCCCATGCAAAATTTGTGGATACTAAAATGCTTTTATCCTTGATGTGACCTTGACTTTAACCCAGAAACATTACTATAATATCTGATACACCAAGTTTCATCAAAATCATAAGTTATTGGCTGGACAAGAAAACAATAATGGGGAGACAGTCATATAGACTGATTAACTAATGTATTGGTGCACAAATGGATGGATGAACCATACCATAACATAATATGCCTGTCACCTGAGAACTAATTGACAGGTTAAAAGACAATATGAGTCAAAAAATAAGAGAAAATATTGTTATCATGCATGTTACATAACTTACAAAAATTGTTAATGCCATTGGTAATCACAAACTTTATTTATAACTCAGAATCATCAACATATCAATTTAAATGTTCAATTATCTAATTACCATGTGACATGTTAATGTATCACAAATAATCAAATCCAAGAAATATAGATACATAAGGGTTCCTCCAAGTCACTACTGAAAATTGTACGGTGGTGAATGTGGTCATGGCATATACCATGGTATATACCAAGGATCATGGTATATACCAGTGCTCAATGTATCTCAACACTACCAAGAATTAGTTGTAAACACCAATGTCATTAAACTTATGATGGAAAATTCTTACCATACAGTTTTGGTGAGTGATTCTAACATCTTACAAATAGTAAAACTTGTGGTATCAACTAGTGCTATAAAACTTGTCTTGAGAGACCACCCTTTTGTAAAACTACAAGTGGTCTCTCAAGTTAGTTAGTTACATAGGGCCAGTTTACAAGGTTGGACTCAACTGGGTTTAAGAAGGAAATGTAACCACAATTACTGTACATGAAATTGTACTTTATGTTCATAGTTCTGGTTAAAGTGTTATTATGTATTCATGTCGAAATAATTTTTTATATAGCAATAAAGATATACACCTATCATAAAACAATCCCATTTATATTTGTATCCATGTTAACATATACAAGATATCCATAATAATGGCTGCATTCCCATTTATATTTGTATCAATGTTAACATATACAAGATATCCATAATGATGGCTGTATTCCCATTTATATTTGTATCAATGTTAACATATACAAGATATCCATAATGATGGCTGTATTCCCATTTATATTTGTATCAATGTTAACATATACATGATATCCATAATAATGGCTGTATTCCCATTTATATTTGTATCAATGTTAACATATACATGATATCCATAATAATGGCTGTATTCCCATTTATATTTGTATCAATGTTAACATATACAAGATATCCATAATGATGGCTGTATTCCCATTTATATTTGTATCAATGTTAACATATACAAGATATCCATAATAATGGCTGTATTCCCATTTATATTTGTATCGATGTTAACATATACATGATATCCATAATAATGGCTGTATTCCCATTTATATTTGTATCAATGTTAACATATACAAGATATCCATAATAATGGCTGTATTCCCATTTATATTTGTGACAATGTTAGCATCTGTAATAATGGCTGTATTGTAACTGACCCTCCCAGGATGAGAATGAAAAAAAAAAAAGAAAATATTGGAATGTCGAGCAAGTTTCAAACTCATGACCTCTTGTTTCGCAACCAGGACACACAGAAAGACAAATCAAGGTGTTTATATATAGCTGACAGAATCAATTCATCCACCCATAGCATTATGTATGAACTCCACAGAAAACCAAACAGTATACCCGATGTAATACAGTGAAAATTGGGTAAGATGATATCTCATCCTGAAATAATACATTATCATCAGTGTGCTGGATTTTCACAACAACAAAGAAAATTATAATACAAGCTCTGAAACTATGTACATTAATGACCATTTCTTTAAAGAAAAAAATGGTTAATCATAATGAGGATTTACATCAACACAGAGGTTCATGATGTATACTTTTGACTGGTTTATGATTAGTAATATACAAAATACCTATTTAAAGAATCCATTAACCAGTCTCAACGTCTTCCTACTTTAACACAGAAAATAATATATACAATATTAAAATTTTAAAACAAAGATAATGACTATTTTTGTTAAAGAAACAATGGTTAATCATAATGGGGATTTACATCAACACAACAGCATTTTATGATGTATACTTTAGTCTGGTTTATGATTAGTAACATACAAAAATACCGGTAAGTTTAAAGAAACTAGTCTCAACTTCTTTCTACTTTTTTGCACAGAAAATAATATATAAAATTTGAAAAATATCCTTTTAATATATATTTTCATTTAAAAAAATGTAGTATTTTATCATTCATAGATCATTAAAAACTTTTGATGCCTTTCTGTGAAAAACATATTTAGGTTAAAATCACTTGAAATGATTTTTTTGCAATTTCAAAGAAACTACTCTAAATACATTAATTGGTTGCATAAATTCAAGTTCAGAATTTATTCTTTGATAAACTCAAGACAAATGCCAGTTTTTTTATGAGTTCACCAAAACATGATAAGCAAAATATAAAAGTTTCAAGGTTATACAACAGTGTCAATTAGTATTTAACAGTATAACAAAACTGTGAGTAAAGTGCAATACCCGAATATGCACAATGAAAGCTGGTGTGGCCACAATTCAAACTTGCAACCCACTGACTGACTCAGTCATGCTAACCACTGAGTCACAGCTGGTCCTCCACAAAAAGAAGAGAATAAAGACTGTATGCAGTGTATCCTCAACAACATACAAGTACAGTCAAATCTGTTTACAGCGGTGACCTATGGTAAAAAGGCTAAAGTGGCCTTTGTAGATAGGTGACCTCTGAAGGCAGGTTCAGCTCCCAAACTTGGTTCATGACATATCATTATTACTAGTGGTAATATTAATAGTAGTAGTAGTATCATTATTATTACTTACTATTACTTTATATCATTTTTATTAGTGGTAGGATCATTATTACTTATTATTACTTTATAATATCATTATTTTATGATTTTGATGAATTGTGCACATAATGCAATACCGAGAACATGATGATGATGATGATGATGATGATGATGATGATGATGATGATGATAATGATGTCCATTGCATACTATTTGTTCAGAAACCAATTCTGCAAGTAAATCTGTGTAGAGAGGTCACCTGTGTGCAAAGGCCAATTTTGCCTTTTCCATGGATGGCTGTTACTGACAGATAATACAGTATCTACACATTCATATTTTTGTACAAGAAAGTGGTTTAGCAAGCCAAGCTACTCAGGCTCATTTAAAAATGCAAATGTGAAAATGAAAATGCAAATGAATACAGCATCATGCCATGTGCCTTACTTAAAAGACATTTTGACTTTCCTTTTCAGGAATTTGAAAGTAGATGACTTTATAGCCCTTCTCTTAACATTTACTTAAACACACATCTAGTTCTTAGCAACACAGACACTGATCTGCAGTTG
The DNA here is from genome assembly GCA_029339505.1 of Unio delphinus. Taxonomy (NCBI): domain Eukaryota; kingdom Metazoa; phylum Mollusca; class Bivalvia; order Unionida; family Unionidae; genus Unio; species Unio delphinus. The sequence continues at coordinate 16,041,173 of JAQISU010000010.1, forward strand.
CATGATACACCAGTAGGTCAGAGTCCATGCTGTTGACTGGAAATAAGTAGACCCTGATACATTACTACATTAAGCATGATCAAATCAGGATCTATACTGTTTGCTGCTGGACATGCTTGATAGATGAGCAAATGTAACATATTGTTAGTATTAAGCTGAGAACTGATTATCCAATAGACTGAATACAAAGAAAGCTGGCAAAACATTGTACAGTATTTAAAAATAGCATATATTATATGAATTTTATCACATAACTTGTCAATTTAAAATTTCTCACTTTTATTTCTCATAATTTCAACTGGTGATATATTACTCACATGATGGCTTTCTGATATATGATTTTTCCAGAACTGATTGAAATGTGGGAAGGACAGATTTATACTTTATGTCTGCATAACAATGAGCCTGTGTCATCCATTATAATCACATCATTCAGTCAAAGAGTTAGTTACATCTGCACAAAGCTTTCATTTGCAAAAACATCAAAACATGTAATAATATAATTTATGTAAGCTGAACAGAATTTTGTGATCAATAGTTATTGCACACAATCATTATGCAAACATGTATGTATTATCCATTTGAGTACAGCTACTGTACAACCCCAGACTTCACAAGCCAAAAATACATATTCCAATATATGGCACGTTTGCATTTCAAGCATTCTTTTTCTTAGGTTCATTGAAACAGTTTGGAGTGCACTTCTCAGAACTATCCCTATTGGGGTGGGTTTAAATTTTGTACATGTTCATTATTTATGGGTTAAGATTTTATGTTTAGTTCATGACAAGATAAGTTTATGTATACAAAGTTTGATATCTGAATCATAAAGTCTGGTGAGGAGATGTATCCTGATGAGTACTAAATCCTCACCACAACAGTAAAACTGACAAAAGTACTCTGGTGAGGAGATGTATCCTGATGAGTACTAAATCCTCACCACAACAGTAAAACTGTGACAAATGTACTCTGTGAGGAGATGTATCCTGATGAGTACTAAATCCTCACCACAACAGTAAAACTGACAAAAGTACTCTGTGAGGAGATGTATCCTGATGAGTACTAAATCCTCACCACAATAGTAAAACTGTGACAAAAGTACTCTGTAAGGAGATGTATCCAGACGAGTACTAAATCCTCACCACAATAGTAAAACTGTGACAAAAGTACTCTGTGAGGAGATTTATCCTGATGAGTACTAAATCCTCACCACAATAGTAAAACTGTGAAAAAAGTACTCTGTAAGGAGATGTATCCTGATGAGTACTAAATCCTCACCACAATAGTAAAACTGTGACAAAAGTACTCTGTGAGGAGATGTATCCTGACGAGTACTAAATCCTCACCACAATAGTAAAACTGTGACAAAAGTACTCTGTAAGGAGATGTATCCAGACGAGTACTAAATCCTCACCACAATAGTAAAACTGTGACAAAAGTACTCTGTGAGGAGATTTATCCTGATGAGTACTAAATCCTCACCACAATAGTAAAACTGTGAAAAAAGTACTCTGTGAGGAGATTTATCCTGATGAGTACTAAATCCTCACCACAATAGTAAAACTGTGAAAAAAGTACTCTGTAAGGAGATGTATCCTGGCGAGTACTAAATCCTCACCACAATAGTAAAACTGTGACAAAAGTACTCTGTGAGGAGATGTATCCTGACGAGTACTGAATCCTCACCACAATAGTAAAACTGTGACAAAAGTACTCTGTAAGGAGATGTATCCAGATGAGTACTAAATCCTCACCACAACAGCAAAACTGTGATAAAAGTACTCTGTGAGGAGATGTATCCTGAGGAGTACTAAATCCTCACCACAATAGTAAAACTGTGACAAAAGTACTCTGTGAGGAGATGTATCCAGATGAGTACTAAATCCTCACCACAACAGTAAAACTGTGACAAAAGTACTCTGTAAGGAGATGTATCCAGACGAGTACTAAATCCTCACCACAACAGTAAAACTGTGACAAAAGTACTCTGTGAGGAGATGTATCCTGATGAGTACTAAATCCTCACAACAATAGTAAAACTGTGACAAAAGTACTCTGTAAGGAGATGTATCCAGATGAGCACTAAATCCTCACCACAATAGTAAAACTGTGACAAATGTACTCTGTGAGGAGATGTATCCTGACGAGTATTAAATCCTCACCACAATAGTAAAACTGTGACAAAAGTACTCTGTAAGGATATGTATCCTGACGAGTACTAAATCCTCACCACAATAGTAAAACTGTGACAAAAGTACTCTGTGAGGAGATGTATCCAGACGAGTACTAAATCCTCACCACAACAGTAAAACTGTGACAAAAGTACTCTGTAAGGAGATGTATCCAGACGAGTACTAAATCCTCACCACAATAGTAAAACTGTGACAAAAGTACTCTGTGAGGAGATTTATCCTGATGAGTACTAAATCCTCACCACAATAGTAAAAACTTGAAAAAAGTACTCTGTGAGGAGATTTATCCTGATGAGTACTAAATCCTCACCACAATAGTAAAACTGTGAAAAAAGTACTCTGTAAGGAGATGTATCCTGACGAGTACTAAATCCTCACCACAATAGTAAAACTGTGACAAAAGTACTCTGTGAGGAGATGTATCCTGACAAGTACTAAATCCTCACCACAATAGTAAAACTGTGACAAAAGTACTCTGTAAGGAGATGTATCCAGATGAGTACTAAATCCTCACCACAACAGTAAAACTGTGATAAAAGTACTCTGTGAGGAGATGTATCCTGATGAGTACTAAATCCTCACCACAATAGTAAAACTGTGACAAAAGTACTCTGTAAGGAGATGTATCCAGACGAGTACTAAATCCTCACCACAATAGTAAAACTGTGACAAAAGTACTCTGTGAGGAGATGTATCCAGATGAGTACTAAATCCTCACCACAACAGTAAAACTGACAAAAGTACTCTGTAAGGAGATGTATCCAGACGAGTACTAAATCCTCACCACAACAGTAAAACTGTGACAAAAGTACTCTGTGAGGAGATGTATCCTGATGAGTACTAAATTCTCACAACAATAGTAAAACTGTGACAAAAGTACTCTGTAAGGAGATGTATCCAGACGAGCACTAAATCCTCACCACAATAGTAAAACTGTGACAAAAGTACTCTGTGAGAAGATGTATCCTGACGAGTATTAAATCCTCACCACAATAGTAAAACTGTAACAAAAGTACTCTGTAAGGATATGTATCCTGACGAGTACTAAATCCTCACCACAATAGTAAAACTGTGACAAAAGTACTCTGTGAGGAGATGTATCCTGATGAGTACTAAATCCTCACCACAACAGTAAAACTGTGACAAAAGTACTCTGTAAGGAGATGTATCCAGACAAGTACTAAATCCTCACCACAACAGTAAAACTGTGACAATAGTACTCTGTGAGATGTATCCTGATGAGTACTAAATCCTCACCACAATAGTAAAACTGTGACAAAAGTACTCTGTAAGGAGATGTATCCAGACGAGTACTAAATCCTCACCACAATAGTAAAACTGTGACAAAAGTACTCTGTGAGGAGATGTATCCTGATGAGTACTAAATCCTCACCACAATAGTAAAACTGTGACAAAAGTACTCTGTGAGGAGATGTATCCTGACGAGTACTAAATCCTCACCACAATAGTAAAACTGTGACAAAAGTACTCTGTAAGGAGATGTATCCAGACGAGTACTAAATCCTCACCACAATAGTAAAACTGTGACAAAAGTACTCTGTGAGGAGATTTATCCTGATGAGTACTAAATCCTCACCACAATAGTAAAACTGTGAAAAAAGTACTCTGTGAATAGATTTATCCTGATGAGTACTAAATCCTCACCACAATAGTAAAACTGTGAAAAAAGTACTCTGTAAGGAGATGTATCCTGGCGAGTACTAAATCCTCACCACAATAGTAAAACTGTGACAAAAGTACTCTGTGAGGAGATGTATCCTGACGAGTACTGAATCCTCACCACAATAGTAAAACTGTGACAAAAGTACTCTGTAAGGAGATGTATCCAGATGAGTACTAAATCCTCACCACAACAGCAAAACTGTGATAAAAGTACTCTGTGAGGAGATGTATCCTGAGGAGTACTAAATCCTCACCACAATAGTAAAACTGTGACAAAAGTACTCTGTAAGGAGACGTGTCCAGACGAGTACTAAATCCTCACCACAATAGTAAAACTGTGACAAAAGTACTCTGTGAGGAGATGTATCCAGATGAGTACTAAATCCTCACCACAACAGTAAAACTGTGACAAAAGTACTCTGTAAGGAGATGTATCCAGACGAGTACTAAATCCTCACCACAACAGTAAAACTGTGACAAAAGTACTCTGTGAGGAGATGTATCCTGATGAGTACTAAATCCTCACAACAATAGTAAAACTGTGACAAAAGTACTCTGTAAGGAGATGTATCCAGATGAGCACTAAATCCTCACCACAATAGTAAAACTGTGACAAATGTACTCTGTGAGGAGATGTATCCTGACGAGTATTAAATCCTCACCACAATAGTAAAACTGTGACAAAAGTACTCTGTAAGGATATGTATCCTGACGAGTACTAAATCCTCACCACAATAGTAAAACTGTGACAAAAGTACTCTGTGAGGAGATGTATCCAGACGAGTACTAAATCCTCACCACAACAGTAAAACTGTGACAAAAGTACTCTGTAAGGAGATGTATCCAGACGAGTACTAAATCCTCACCACAATAGTAAAACTGTGACAAAAGTACTCTGTGAGGAGATTTATCCTGATGAGTACTAAATCCTCACCACAATAGTAAAAACTTGAAAAAAGTACTCTGTGAGGAGATTTATCCTGATGAGTACTAAATCCTCACCACAATAGTAAAACTGTGACAAAAGTACTCTGTGAGGAGATGTATCCTGATGAGTACTAAATCCTCACCACAATAGTAAAACTGTGACAAAAGTACTCTGTGAGGAGATGTATCCTGACGAGTACTAAATCCTCACCACAATAGTAAAACTGTGACAAAAGTACTCTGTTTCATCCCATAAAACTGCCACATTTACTAGGTGGAAAAACAATATTTGAATTATTCTTTGACCTTGACCTTGGTGACATGACAAGAATCAAACTTTTCAGTGATGATACCAATCATGTCTTTTCTTCTTTTTTCAAGGACAGCTTAAGATTCATGGAGCAATTACAATGTTAACTTCTTAGTTTTGAATATAGGACAGTGAATGTTACATGCAGTACTAAACTAGTACATGACAAGTGAATCAATCAGTTTTGAATCTCAAATAGCTTCTGAGATAGAAAGTATGCATATACCAATGTAAAGAAGAAATATGAGTTAAACAAACATAATATGAACATCGAAATAGGAATATTTTAAAGTTTTCATCCAACATTTTTTTTTAAGCAGTAAATGTTACCGATTCAAACTGATTTTTGGTTGAAATGTGATTTATGTCATCTTATTTCTCACTTTTGTCATAAACATGTCTGTCAAAACGTGCTGATTCCTTGTATATATAGTTGTGAATATCTGTAGCACACTATTTTGTTACAGTATATTCCTTTTCAGTCACCATTTAAGATTTGTTTTTGAATTTGAATTTTCTGAGGTTAATTAGAGTAAAAAGTTGACTCCATTTTTAATTGGTCAATATTCAATTGCTTTTTTGATTGGTCAATATTCGACTGCTTTTTTGATTGATCAATATTCAACTGCTTTTTTGATTGATCAATATTCAATTGCTTTTTTGATTGATCAATATTCAACTGCTTTTTTGATTGGTCAATATTCAATTGCTTTTTTGATTGATCAATATTCAACTGCTTTTTTGATTGATCAATATTCAACTGCTTTTCTGATTGATCAATATTCAACTGCTTTTTTGATTGATCAATATTCAACTGCTTTTTTGATTGGTCAATATTCAACTGCTTTTTTGATTGGTCAATATTCAACTGCTTTTTTGATTGGTCAATATTCAATTGCTTTTTTGATTGATCAATATTCAACTGCTTTTTTGATTGATCAATATTCAACTGCTTTTTTGATTGGTCAATATTCAATTTCTTTTTTGATTGATCAATATTCAACTGCTTTTTTGATTGGTCAATATTCAACTGCTTTTAAGATACAAGTGCTTAGGTATGCTTTAACAATGAATAATACTCAGGTCAGGAATGGGCCTGCAAATGACCTGTAGGTAAATTTCATACATGGAAACTTTCTGACTTAAAAAGGAAAATTCAAAAACATAAAAAACATATCTGAAGCAAGAAATATACTTATATTAGCATTTGACCACTAATGCCTTTTGGATGATCAGTTCTTTATAATGTAACAGATTTATCTTTAGTACCTTTGATTCCATGTGCTTAAGCATTCGCAGCTGAAACTGAATTTGTTGGACTTGTTAATTAATCAAACTTAAATCACAAAGCTTTAAAACAAAACACAAAGATTGGTCTGATGAAAGAATCTACAATTTGTCACTGAAAAATATCAGAAGCCATGTAGTAAGTCATTCAATCAGATTTAATAATATGCTTTATTAGAATGCATTTACCTAACAAGGATTTGGTTTTATAACCAATTTGACAAGGCATGCCTGGTTTGGTGTTACCTGACACTTGTATAACAAAGAATTTGATATATGTATGACAAAGTATGCTGCCATGGTGTTACTTGATACATGTATGAAAAAGTATGCCTGTCATGGTGTTACTTGATACTTGTATGACAAAATATGCCTGTCATGGTGTTACTTGATACTTGTATGACAAAATATGCCTGCCATAGTGTTACCTGATACTTGTACAACAAAGTATGCTGCCATGGTGTTACTTGATACATGCATGACAAAGTATGCCAGCCATGGTGTTACCTGATACTTGTATGACAAAGTATGTCTGCCATGGTGTTACCTGATACTTGTATGACAAAGTATGCTGCCAAGGTGTTACTTGATACATGTATGACAAAGTATGCCTGTCATGGTGTTACCTGATACTTGTATGACAAAGTATGCCAGCCATGGTGTTACCTGATACTTGTATGACAAAGTATGCCTGTCATGGTGTTACCTGATACTTGTATGACAAAGTATGCTGCCAAGGTGTTACTTGATACATGTATGACAAAGTATGCCTGTCATGGTGTTACCTGATACTTGTATGACAAAGTATGCCAGCCATGGTGTTACCTGATACTTGTATGACAAAGTATGTCTGCCATGGTGTTACCTGATATTTGTATGACAAAGTATGCTGCCAAGGTGTTACTTGATACATGTATGACAAAGTATGCCTGTCATGGTGTTACCTGATTCTTGTATGACAAAATATGCCTGCCATAGTGTTACCTGATACTTGTATGACAAAGTATGCTGCCATGGTGTTACCTGATACTTGTATGACAAAGTATGCCAGCCATGGTGTTACCTGATACTTGTATGACAAAGTATGCTGCCAAGGTGTTACTTGATACATGTATGACAAAGTATGCCTGTCATGGTGTTACCTGATTCTTGTATGACAAAATATGCCTGCCATAGTGTTACCTGATACTTGTATGACAAAGTATGCTGCCATGGTGTTACTTGATACATGCATGTCATACATGCATGACAAAATATGCCTGCCATAGTGTTACCTAATACTTGTATGAAAAAGTATGCCTGCCGCAGTGTTACCTGATACTCATATGACAACATATGCCTGATTTGGTGTTACCTTATACTTGTATGACAAAGCATGCAAGACTTGGTGTTATCTTATAATTGTAGGACAAAGTATGCCTGCCATGGTGTTACCTGATAATTGTATTACAAATTATCTGATGTTACCCGATACATATTTGACAAAATATGAAGTCATTAGATGCTGCTTACCATTCCAATATTTAATAATACCAAGAATGATTTATGGAATTTTACAGTGCTTTATAAAATACTTGCCAAATTAACAAACTTGAATGCACCTTGGTACAAATGGAATATTTTGATAACAGCTATGCCATCTTTTCTACATTATACAGGCCAAGAAAGATTAAAGAACTGTAAAGTTCTACTCATCTGTTGCTAACAATGGGTCATTTATTTTATACAGGTGATCTATACATTTTACTAACAAAAGTTCTTGCCCAGGGTCCATATGATGGGGAAATTCAGCTGAAATAGTTGCCCCATTTACGTCATTTCACCCAAATGTGCAGAAGTGAAGTTGATTTCACCTTTCTCAATGTGATGTCCCTGTCCCTTTTTCAGGCTACTGTAACGTTTTTTTAAATATATTATTAACATATTATCAACTCTTGTGTTTTTCCTGTTCAATGAGTAAGGTAAATCCATTTTAAATATAGTATTTTGTGCTTTTTGAAAAGAATAATTGTTTATTGGGTTTCAAACTGTACGATTCCAGCTAAAAATTCATACATGCTGCCTGAAATAAAAATCATTATTTTATGGGATGTTTAGATAACTGTGAGAGCAAATCATTATTCTGTGTGACTTTATGAGATGACTGCATGTGTTGGTAAATCATTATTCTGTGGGACTTATGAGATGACTGCATGTGAGAGAAAATCATTATTCTATGGGACTTTGAAATAACTTCATGTGAGAGAAAATCCTTATTCTGTGAGACTTTGAGATGACTGAGATCAAATCATTATTCTATGTAACTTTTTGTGATGATTGCATGCGAGGGTAAATCATTATAATGTGGGACTCTTTTATGAGATGACTGCATGTGAGAACAAATTATTGTGGGATTTTATGAGATGACTGCATGTGAGAACAAATTATTCTGTGGGATTTTATGAGATGACTGCATGTGAGAACAAATCATTATTCTGTAGGACATTATGAGATGATTGCATGTATGAACAAATGATTAATCTGTGTGGTTTTATGGGCTGACAGCAAGTTTCTTTCATATTTTATAATGAAAGGTTAAATGAAAGTACTTACATATCAATTATAAGTAACCTATATTTTTAGTTAATGTCTTTTATAAAACCTAAGTTGTACAACACATTTAATGGATCAACTAAAGAAATTGTTCACATTTTCATAAATTTTTAAAAATATTTTCAGTTGTTTTTATATTATTTAACTCAGTGGTTTAGTAAATGGCTGTTTAAGTCAATGTTGTAAACTTCTAAATTCTGACTACTTGACACTATTTTCTCATTTTTTTCCCACCACTCTGCTCTATTCAAGGGAGATAAGCAAACTTTAGTCCAGCACAGACAAGTGGATCAATAAAACTATCCCAATGTATGTGGACAGGATGGGATCTATCTATTTTGAGGAATTCATATTTGTATCTGGGATGAGGCTAGCAGAGTTCCTGATGAAACTCTTATTCATGGATGCTTAGATTTTGTTACCTTGTTCAGAAACTTGGGGACATTTTTTTCTCGCATACAATATTCACGAGTTTTGACTGAAAATACTGCAGAATATGAAAAGTCTGCACAAATTGTGTGTAATAAATGATGCCATCAAGTAAAATTCATCATATAAGAAGCATGCAAATTGAACTAATCCTAATGACACCAGAAAACTAAACTTATGAAGGAAAAGCAAAAACATGACAGGAAAGAATTATCTGACCTTTGCCTAGTGTTATATTCTGGGTATGCAGTGGTGAAAATCTAATGCTTAAGTTTACACGACATATCTAGTGTTTGTGTCAACAAATAAATATTTGAGGCAATGCCATCAATACTTAGAATAAAACAAAGTATAGCCTATTTGTAAAAGATCTTCAGCTCTTAAGAAACCAAACATAAATGGTCTCTGCAGATGGATGGTCTTTTAATATAAACCTCCTTATGATAAATAGAACCAAATTCATGCATGACATCCAAGAAAACCTAAAAACTTTCTTACATCCAACAGCGGAACAACTTGATAACTGCCTGCGTTCATTGCTTGAAAAACATGCCCCAGCCACCAAATGCAGAGTATCAATAAAAAAGTTTTCTCCATGGTATAGGGACCAGCTTCGCACTGCTAAAAGACATCGCCGAAAAGCAGAGAGGCTTTGGCTTTCCACCAGACTCACTATTCATAAACAAATGTACAAAGCCGCTAAGAAGAACGTCACAAACATAGTCCATTTAGCCAAATCATCCCACTACAGTACTAAGATCACGGAGAGTTCCAGCTGCAAAGATCTCTTCGAGATAACTAACAAACTAATGTCAAGGAACAAATGTACACCACTTCCAACAACCTTCTCTCCACTAGACCTACCAGACCAATTTGCAAATTTCTTCAACGACAAAGTACAAACGATTAGAGATTCGCTTGACAACACAATTTCAACTGATTCGTCACCATACAGTTATGATGCAGAATTTCAGCAACAACCATTAGGAGCATTTAAACCTGTTTCTATTGATTTAGTACGGACAATCATGATGAAAAGTGCACCAAAGTCTTGTGAACTTGATCCAATTCCGACATCAATGCTGCTTGAGTGCTTAGACCCAATATTGCCTTCACTAACTGATGTTATTAATATCTCTCTCTCATCAGGGGAATTCCCATCATTTTTCAAAACTACCATCATAAAGCCACTACTGAAGAAACCGACAATGGACCATAATGATTTAAAGAACTACTGCCTAGTTTCTAATCTCCCATTCATATAAAAAATCTAAGAAAAGGTTGTTCTAACTCAACTTGTATCTCATTTGAATTCAAACAGTCTTTTTAGCAATGTACAGTCTACATATCGCCCTTGCCACAGTACGGAAACTACTCTTCTGAAAGTATTTAGTGACATTCTCTCTGCTTTGGATAGTGGAAAGATTACAGTGCTCACTCTCCTGGATTTATCTGCAGCATTTGACACAATAGACAATATATTATTTCACCATCTCCAGCATGTATTTGGCATTCAGAATATAGCCTTACAGTGGTTCAAGTCCTACTTAGTCAACAGGACACAAATTATATCTGCAAATGGAATACACTAAAGCCCAGTTGACGTATGTTGTGGTGTTCCAAGGGATCTGTTCTTGGACCTGTTCTCTTCATTCTGTACACTCAGCTGCTCTCAAGTGTCATAGATCATGTTTCAATGACAGACTCCAGTCCAACATACCTATCCAGCCTCACCCATGTGTATACACCAGCTAGATCCTTATGCTCTTCTTCTGATAATTGTATACTCATTGTTCCCAAGGTGAAAAAAAGGGTTATATGGACAACGTTCATTTGCACACCAGGGCCCGGCGACATGGAACAAATTGCCCATTGAAATTAGACACAAAGACACAGTGGTCCCTTTTAAGAGTGCTCTTAAGACCCACCTGTTTCAACTGCAGGGACAAACTTAGTGACCTAATCATGTTTTGTATCTTATATGTTTTCAGTATGTTTTTATGTTTTCCAATTTCATTGTTTTTGTCATTTGTTGTTCCGTAGTGTAGTCATATCATTATTGATGGTGTAAAGTGCTTAGAGCTTCGAAAGATTAGGCGCTATACAAAGTCCTCATTATTATTATCATTAATACAGGTTTTTCAGTAACAAAAGTATCATATATGGAATCATATTTGGTGGTCTATTAATACAGGCAGTTCTTTACAAAGGTTGTATTGAACACAGGTTCAAAATGTATTATGAAGTGTCTTTACTCACCTCCATTGATCCAGTACCAGGCATTGTCTCAAGACATTCCACTATATCACTCAGAACTTTACTGCCTTGGCCATACATATTCCTATCTTTTGGAGCCTGAAATCACAACTATGCAATAATACATGACAGTCATAAAGGCTTTACAATGCATATTTTAGCAAGCAACTCTTGAGTTCTAGGTCTAAGTGTTAAATGGCTTTAAACAACATTACCTGGTAAATACAAAACATGTCTGATTGCTGTACAAGACATAATTTAAATAAGTTCCAAAGTAATTCTGGGGTTTTAAGTCTTCGTCAGACATTTGCAACCTATGGCCCATTGTTTACATAACATCTGTCCCATACCTTGGAGGAAGTTGTACATACCTGATGCAAGTCTGAAATGGCTTTCAATACATTACCTTATAAATTTAATACCTATTTAACGTATTAAACATAATTGATAGATGAGTCAATATATTTAGCTTTCATGCAGGTTTCTTGATACTGCAGCAAGAACCATGTATTAAAAGACATAGCTCATAAGGTAAAGAGTATGACGGTCATGTTAATGTTATTAAAAAAGTACCAAGATATGTTAAATTTGTTGAAGCTGTGAACATTGTGAAATTTTTCAATGCTGTTATACCAAATGAAAATAATTCAATGTGAAGTCAAATTTACTTCTAAATTAATGAAGAACATAAGTTATCACAATCTGTGTGTATGTTAGCTTATGTCAATATGGACCAGTTGTTTTTACAACCTGAATACATTCTGTGTGTATGTTAGATAATCTCCATATGGATCAGTTGTTCGTACAACTTGAATACATTCTGTGTGTATGTTAGCTTATGTCAATATGGACCAGTTGTTCTTACAATCTAAATACATTCTGCCTACTCAAGCACACTGATCTTAATGAACTGTTTTTACCCTTAGACATCTGCTGAATTTCTCTCTGGCACCTGGGAAGTCCCCACTCTGTAAACAGGACATACCCCATGCCACCCACACTCCTGTGGGGTCCAAGCCACACTTGGTTGACACTTCCATTGCCAAGGACAGTCTCTCATCCTCTATTAGTTTGTCTCGCAAGCGACTAAAGAGAAAGAAAAGAACATAAAAGCCCTAAAACTCAGAGATTAAGTTTAGACTGAAAGTCAAGTCCCATAAAAAAAAATGCAGTTACATTCAGAATAAACTTTTGTTTTAACAAAATGACCAACTTAAAAGAAATCTATATTAAATGCATCTTTTGACAGTTTGCATATCTGCACATATTAAAGAGGAAAGAAAATCAGATAATGATGATGACATTCCATGTTGTGTTTTGTATACAGTTAGAATTATGAAAACATTCCTTGTTGTGTTTTGTATACAGTTAGAAATATGTAAACCTTCCATGTTATGTTTTGTATAGTAAGAATTAAGAAAACCTTCCATGTTATGTTTTGTATACAGTTAGAATTATGTAAACCTTCCTTGTTATGCTTTGTATACAGTTAGAATTATGTAAACCTTCCATGTTATGTTTTGTATACAGTGAGAATTATGTAAACATTCCATGTTATGTTTTGCATACAGTGAGAATTATGTAAACATTCCATGTTATGTTTTGTATACAGTTAGAATTATGAAAACATTCCATGTTATGTTTTACATACAGTTAGAATTATGAAAACATTCCATGTGTTTTGTATAGTACAAATTATGAAAACATTTCATGTTATGTTTTGTATACCGTTAGAATTATGAAAAGATTCCATGTTATGTTTTGTATAGTTAGAATTATGTAAACCTTCCATGTTATGTTTTGTATACAGTTAGAATTATGAATACATTCCAAGTTATGTTTTGTATAGTAAGAATTATGAAAACCTTCCATGTTATGTTTTGTATACAGTTAGAATTATGTAAACCTTCAATGTTATGTTTTGTATAGTAAGAATTATGCATACTTTCCATGTTATGTTTTGTATACAGTTAGAATTATTTATACCTTCTTTGTTATGTTTTGTATACAATTAGAATTATTTATACCTTCTTTGTTATGTTTTGTATAGTAAGTATTATGAAAACCTTCCATGTTATGTTTTGTATACAGTTAAAAAAAATTATACCTTCTTTGTTATGTTTTGTATACAGGTAGAATTATTTATACCTTCTTTGTTATGTTTTGTATAGTAAGTATTATGAAAACCTTCCATGTTGTTTTGTATACAGTTAGAATTATGAAAACATTTAATGTAATGTTTTGTATACAGTTAGAATTATGAATACATTCCAAGTTATGTTTTGTATAGTAAGAATTATGAAAAACTTTCATGTTATGTTTTGTATACAGTTATAATTATGAAAACATTTAATGTTATGTTTTGTATACAGTTAGAATTATGAATACATTCCATGTTATGTTTTGTATAGTAAGAATTATGAAAAACTTTCATGTTATGTTTTGTATACAGTTATAATTATGAAAACATTTAATGTTATGTTTTGTATACAGTTAGAATTATGTAAACATTTAATGTTATGTTTTGTATACAGTTAGAATTATGAAAACATTTAATGTTATGTTTTGTATACAGTTAGAATTATGTAAACCTTCCATGTTATGTTTTGTATACAGTTAGAATTATGTAAACCTTCCATGTTATGTTTTGTATACAGTTAGAATTATGAAAACATTTAATGTTATGTTTTGTATACAGTTAGAATTATGTAAACATTCCATGTGTTTTGTATACAGTTAGAATTATGTAAACCTTCCATGTTATGTTTTGTATACAGTTAGAATTATGAAAACATTCCAAGTTATGTTTTGTATAGTAAGGATTATGAAAACCTTCCATGTTATGTTTTGTAGACAGTTAGAATTATGTAAACCTTCAATGTTATGTTTTGTATAGTAAGTATTATGAAAACATTCCATGTTATGTTTTGTATAGTAAGAATTATGAAAACCTTCCATGTTATGTTTTGTATAGTAAGAATTATGAAAACCTTCCATGTTATATTTTGTATACAGTTAGAATTATGCAAACCTTCCATGCTATGTTTTGTACAGTTAGAATTATATAAACCTTCCATGTTATGTTTTGTATAGTAAGAATTATGAAAAACTTTCATGTTATGTTTTGTATACAGTTAGAATTATGTAAACCTTCCATGCTATGTTTTGCAGACAGTTAGAATTATGTAAACCTTCCATGTTATGTTTTGTATAGTAAGTATTATGAAAACCTTCCATGTTATGTTTTGTATAGTAAGAATTATGAAAACCTTCCATGTTATGTTTTGTATAGTAAGAATTATGAAAACCTTCCATGTTATGTTTTGTATACAGTTAGAATTATGTAAACCTTCCATGCTATGTTTTGTAGACAGTTAGAATTATGTAAACCTTCCATGTTATGTTTTGTATAGTAAGTATTATGAAAACCTTCCATGTTATGTTTTGTATAGTAAGAATTATGAAAACCTTCCATGTTATGTTTTGTATAGTAAGAATTATGAAAACCTTCCATGTTATGTTTTGTATACAGTTTGAATTTTGTAAACCTTCCATGTTATGTTTTGTAGACAGTTAGAATTATGTAAACCTTCAATGTTATGTTTTGTATAGTAAGTATTATGAAAACCTTCCATGTTATGTTTTGAATACAGTTAGAATTTTGTAAATATTCAATACTGTGCTGTGTACTTACCCTTCCACATTGTGCTGTGTATACTGAGTTAGAATTAAAGTAGTCCTTAACCCTTCCACATTGTGCTGTGTATACTGAGTTAGAATTAAAGTAGTCCTTAACCCTTCCCCATTGTGTTGTGTATACTGAGTTAGAATTAAAGTAGTCCTTAACCCTTCCCCATTGTGTTGTGCATACAGAATTAGAATTATGTAAAATGTTCGTTACTGTTCATTATCTGGATTGCTAAAGTGATCCATAATTTAATTTTTAAAGTAATGCTATAATTAATTAACATAATCTATTGGACATTTTAATACATGTAGGTTCCAATCATTAAACTCATGCTATGTAGAGATGTTTAACAAGCCAGCACTTTTGTATGCAAACATGGTCCAGTAAAACATTAAAACAAAAAGAAATTCTTCTGAAAAATGACTGGTTCACACTAAACAATTACCCATTTCTACCTAGAAGTCAGGCAGCAATTTTTAATGTCACTATGAAAAAGAGTGTGCATGACTCTATTGCAGAGCTCAAGATGAACACAGTTTTGCATGAGATTTAAGAAGGAAGGACATATTGTTATCATTGGATTCTTTTGTTGTTGCAAGAAAAGCACATAAAAACAGACATATTCATAACTTGTGTATAATAAATGAAAAACATGAAAAAATGCAAAAATAGAACAAAAAATAATGAGCTATTTTAGTGATCTGATGAAAATGTGTAGGCCATCTGGTCTCTTCCACCTCAAAATCAGGTCATGGCATCATATACATGAAGTTCATTATGTGACCTTTCAGATCTTATAGTAGTAAAATCAATAGGGGTTCACAATCAGTGAATAGATTTTACCATGGCAACGAAATGTTACCAACAGAATGTAAACAAAGCTGGTAAAAATATTTGCAAATCATCAACTTTTATCTCCATTAGTTATACAATTTGTGTGCAAATTATTAAAATGGTATTTGTGTGGTTCTGTATAACAAGGAATATCATGAGATCACAATGAAATTGTAATTCAAAATAATTCATCAGGGATTTTGCTGGCATAAAACTTTGACACTCCACCAATCAGATAGCATATTTTGTTTGTAGAAGTGTTAAGAACATATGATATGCAGAAGTTCAATTCACCTAACAGAGTCGACTTTGGTTAGTTCATGAATGGAGGGCAGGTCCCTGTAGTTGGCACTGACAAGAAGTCCCAAAAGATCCACCAGTCCCTGATACTGATCACATTGGGTCATTCCATGATTCTCTCCACACCTGATGAACTTCATCTTTGCATGGAACAGGAGGTACTTCATCATGCTGGTGAGAGGGGAAAAAATTGTAATTCTTAAAGAAAATTATTTTAAAGGGGCCCTAATATGTCAATTCAATTGGATATATGCACACAAAAAATGTTATTGTAAAATAACGCAACTTTTTCAAGTTACATATGTATATAAGTTATTTTTTGTGTTTTAATTTTCAATATATATATATATATATATATATATATATATATATATATATATATATATATATATATATATGATCTCCAATTCAGGTGAACTAATTGAACTAATTCCAAAAAATAATATGGTATCTAATGTTAACTCAATATGACATTTCTCTCTAAAAACTAACACAAAAATTATCAAAACACATTTAAAAAAGGACATACAAAATTAAATGAAGTAGTCTCTTCTGATTCTTTACAACAGTACATAATGATGATTCAGATATTTTCATTTTAAACAATCTATTATTAGTACTGAAATTCTGATGAAGAACTATCTATTAATTAAAACAGAAGTTTCTTCAGAAATTGAGGGTGATCTGTGATGTAACTCAGATCATATGGGTATTGGTGAAGAATTAATAACACCAACAAATATTAAACTGAATCACTTTGGATGCTACACAGTTCTTGGAATTAAATTTGATTTAAATAAAGCAATACTATTAAAGTAATTTATAATGAGAAAAACCTGGTTTAAAAATTACTTTATACAGGGTCCTTTAGAAATCTCTCCTTGGTTGGAAATATCACTGTCATTTAAACTTTTCACTGTATTTATGGTACATTCTGACCTTCCAAATGAAATCATACAACATATTCAAACAGTCTTTTTAACTTCCTTCAAGGGGAAAAAGGAGATGGAAACAACCATTTTCTACTAAAATATATTTCTTCAATAATACTTACTAAATAATATGCCTTTAGAGAACTACTATTAACTCACAAATCCATCCCTCTCAAGCTAAACATTTTAGTTATAACGCGAAATATTATCTGCCCAACTAGGGGCAACCAGAGTTATCTCCACTTAAAACAGGAATTACAGTTTATCATGATGCAATGGAAAGGGAGGAGTCAAAGTGGATAACTTTGTGGTTGATAAACTATGTGGAGTGCAATAACTAAGGAGAAACCAATTTTATCTGCCATAATGTAAGTGTGCAAACTGATAATGTCTTTATCCTTCTGTGATATGCCTTTAGTAAGCCCAGTACAACAGTCCATCGACTTTCTGTACATAATATGCAAGCAAACAATTTCTATGACAGATCAGTATCTTCTGTACATAATCAAAAACTCATTTACCTGGATAGTTTCAGCTAAGTTTGGACAAATTCTTTTGGAGCTGATGTTGCTCAGTCAACCAATGGATTTTCAGCTGTTAGAAGCCATATTTAATGATGGATCAACATCATTCTGCAATTGCTTGAGAAAGCCCTTGTATTCATTGCTAACTATAACTGAATTGAGTCTTTTTCTGGGAGGTTGCTTAAAACTTTTCCTCTTTTTGGTAATGGCAGTCATATATGACAACAGATTGGTACTAGTTCTATGAACAAGGAAGCCCTTTTTCCTGGATGTTTTCTGTCAAATTTTATCCATTTCTGTTGAGTGTTAACTTAGTAGATGACCAAAAATATTTTTATATTTTTAGTACATGGTTGCCATATTTTATGATGAAATAGTGTCATCTGTACAAATATGAAAGTCCATGACGCTTTCTGTCAAGCAAGTTATGTTATATTCTATTTTTATTAATAGTAACCATATTTGAGCTAATAAAATGAACCATGAATGTCATAATTTCTGGCCTGAAAGATCATAGTTATATACTATCTTAAGGCAATGTGACCTGAAAGATAAAAGTTTTCAAATGACTTAGGCAATGTGACTTGAAGAAAAAAGTTATCGACTAACTTAAGGCAATGTGAGTTGAAAGATCAGAGTTATGGACTGATATAAACCAGTGTGACTTGAAAGATCAGAGTTATGGACTGATATAAGCCAGTGTGAGTTGAAAGATCAGAGTTATGGACTGATATAAGCCAGTGTGACTTGAAAGATCAGAGTTATGGACTGATATAAACCAGTGTGATTTGAAAGATCAGAGTTATGGACTGATATAAGCCAGTGTGACTTGAAAGATCAGAGTTATGGACTGATATAAGCCAGTGTGACTTGAAAGATCAGAGTTATGGACTGATATAAGCCAGTGTGACTTGAAAGATCAGAGTTATGGACTGATATAAGCCAGTGTGACTTGAAAGATCAGAGTTATGGACTGGTATAAGCCAGTGTGAATTGAAAGATCAGAGTTATGGACTGATATAAGCCAGTGTGAGTTGAAAGATCAGAGTTATGGACTGATATAAGCCAGTGTGACTTGAAAACATTAGAATTATGTATGTATGGTAGAAAGTTTACTGATGATCATCATGAATTTATTTTCAGCAAGGCACTTAGATTCCATTTATCATTTTTGGCTGAAAGGTTATGGGTGGTACCCCATCTACATAACTTATTTTCCGAATCGCTTCATGCCTTCACTGTATCCTTACCAGACACTTACAGGCTTGCAAATTTTTTAACTTAACACAGCATAGTGGCATTCCTACGAAAAAAAACATGACATCTGAAGATGAGAGGCATCAAGTTTATTACCTTATGATGAGATTGTAGTCAACTTCTGGATTAGGAATACCTGGGTCAATGGGCTTTAACAACTGTGACAAATCATCACAAAGCTTCAAGATCAGCTGACCACACTCCCTGGGATTACCATGCAGATCCAAGATGGCTGTGCATAGGGAGGTACTTGGAGCCTGAAACATCAAAGAAGTTAATAAACGGTATGGTCTTGTTTATCCAAACTCCAATGGCTGAATTATTTATCTTTTTGAACAAACAAAAACCAATTTTCTGCTTTCACCTGAAAGTTATGAAAGATTTTACACAAGTCTTCATTAGATTAGAAATTTACTTAAAAAAGTTGAGTGGCATAATTTTGTACTCTTCAGCATGGCACGTTCCCTATATGAAGTATGTGTTAAAAAAAACAAATTGATGATTCTATTTATCTAAAAAGAGTTCCAAGTGGTCCTGAGATCACTCACCTGACTGACAATACAAGTGCAACTGGCCAAAAATCTGGATCAAAAGGATACTTTTTTCAACAATTTCTTCCTATGTAGAGGACTGCATACATTATGAAAATAACTAATTCAGTGTTTTTCTTTATTTTGAGATCTTCGTTTTTATTTTATGTAACAGCAGCAATGAATACCCAAAAATCTCTGTGCCTGGATGATTTCTCTCTGAGTTGGTCAAATTCAATTAAGCCAATTTGTTAAATAAAGTTGTATAAATGGTTTTTTTTGAAACAGCCACCATATTTAATTAAAAAAAATCATTATTTCTATAAATATGAAAAGAATTTAAACTAGAATACTTTCTGTCAAATTTGGTCAAATTCTGCTAGTGTCTTCTCACATGACTTCATAAAAAGTAGTAGAGTGTGTAATTTCCTTTTTTTTAGTAATGTTGGCCATAAGTGACAGCATATACTCATCATTTGTTTAAAAAAATGTGAGCTATTCAAGCCATGATAATTTCAATTAAGTTATATTTGATGATAATCATCACAACTTGGACATTCTGAAAGGCCTTCATGTCTAAAGTTTTCTTTCAAATTTTGTCAAATTCTATTGAGTGATTCTAGAGAAGATGTTTAAAGATTTTTTTAAAAATATGCTTGCAATGGTGGTCATGCATGATGGCAAATCACCATCATTTTGGACAAATGAAAAGAGCTTCAAGCCAGAAGATTTTCAAATTTATTTAACTTGTGTAAAGCAGTTCTTGAGAAGTTGTTTAAAGTTTTAACTTCATAATTTTAGTAATGTCAGCTAATTGATGGCAGACTCATTTAAACAATCAAAAACAGCTTCATTCTAAGATGCTTTTGTCCAATTAGGCCAAACTCTCTTGACTGGTTTTTTGTAATTAAGATGCAAATATCAACTGTAAACAGAGAATATACAATGTATGATGGACGTATAACCCGGGTAATAAAACAAGCAAATGGGTTATGTTTAAATTTTTTTACCCATTTAAAAAAAAATTCTCCCAAATTCAGATCCAGACAGAGAATAATGATTACATTTCGAGGTTCATGTCATGTGTGTATTTATTTATCATCACAGGGACTCGTATGGCTGCTTACAATTTACTTGTCATACATGTACTATATAATAATACAAGGAAGGTCACTTCTATCCTTTCTTGCATGACCTATTTAAGAATCAACATTAATATTTAAAGCTAGACCATCTTAACATCATGGCAGTCCATGGTTTGTGTGCCATTTTTCTTGTGACTTAAATGCACTTACTTTAAAATCCTGATGACATTAATTAGGTCAGTACCTTTCATCAATAGCAACAGTAAGTACTGATTAAGAAATATTTGACAAAATGAAATTAAAAACATACTGCAATTCAATTAAAACAACATGCATGTTATTTTTGTTCTCTCAAGTTTGTGAAGCAAGTATTAGCTTTCAAATCAGGACCATTATTCACATATTTGTTTATTGGACTCTTTTCTTTAATAGTAGGAAACCCATGGCAGATATATTTGTAACAACAAAAGAAAACACATAACGTTCTGAAGGAAGTTGCAGAAACTGACTTGTGGTGGCAGTTGAACAGTTGTTGTTGTAGGGTTTAATGCCATTTTTCAGCACACGATAGGCATACATGGCAGCCAGTATTATTGGTGGAGGAAGAACCCGGGAAAACCCCCCGGAGAAAACCACCGACCCACGAGAAGCTACTGGCAAGCTTTCTCACATAACTACATTAGCCGAATCTTTGACTTGAACCCACGCAGACAGAGGTGAGATGGCAGTGATCTGTAACAGACAGCGCTTTAGACAGCTCAGCCACTCAGGGCCCCTGAACTTTCAGAGAAGCTGAGTGTCACTTGGATAGTAGTTTGATACCATTTTTGGGACATTATGTTACAGTTTCATACCATTTTTGGGACATTATGTTACAATTTTTATACCATTTTGGGGATATTATGTTACAATTTTGATAAATAATAATGTTTATGATGAGTTGTTTCAGTTGATTAAACTCTTGATTGACACATATGTTTCTTCATGGCTTTGTACAAACTACTGTACTTTTTATTTGTGGTAAACTCTAATGGAAAAAACATTATACAATAAATAATTTGGACAATGGTTTTATAAATTCCATTTTATGAGCATTTCAAAAGCATGAAATATAATATTTTCAGGCAATAACAAGAACTATTTGTAATAAAGTTACTAATTATGCTAAAAAATCTTAATATAAGATTTGCTGGAACAAAGAAAAATAATAAATAAAATGTATATATGAAAAAAATCATTTAATAATTAGTGTACCAGAGATGTATAATTATTAGCTGTACATTATAAAATATACATATTCACTGGGAACAAAACAGTAAAAGAACCTGTAAAATATATAAAAGAAACTTTTACAAAATAGTGTAGACAATTCAAGCATACATGCCTATAGCATGGTTTGAAAATAGCCATAATGAATGGAAAAATAGTAACTATCTGAAGGTAAAATGTTTGAGATAATACTTTTGCTTGTGTATTCCAGGAATATATACAGAAACTTCAAAAAGTTGAGATAGCACCATATGTTCTTGTGTTGAATCAAGCTGCCATTGCATAATGCACACAGATCTGGGTCTATGTGGATTGTTAGGAATAATCAGAAGAACAGACAACATAGACCCTGATAAACTGATGCATTATATGATGGCAGATCAGATTAAAGTATATATTACATATATTTTGTTCCTGAATTCAGAATAGGTGTGTATGCTGAACTTGTATGTTGTTGAAAAACAGAACTGAAACATGCAACCAAAAGAATTTACAGTGAATAGAGTGACTGACATGACACATTTAATGTCAACAGATTTTACAGTGACTAGAGTGACTGACATGATACATTTAATGTCAAAAGAATTTACAGTGACTAGAGTGACTGACACGAAACATTTAATGTCAACAGAATTTACAGTGATTAGAGTGACTGACATGATACATTTAATGTCAAAAGAATTTACAGTGACTAGAGTGACTGACATGATAAATTAATGTCAAAAGCTTCACTATTCTATTAAGGAGGAATTATACCACTCTGACATGATGCACTCGATACTAGTGATATCATATTTAACGAAGACTTAATTCAATTTGTTGTTCTTGTTTTAAGAGAGTTATGACTCAACAATGTGAAACACTACAGGCAAGGTTTTGAGATAAAAATGGTCTCTACACATGTACACTCTTTCTGATTCAATTTCAATTTGTTCACAAATGCACAGGAAATATAACCAACATCATTTGTACTGACCACCAGAGTAACGGCCTGACTCTGAAACAGACAAGGTCCAATAAAACAGGAAAGAATATATTCATTAATTAAGGTCATTCAAGATGACAGATTATAAAAATAAGGAGTAATGTTGATGTAAGGAAACAAAAGGAAGTGGGGGCATTATCTGACTGACCAGGGAATTTTCAAACAAAAATTAAATGCAACACCTGAGGTGTGAGAAAATTCTCATAAATTAAGGTTATTATGGACAAAATGTGTCATGATACACTAAATCCTTGTGTACTTTTCAAAGCAGATAAGCATTCAATTATGAGCTCTTGTATGATTTAGCATAGCTTGATATTTTCTGAATATTCCCTGTTCAGCTTAATTATCAAAGGAATGCAAATAACAGGTGCTCTTGTTTCCTTTCAATCTGACAAAGTAAATATATCACACAGAGAAATCATTTCAATCATTGAGAAATATATTCATTTCCAATCTAGGAGTGTGTTCAGTACAAACCACTACACACGTTAGGACCTTATTTCGTCTCCTATTCTTACACATGAACAGTCTGTTCTCCCAATGGCACTTAGACAAGATTGGGATCTGAGAAAGGATATGAAACCAGTTTATAAAGCACAAATATAAATCTTGTAATATTTAAGTTTTGGTTTTTCTTCATCGATATATATAAATATAACATTATATTTCCAAATTCTATTTGAATCTTTCTGCATTAAAGTAAATTATTAGAAGCACCTCTGTAAATAACAATCAAGCTGTATTCTTACCGATTCTTTAACATCAAACTAATGTTGGAAAAACATAAGTCTAAAAATGTTTTGCCAAAATTTCTAATCAAATTATTTCTTTGTGTCCTCATTTTTCTCACAGTATGTATTCTTTCTCTCAATACCTTATTTCTACTTTTATATGTCAGTCTCTTTGTATCTCTAACTCTCCCCAATACAAACATGTACCACTGGCACACACGAAGTCATACACAAACATTCATATCCATGTGTGAACACATATACTTAGTCCTACACAAACACATATCCACAGGCACACACAATCAGTCATACACAAACACACTTATCCACATGAACACACAATCAGTCTGACACAAACACATATCCACAGGCACACACTATCAGTCATACACAAACACACTTATCCACATGAACACACAATCAGTCTGACACAAACACATATCCACAGGCACACACAATCAGTCATACACAAACACACTTATCCACATGAACACACAATCAGTCATACACAAACACATATCCACAGGCACACACAATCAGTCATACACAAACACACTTATCCACATGAACACACAATCAGTCTGACACAAACACATATCCACAGGCACACACTATCAGTCATACACAAACACACTTATCCACATGAACACACAATCAGTCATACACAAACACATATCCACAGGTACACACAATTAGTCATACACAAACACACATACCCAAAAGCACACATACAATTAGTCAGACACATATACACATACCTACACACAATTATTCATACACAAATGCACATACCTACAGGTAGTCATACAAAAACATGGTTATTCATACATACCCATACCCACAAGTACACACACATTCATAAACAAACAAACATACCCACAGGCAGACATAGTCATACACAAACACATACACATAGCCATACAAAAACAAATACACACAGGCACACGCAGCTAGTCATAAAAAACAGTTATTCATACATACAATACTCACAGGTACACACACATTCATACACAAACACATAGACCCACAGACACACATACAGCTAGTCATACACAAACACACATAACCATAGGCACCCACACCTTACAAAAACACACATACACAAACAATGCAGGGATGCTCAAGGTGAATGAACAAAAAGCAACAGAAATGTTTAAATGAGTGAATGAGCATAAGTTACAATGAATTGATTGCTGCATCTAATGGAAAAGTTGTATCCAACCATGAAATTAGAACTGACCATAGGGTTGTTTAATTATTCCACATTGATTTACAAGTTGTAAAGCATAGGATATGACCTGGAAATATTCTGTACCTATCAGCAGGTGAAATCTTCAGGTGACTGTAGCTCAAGAGTCATGAAAGAAATACTGGTTAGTATCCAAAATATACACCAGTGTGCTACAGACACACCCGACTGTACTAATTGCATGATTAAATGAATACATTACATTATACCAAAAACTGTCAATCAGTACCAGGTAAGGTCTGGAGCACTGATTTATCACACTCAATTTAAGATATCGTAATATAATAATTCACTTATCAAAAACATAAGGAATTTATGAAATGTCAGTAATGCCATGACATAAAAATAATGCTAAAGAAAATCAATTTACCTGTTCAAAGTAGAAGTCATCTCTTAATGACTCATTGACCTCTTGATCCAGCTGTAGTTTCCAGGTCATTTTGGAATAGTGGATGATTTCAGATAGACTGGGTATGTGTTCTTCATAGATGGGCATGTTTTGCTGGCTCATAGTCCGTGCACCCAGACTGGTTCCAGAATGTTGCTCCTTGTGGAGATGATGGTACAGGTCTGCCACTGAGCCTCTCTTATCACTAGAGATAAAAAAGCATGCTGACTTACAAAAAAAAAAAGAATTAAATAAGAGTACCATGGCACATTATATGCCCACCCCATGTTTAATAGGTTTCTATGAAGCACTAAAAAATGTGGCTGACTAAAGAGATTATTGACCAATGGGTGTAAAATTAAAATGTGGGAACTTTACTGTCATCATTGGTCAAAGTATACAATTCTGAAGTAAACTTATTGTTCAGAAACCATTATGTTTTATTAGTCTTACCCTGACAAAAACCATAAACCTTTAGGATCTAGTGTTTTTTTTAATAGTTAGTCTTCTATCACAGTAATAAGAATTATATCATAATAACTAATCTTCCCTCACAAAAATTAGTCTTCTATTACAATAATTAGTCTTCTAACAAAATAATTGGTTTTCTATTACACATTATGCATCCCTCATTTTTGAATCATATTGAATCCTGCTTGAAGCAATAGACCTATAAATTTTGCTCTGAGTAAATGAATAATATAAACTACTAAAGTACTGTATAAAAATTAAGAGCAAATCTTATCAACAATCATATTTTGAGATCCATCAAGGTACCTCGTTGCCTGATGAAGTACAGTCCTCTCTCATTACAACTTATATATGGTCTCTTTTATAAGGATGGAGGAGAATGGTCATGTATACTATTTCATCATTAAATTTTAAGATTATTTTCCCTCCTTTATGAGACTGTCCACTGTGAGGCCAATGTATAATGTATAACAGTATAAAGTAACCTCACTATAATATAGTATACTTGTATGGTTTCCTTGAATGTCATAATGGGCTATCACTGTATAATACACTCCAGTATAAGGTGACTTCATTGATAAGATAGTACACGTTAATGATGAACAGTTTTATAGTCAGTGAATGTGTGTGTGTGTGTGATTTAGATTTTTAAAGTAGCTTTTGAAAAAATTTAGTCATATCGTAACGATGTATGCAGTGTGGCAGTTTATAGTGTTGTCTAGCACTGGGGCATCATGCTGCAGACACATCATCCTGACACCAGGCTGACCAGTCCTAATACTAACCTCTTAAAGCTGAGTGCCAAGTGAGGCAGCTGTTAGTACCATTTTTGTAACTATTTGGTATGACTCAGCTGGCGATTGAACCCACAACCTCCCACATCTGAGGCAGATGCTCTAACTACCA
The DNA here is from genome assembly GCA_029339505.1 of Unio delphinus. Lineage (NCBI taxonomy): Eukaryota > Metazoa > Mollusca > Bivalvia > Unionida > Unionidae > Unio > Unio delphinus. The sequence goes on from JAQISU010000010.1 coordinate 16,068,001, forward strand.
GGCCTTCGGAGCTATATATATAGTCAGTGAGTACTGTAAGATGTTTGCACTCTATTTCACCTCATACATTGACAGTGTTGTAGTCTGTGAGTACTGTATGATGTCTGCACTTTATGTCACCTCATACATTTACATGCCTCTGATGAACAGTGTTGTAGTTGGTGAGTACTGTAATATCATCATCATCGTCATCATTATCAAACACTTAACATAAGAGGTCATTGAGGCACCACAGTTGACTTAACATCAAATTCTCTCCATCTTTCCCTGTTCTCTAATGTCATTTGGAAATCTCCAAATCCCATGCCTATCCACTCCTTACTGTTGTCTTCCCACCTCTTTTTATGTCTTCTCCTCTTCTGCGCCTTCGCACTTTGCTTTGCAAGATCTTTTTTGCCAATCCAGTTTATGCTTTTTTACAGTGCTCAAGAGGTCTTCAAAGGATCTGATGGCTTGTTGGATCCTGTTGTGGAGTTCTTTGTTGGTTATATGGTCAGTGTATGAGATTCCCAAGACCATGCGGTAGCATCTCATTTCAAAGGTTTGAACCCTTGTTTGAAGATCTGATGTGAATATCCATGTTTCACAAGGATACAGAATGATGGATATGACATTTAAATGCATCAGCCTTATTTTGGAACCAAAAGCAATGTTGGTATCTTTCCATATTGGTCTCAACCGTGCTATTGCTGCTGATGTCTGGGCAATCCTGCAGAGTAGTTCTGGTTTGGAGCCCTCATCTGTGATAACTGATCCCAAGGACCTGAAGCTTGTGACTCTTTCTAGCTTCTGTCCACTGGCCTTTATTTCTGCACTAATGCTATTGGTGTTGTTTGTCATCAGTGTGGGTTTATTTGGCACTAATATCCATATAGTATGCTGTAGAGGTGTTTTGATGTGTTCAATAAAGTCAGCCAGTTCTTATTCCTCTACCGCTAAACCATCAAGTGAAGGTTGGTTATTGTTCTTCCTCTGATGCTGACAAGTGCCCTTGTGGTCATGCAAGGCATCCTCCATGATCCTTTCCAGCTTTCCAGGAAAATATTGAAGAGCATAGGTGACAGTATACATTTCTGTCTGATTCCATCTGTTGTTCACAACTAATCTCCACTGCTGCACTGGTGGCTTTGTTATAGGTGTTCAATAACCTGCACCAGGTTTGGACTGATGCTGTACTTCCTCATAGCTGCCCATAAGACCTCATGCCATACCATATCAAAGGCCTTTTTTAAATCTATAATGATGTGGTAAAGATTCTGCTGATGCTAACGGTATTTTATGCAAAGGAGTCTGAGATTAAAGGTTCTGTTTTGCTTCTTCCTCCTCTTCAGCAATAATTTTCTCTGCTTGTGACTTTAGTCTGTTGAGTCAGCATGACTTGCTTGGATGACTGATCAGACTGATGGTTCTGTAGTTTTGGCATAGATGTAGATTTCCTTTCATGGTGAGCAGGATGACCAAGGATTGAGTCCATGTGGTGGCCCATTCTCAAGTCTGCCATATCTTGTTGCAGATTGTTGTCAGGACTGTGACCATATCTTCTCCTCCTGCTTGAATGAGCTCTGCTGGTAAATTGTCAAAGTCAGCTGACTTTGCTTTCTTTAGTGACCTAATGATATTTCTACTTCTTCACCAAAGAATGAGGGTTGTCATCAATTTCTCCTGCCTTTGGTCTTATGATTGTACAATTCTGTGCAGAATTCTGTCCATCACTTGAGGATCTCTTGATCTTCTGTGAGGCATTTTCCTGATTTGTCTTGGATAGTGGTCACAGTTTTTCCTTGTTTATGGGTTGTGAGATCTTTCACCAGCTGATATGCCATTTCTACTCTGACTGCCTTCAATTTTGCAGCATTTTCTTTCCATCCAGGATTCCTTTGCCTTTTTCATGCTTTTCCTGATTATGCTGTTTTTGTCTCTGTATTTTCTAGCTCCTTCATGATCTCTTTTTCCTTTTTTCTGTACTCTTTTTTTTTTTGTCGCCATGTTCAAGGACATCTGTTGTGACCCAAAGTTTCTTTGTTCGACGATATCTGCCAATGATCTCACTAGCTGTACTAGTCATGGCTGTGTTGAATGTGGTTGTAAAGGATTCAAGGTCGGTGTCATGGCTTTCCAGGGTTAGCAAAGATGCAAATTTACCACCTTGGTTGGGCTTTTTGATCATTTTCAGGTGGAGGCATAACGTTGTCATTAATAAATAATGGTCATTTTCAATATCTGCTCCTGAAAAACTTCTGGCAATATTCAGTTCTGTACAGAACCGATTTTTCACCAAGATGTAGTCAATATGGTTGTGATGTCCATCTGGACTGTGCCAGGTCCATCTTCTAGATGCTTTGTGAGGGTGAATGTTTTGGTTGTATGCAGCAATTTCCAAGTACCTTAGTCCTCTTTCATTTGTTTCTGCTTTGCATGATGGTTCTAATGTGCTTTGCCAGTTTGTCTGTGAATCACCTTTGCATTCCAGTCTCCTTGTACAAATAGAATGTTCTTCTCGGATGAGTTTTCATTGACATCTTACAGTTGGTTGTAAAAATTCTCCAGTTTGTTGTCATCATAGTTAGATGTGGGTGCATAGGCCTGTATGATTGTGATGGTAATGAGCCTGCTTGAGACCAATAATGCTGATCAGAATGCCCTTGTGGACAAGAACTCCAGCGCCACGATTGTGTTTGTCTCTTCTTCCACTGAATTAGAGCTTATGACCTTCATCTGGGTTTTTTTTTGCCAAAGTTTTTCCAGTGCACTATGCAGAGACCAATAATGTCAATAATGTTCCAGTTGTACCTCTCCAATTCATGTGTAATTTCTTTCAACTTTCAAACACCCTCAGTGTTCTAAGTTCCATGTACTGATGATGATGTTGTCTCTTCCACGGATCTTGGTAGTGGAGGCACCAGTAGCATACCTGTCACCTCCATCCTGGTGTGCAGTGGAAGATACAGCCTGGCAGAGTCCATCCCTCTCCAGACTGGATGAAAACAGCCGAAATTCATTGATATAGTGTGACATGCCACAGCCCTGAGCACATGGTCATTGAGCTTATCTTGAAGCCATTCTACCCTGGCTGCTGACTTAAGTGAGGAAGACTTCTGCCCAGTGATGCTGTGCTATCATCACACTATTTTACCCATAGTTGGGAGATTTGTGGGGGCATCCCATATGGATCCAATGGACCTGTACCACTGCTTTCACTGTATCATGGCTGCACTCTATTCCACCAAATATGACATGCCTCTGATAAAAAGGGTTATAATCAGCAAGTATTGTATGATGGCTACTGTACAATTCTATCAAATACACTGACCTGTGTATAATGTACACCAAATTGCATAAAGAGAAATCTGTATAATAGGCTGGTACATCTGGGTCTACTTGGTCCACTTGAAATTGTAAATAGAACTGCATACACCTTTATTTGCTGGCCAGTTAAGTGATGACATATCTGGGTCTACTGTTCACTTGGAGATATAAACAGCATAGACCATTATCTACTAGACTGCTAAGTGATACCAGATAAATTGGGTCTACTCTGTTTGGAACTATATATAGAAGAACAGCATAGACCTTTATCTGCTGGACCATTATGTGATGGCAAAAAGACTGGGTCTACTCTCTTTGAAATAATACCTTGAAGAAGCAGACTTTATATATCTGCCAGCCCATTATGTAACAGCAGGTAGACTAGGTCCCCCTGTTTACTTGGAATTGTATGTAGAAGCATGGACTTTATATCAAATAGCCCATTATGTGTCAACATAAAGACTGAGTCTCCTTTGTTAATTTGGAATTACTGTATATATATAGACCTTATATCTTCCAGCCCATTATGTGATAGCAGACAGACTGGGTCTACTCATTTATTTAGAATTATATGTAGGAGAAGACTTTTATCGGTCAGCCCATTAAGTGATAGCAGAGATAGACTGGGTCTATTCATTTACTTGGAATTATATGTAGGAGAAGACTTTTATCTGTCGGCCCATTATATGATAGCAGATAGACTGGGTCTTCTCATTTATTTTGAATTATATGATGGAGAAGACTTTTATCTGCTAGCCCATTCTGTGATAGCAGATCGACTGTGTCTATGCTAATCGCAGATGGATATATGCTATCCATAGCTGAATACAATAAACCTGTCATTTTCTATTAAAAAAGTAAATATTAGGAACAAAAGGTTTAGCTACTATTGAGAGAGGCATGGTAATTTTAGGATATTGTATTTGCCTGGTGCTGAACATTTGGTGGTAGCAGTCATCACATGTCCTTGCTGACACCCCTTTGATGATGGTCGTTTTCTGTGAGCAGGTGGCACAAACAACCCTTCCACAGCGGCGGCAGTGATGACGCCTGTTGAACTGTTAGCAAAGAAAAGTAAAGACAGAAGAAATTTAAACGTTTTAAAAAATGTAATATCAGTGTTGACTAAAAGAATTTGTGATACACGCACTAAAAAAATACTTGTATCTGTTCTTTTTTATAAAAAAAACATCAGGTGAAAAATTATTCTGATCACGAAACATGAACACTATAAATCTGTACATGTATTAAAAGTTTTATTGTGTTGTGACTCTATAGTCCTAAACTAAGCAACAAATTTTTGTAAAACTTTACAAATAATTTAGTTCTCAAAGTTAAAAAAAAAAAATTTAAGAGGCTCTTATAGTATTATTAATTGAATCCCAAAAATCCTAAAACGTTTAAATTCATATCCAAAACAATGTATGTATCACAATGGTATGTCCAGAACTCCTGTGAATAAATTCACAAAATACCCATAATAATTTCTAGTCAAAATACCCATAATAATTTCTAGTCAAAATACCCATAATAATTTCTAGTCAAAATACCCATAATAATTTCTAGTCAAATGAGCACTTTGACTCCAGTGAATAATCCTGATGTCTCCTCTCAAAAAATCTACATACAATATTAAACACATCTGCAAGACTGATTTTAAACTACGAAATAATCAGTCAACCTTTGAATTTTCTCTGTTTATGACAGAGAAAATGTAGATTTTATAATCATTTGGCCCAGAATGTCTAAATTATATCAAATAGCGGAATATCATTGCAGGGTTTATAAACAATCTGAATTTTTTCCATGACATCTTCCTTACAAATTTCTGAATGTTTTTAGCATTGACATTGACAAATACTCCCTTTTAAAGTGAAACCCATGCTTTACCAGAAGTGGATTCATTTCGTAGTGTAATGTGAATAATGTAATTTTATTTTTTTTCTAAAAACGGAATAGTTGAGGACTTTTTTTTCTTACTTCTTGGTATCAAAATCAGCAGCTAAACGTTTTTTTTAAAAAAAATATTAAAATCCACATTTTTTTGACAAATCAGTCGGTTTTAGTAATATATCTTTTTGCTGAAATGGTGGATATGAACTTAAACAGCAGAATATGTGAGGACAGAGCTTGGCCTCATTTACAAAATTTGAAGTTTACTATAATCTTCCGTTTTGGCAAAACCTTGACAATACTTAACTGAACTTGTTCAAAGAACATGTTTCTATTATCAAAAATCTTTCAACTGTAATGTTAAAATTTTAAAATAACATCCCATCACAACTACAGGATACTAAGCACATATGTACAAATGGAAGACACACTGTTACATCCCATCACAACCACAGGATACTAAGTACACATATTTACAAATGGCAGACACTGTTACATCCAATCACAACTACAGGATACTAAGCACATATTTACAAATGGTAGACACTGTTACATCCCATCACAACCACAGGATACTAAGTACACATATTTACAAATGGCAGACACTGTTACATCCAATCACAACTACAGGATACTAAGCACATATTTACAAATGGTAGACACTGTTACATCCCATCACAACCACAGGATACTAAGCACACATATGTACAAATGGTAGACACACTGTTACATCAAAACTGACAAGTGTAGATACAATACAATTTTGCTTGAATTAAACTCATCTGTACTTCATATTTTAAAAAGTACTATGCACTTCTCAAAATGCTATAAAGGTCGCAATACTTGAAAAGTGAAAATTCAGGTTTAACACCACCTTTTAACACATGATAGGCTATAAATAGTGGCCATTATAATTTAGTGGAGGAAGAACCCCAAAAGACTCAAGAGAAGAACATCATTGGATGCTACTAGCAAACTTTCTCACATCTCATTGCTGGCTGAGATGAGATCTGAACTCATGTGGACTGAGATGAGATGTGTGAGTCGTCTGTAAAGGTAAGTGCCTTTGACCACTCAGCCACCTTGGGCCCCAAATAGAATGAGGCATAAACAAGGAGAAATAGAAAAACCATGTGCCATAATATTTAACATGTGATTAGTAATATTACATTAATATATAATCTTATACTGACATATCCAAGTTAATATGACAAATGCATTCCAAATAATATTTAGCATGTGATTGGTAACATTACATTAATATATAATCTTATACTGACATATTCAAGTTAATATGACAAATGCATTCCAACAACAGTAGCATTAATACAAATTTACATCTTTCTTTAAAATGAAAGACAACTAAGTGTCATGATACACAGAAGATATTTGCTTGAAACGGTGAATAACACATACTTCATCAAGTGGGTAAAAATAAATAAGCCTTTAAGCCCTGTTATGAAATTTATCAATTATTCATTTGTAGCGACCAAAATTTTCTTTTTATTTTATGCTCAAATGTATTGGCCACAAAAATGTACGCTGTAACAGATTCAAATAGCAGATTTATAATGGATCCCTTGTGATGTCAGCAGTTAATTGTGTTTATGTTTTACTGTGTTCTTTACTACCTGCACAGAAAATATACACAGTAGCACAATTTTCCTTCCCATTGAAATTGAAATAGCATATTAAGATATAAAAATATACAAAGTAGCACAATTTTCCTTCCCATTCAAACTGAAATAGCATATTAAGATATAAAAATATACACAGTAGCACAATTTTCCTTCCCAGTCAAATTGAAATAGCATAGTACGATATAAAAATTGACACCATGTTGGATCTGAACTTGAGTTTGTCTTTAATGGAAGGCGACCATATTTGCGAATCAACTATGTAAACATCTAAGAATAGCTTCAAATGTCATGATTATAAATGTTATCAATGTCTATTGACAGAGGTGAAAAATTGTGATATTTTATCATTCCAGTGAAGTATCAAGATTATTTCTCTAAAAAAATCCAGTAATTCACAGCCTAGCATAAAGTAAAAGTAATTTAATTATTAACACACTGGCAATTTATTTTAATTAACCCATGGGCATGATGCATTAATTCAACTAATTTGTTTGCACATGAGAATCCACATTATTTTCAATGGGCAGTCATTAATGAATTACAAAAATCTGTAATGTTTACTGTAAGTTATATGTAATTGCATAAAGATACCAGTCATGGAATACAAAGTAATACTTATTAAACAAAAATGGAATATCCATGTGTTTTTTCTTCACTTTTTACAAAATTCTCCATAGTCTCAACCCAAAGCCTTTTTTTACAGACTGTAGGTCATCAAACATCTAATACAAGTGAACATGTTTTCCAATCATTAATTTTCACAATTAAAAAAGCTCAACACTTTCAAAACTTTCTTGTCAATCATAAAACTACTGAATAACTATCTTGTTATCAACATAAATTAATTTTTTTTATGTTTCTTTATATTTGTGAATATCATATCATATATTTATCCAATTTTTGTAATATATTAAAATCATAACCATACATCTCACTCTGCATTATTAAAGTCACAATCATAAATCCATGGATATACAGGAGGGCTAGATGCCCTGAAACCCATCAATTCTGTTTAAAAATAAAATTTTGGGATAATTACTAAATAGAAGTGGAACTCTTACCATACTAAATCTCTCCTGTTTGCAGACCATACACACAGACGCAGATGAGTCAGGGACCCACTTGTCTTTACTAGGTGGTTCTGCTGGCATGACAAACTTGTCAATGGAGGCAAGTTTCCACACTGGACTAGTACCACTTGATGCCGATAATAATCTGCTTGATGCTGAAAAGGTTTAAAGTCATGAAAGTACTTCAAAATCATGAAAGTACTTCATTCAATGTTATGAAAGTACTTAAATGTCATGAAAGTACATCAAAGTCATGAAAGTACTTAAATGTCATTAAAGTACTTCAAAGTCATGAAAGTACTTAAATGTCATGAAAGTACTTCATTCAATGTCATAAAAGTACTTCAAAATCATGAAAGTTCTTAAATGTCATGAAAGTATTTCATTCAATGTCATGAAAGTACTTAAAAGTCATGAAAGTACTTAAAAGTCATGAAAGTACTTAAATGTCATGAAAGTACTTCAAAGTCATGAAAGTACTTAAATGTCATGAAAGTATTTCATTCAATGTCATGAAAGTACTTCAAAGTCATGAAAGTACTTAAATGTCATGAAAGTAATTAAATGTCATGAAAGTACTTTAGTCATGAAAGTACTTCATTCAAAGTCATTAAAGTACTTAAATGTCATGAAAGTACTTAAATGTCATTAAAGTACTTCAAAGTCATGAAAGTACTTCATTCAAAGTCATGAAAGTACTTAAATGTCACGAAGGTACTTAAATGTCATGAAAGTACATCAAAGTCATGAAAGTACTTAAATGTCATTAAAGTACTTCAAAGTCATGAAAGTACTTAAATGTCATGAAAGTACTTCATTCAATGTCATAAAAGTACTTCAAAATCATGAAAGTTCTTAAATGTCATGAAAGTATTTCATTCAATGTCATGAAAGTACTTAAAAGTCATGAAAGTACTTAAAAGTCATGAAAGTACTTAAATGTCATGAAAGTACTTCAAAGTCATGAAAGTACTTAAATGTCATGAAAGTATTTCATTCAATGTCATGAAAGTACTTCAAAGTCATGAAAGTACTTAAATGTCATGAAAGTACTTAAATGTCATGAAAGTACTTTAGTCATGAAAGTACTTCATTCAAAGTCATTAAAGTACTTAAATGTCATGAAAGTACTTAAATGTCATTAAAGTACTTCAAAGTCATGAAAGTACTTCATTCAAAGTCATGAAAGTACTTAAATGTCACGAAGGTACTTAAATGTCATGAAAGTACTTCAAAGTCATGAAAGTATTTCATTCAAAGTTATGAAAGTACTTAAATGTCATGAAAGTACTTAAATGTCATGAAAGTACTTGAATGTCATGAAAGTACTTCAAAGCCATGAAAGTACTTCAGTGTCATGAAAGTACTTCATTCAATGTCACTAAAGTACTTCAAAGTCATGAAAGTACTTAAATGTAATGAAAGTACTTCAAAGTCATGAAAGTACTTCATTCAAAGTCATGAAAGTACTTCATTCAAAGTCATGACAGTACTTCAATGTCATTAAAGTACTTCAAAGTCATTAAAGTACTTCATTCAAAGTCATGAAAGTACTTAAATGTCATGAAAGTACTTCAAAGCCATGAAAGTACTTAAATGTCATGAAAGTACTTAAATGTCATGAAAGTACTTCATTCAATGTCATGAAAATACTTCAACGTCATGAAATTATTTCAATGTCATGAAAGTACTTCAAAGTCATGAAAGTATTTCATTCAAAGTTATGAAAGTACTTAAATGTCATGAAAGTACTTAAATGTCATGAAAGTACTTGAATGTCATGAAAGTACTTCAAAGCCATGAAAGTACTTCAGTGTCATGAAAGTACTTCATTCAATGTCACTAAAGTACTTCAAAGTCATGAAAGTACTTAAATGTAATGAAAGTACTTCAAAGTCATGAAAGTACTTCATTCAAAGTCATGAAAGTACTTCATTCAAAGTCATGACAGTACTTCAATGTCATTAAAGTACTTCAAAGTCATGAAAGTACTTCATTCAAAGTCATGACAGTACTTCAATGTCATTAAAGTACTTCAAAGTCATTAAAGTACTTCATTCAAAGTCATGAAAGTACTTAAATGTCATGAAAGTACTTCAAAGCCATGAAAGTACTTAAATGTCATGAAAGTACTTAAATGTCATGAAAGTACTTCATTCAATGTCATGAAAGTACTTCAACGTCATGAAAGTATTTCAATGTCATGAAAGTACTTCAAAGTCATGATAGTACTTCATTCAAAGCCACAAAAGTATTTCAAAGTCATAAAACCACTTCAAACTGAAAAATATATACTCTTCAGTTTTTGAAAAGCAGTTTTGTACTTTGCAAAGGGATACATTTTGAAAGAGAAATTAGTTAATATCAATCAATCACAATCAACATCAAAAGGAACTAACACAACTAACAAATAGAAGCTAACTGGCTATTAATGTACAAATGCATGATCACATAGGCCATAAGTTGCACAATCATTACTTTCTCACAGTCGAGGCATTTGCACAGTAACTTAACACTTAAGAACCAGCTGACCCTTGCTCAATGCATTTAGCAGGCAGTATTAATACTTTATGTCTTCAGAGGACATAAAAAATGCAAGATGCTAATTGATTTGAGAGACAATGGTATCATTCCCTTATTTTATGCTAGCCTCATGTTTGAATTTCAACCACTGGACTTTAAAACAAATAAAAACAATAGGGAAGAGTTAAATCACTTTCTACAACTGGCAAGCTTAAGATGTCATGGTGACAATGACTGGTGAAGGTCAGTGTACTGTATCAGTCAGCAAATTTATGCTGAATGGATAACCCCAACTCAAATGAAAATGTGTGGATAATCAGACCTAATTATGCAAGACTTTGAAAAAGCTGGATTTGTTCAATTCAAAATTTCAGGAAAATTGAATTGACAAACATTTACCAGTATACATCAAAGATATTATTTTTTTTAAAATAGCTCTGTTTATCTCTAGGAATGTTTCAATAACTAAACGAATTAGGGAATTTTCATCACATGTTGCTAATTTCTGGTTGGATTTCTTTGTGGTTCAGTCCAAAAACAAAATCCAAGAAAATTGGTACTTCACAAAAATCAGTGAAAACACAATACATCTATATGTAATGATAAGCATAACCTTTGTTTCAGTCAGCTGGAAATAACAGAATCATATCCAGTGAAATAGATACCCATCTAAACTGAGGTTTTTAATTTTAATTTAATTGGTTAAGTTTAAATAAATAATTTGTCTAATCAATCTGATAGAGGTGAAGGTCATACATAACGAGGCAAGAGAGGCCTATATAAAACATGTCTTTCATTGTTTTTATCAAGCTGCATATTATAATTGTCTTGTGCCAGCTGAGCCATCATCATCCATGCTTTCACGTTTTTAGCAGTAAATGACTTTATACAACACTTACAAATAAAGTCAGCACTCCTTCGTCTGATCTGTATAGACTCTGGGTAAGGAGGTTGAATTTGCGGGCTGCCTGCTCGGCTCTGTTCCCCATCAATATCCCGCCGTTCAATTGATGTGTACGAGGCCCTTGATAAGCTCCTTTCTCTGTCTGTGAGGAATATATATAGTTACATCTGTTAAACATGCACTTTGAATGAGCACATATTCAGGTAAAGCATAGTGCTATATTAAGTATAGTATTAAAACACGTATAAATGAAATTATAATACAAGTGTATGCAATGTAATCAGATTTTTTTGTTTATGCAAACAACTGGTCTTTATCATCTGTTATATGGTTCTATTAGAAACAAGAGACAAACTCTGCCTTTTTAGGATAGAAACTAATTTTATCAAGTAAAATATTTCTTTTTAGGATAGAAACTAATTTTATCAAGTAAAATATTTCTTTTTAGGATAGAAACTAATTTTATCAAGTAAAATATTTCTTTTTAGGATAGAAACTAATTTTATCAAGTAAAATATTTCTTTTTAGGATAGAAACTAATTTTATCAAGTAAAATATTTCTTTTTAGGATAGAAACTAATTTTATCAAGTAAAATATTTCTTTTTAGGATAGAAACTAATTTTATCAAGTAAAATATTTCTTTTTAGGATAGAAACTAATTTTATCAAGTAAAATATTTCTTCACAAATACTTACCCAATCATAATACCTTTGGAGAAATACTACCTCATATTTCCGGCACTCCCAGATAAAACTTTATAGCTAAAAGAGTCAAAAGTTATCTGTCCACCACGATGGCAGACAGGCAGAGTGATCTCCCTTTTATATTGGTAGTGGCAGCAAAACACAAGAATATCTCATTTACTACTGGAGCAGAATGCATGCTCTCTATATGGATGTAACTACAAGGGGACTGGGATGGTATATGTGTATTATGATTGGGTAAGTATTTGTGAAGAAACATGTTTAATTAGAAAAAAATTAGTTTCTTGTTTAAACATGTTACCCAATCAGAATACCTAGGAGAATATATATGAGATGGAGGGAGTTACATCCCGTTACCCTGGAGATGAGAACTCCAGTATCATAATGTATGTGAGACAGCATCTAGGTAACCCGAATGGAGAAAAATCCATCTGTTGGGAAAGCAGCTTCGTAAAGGGAAAAAATATCTCACAAATCCAGCAGAAATCTTGGAGCCACATCATATGTCAAACAACCTGGGAAGGTGGCATGTTGAGCCACATATAGGCCCCAACAGACTGAGTTAAGCCGTTAGGGAGGAAAGATCTCTGAGCAAAAATTGAACAATGTGGACTTCTATTTCACAGTATAAACCATGTCAGTTAGGTGATGCTTGTGGCAACCATTTTAACCTTATGAGCTAAAATGCATAACCAATACAGGGTCGTAATTAGGCAAGGTTCTACAGTACAATTATTGCCTAGTAAAAACAAATTTTTAGATATATGCCACCTTGTCATTTCTCAGTTAAAAACATATGAACCCCCACATGTCAAGTCCCAGCCATGACTTTGACCTTACATTCTTCCATGTTATTAACAGCTTTTAATGTGGTTGTTCAAAGGCAACCTTCATCTCAGGATGTTTTTAGACCTGATACTTTTCCTTGAGGACACCACATGATCCATGCAAGTAATTATCTCTTATAACCCAAGATAAATATGCCTGAAATTAATATTGTAGACCTAAATCAGATATAAAAATTCATATAGTTTATCGTTCTAACATTTCAATCATCCACCAAAAATAACTTGTATAAACCTGATTATTAGATACCCACATATTAAATAATTTTAATCAAATGTTCCATTTATATTGTCTTAGTTAAGTAAGAATCATGCAAGTCAAATTGAAAGTTCTTTCACAGAAAACTGCTCCGGTGACCTAGTGGTTAGAGCGTCTGCCATGGGTTCAATCCCCAGCTGAGTCATACCAAAAACTTACAAAAATGGTACTAACAGCTGCCTCGCTTGATGCTCAGCATTAAGACGTTAGTGTTGGGACTGGTCGGCCTGGTGTCAGGATAATGTGACTGGGTGGGACATCATGCTACATATCTGCGGCATGATGCCCCAGTGCTAGACATCACTATAAACTGCCTCACTACAGGAATCATAGCGATATGATTGAAATTTTTTTAAACTTATGTTAAAAATCCTAATCAAACAAACAAACAAAAATCTTTCACAGAAATAGGATATATTTTCATGGGTCTGTTACAAATTTGAACAATTTTGTGACAATTTCAGTTTATGCAGAGCATGCCATACTTGCTCATGTACAAGTCATGTCAAACTGAAAACAGCACAGATATTGATCTGCTATCACACAATGCACCAGCAGATCAGGGTTTATGTTGTTTGTTCTATTGATTGTTCCTTACCATTCACATAATATGCCTTTAGACCCAGGTATTTGTTGTTTGTTCAACTGATTACTACTAAAAAAATCTGCACAGACCCAGATCTGCCAGGGCATAATGCTATGGTAGAGCTAAGTCTGTACAGTTTGCATTGGATCCATCTGATAAGTGAGCTTATATGGCAATTCAGCTATGCCATGAAAATACAGGGAAGTGCATTGCCAGCTGAAATTCTTGTCTTAAAAGTGTGCTGATAAGCAGTCTTACTGATGGTCTTAATGTTGGTGAAATTTCTACCTGTCCCAAACCCATCCTTACCATTATCAACCACTTGTACCACAGTTAAATTTCTATCTGTTCCAAACCCATCCTTACCACTATCAACCACATGCACCACAGTTAAATTTCTACCTGTCCCAATCCCATCCTTACCATTATCAACCACTTGTACCACGGTGAAATTTCTACCTGTCCCAAACCCATCCTTACCACTATCAACCAATTGTACCATGGTGAAATTTCTACCTGTCCCAAACCCATCCTTACTACTATCAACCAATTGTACCATGGTGAAATTTCTACCTGTCCCAAACCCATCCTTACCACTATCAACCAACTGTACCATGGTTAAATTTCTACCTGTCCCAAACCCATCCTTACCACTATCAACCAATTGTACCATGGTGAAATTTCTACCTGTCCCAAACCCATCCTTACCACTATCAACCAACTGTACCATGGTTAAATTTCTACCTGTCCCAAACCCATCCTTACCACTATCAACCACTTGCACCACGGTGAACTCCAGTGACTTGACAGCATAAGTGGTCACCAGCTTGTTGAACTGCTCACTAGTGAAGCTGAAAGTAGGGCTCTGTATGATAGAGAAGTCTGCCCGCACCATCTTGTAAGCTTTGCTTGCTAGGTCAGGCTGGAAATTACAGATACAGGATGTCAAAAACAAATGGAAATACATAATGAAATTTTTTTATTAAGAGAGTTTTCAGTTCAATGACCTAAATGTAATGACAGCAAAATTCAGAACCAGAAAACTTTTTTAATTTGAATTAAGTTTCTAATCTACTTAGGTCTCAGATTTGAGGGGTTTCACTGTAGTTCTACAAGCATCTAAACTAAGTGGAGTTTATTTTGTTAGGAACATCTGATTTGACAAAGATGCTAGCTCTCATTCATTGTATAATGCTATAGATGGTTTTTGATACAAAATGTAACTGCACTGCTAATTTCACATTAAATGATATTCATTTATTTGAGATATTCCAGCAATCATGTGATGGAGTTATGTCATTAAATGAAACATTATTCTTAATTTCAGTTTGATTGTCTTTTGATACTAAGTGACAAAACTGTCAAACAATGGCCAATAAGGAGAGAGATTAAAATTTCTCCCATTGTAGTAATAAAGTCTATCAGAAAACAATCCATTAAACCCAAAATTTCACACGACATTACCAGAAAAACAATATCTTCACTTACTTCTTTTGCAATTATTATCACAAGATTATTTACATAATGTGAAACTATTTCAGGAACATACATTCTTAAAAAAAGGGAATTACCAGTAAAATTCACCAACAATAATTTTGTCTAAAGCTGTGTAACGATGATACAACATGCTTTATTGATGATTTAAGTTACAAGACATAACAATACACTTTTTACTTCTAAATTTACAGATTATATATTACTTTTAGTCAGGCACATGTTACATATATGTGATATAAGTCATTTATATTTATTTTTATTGTATGTTTGTTAGATTTAAATTTGGCATTTTAAGTTTTAAGATTCGTTCATTGAAGGGGGGAGGTGACCTCTACTTTACAGAGTAAACACCAGGTGTTGACCTCATTTCTGACCTGGTTTCAGAGTTGTAAACAAGCTTTTAAAATGATTGGTTGGTTCCAAAAGATGGAGCTTTTGTATAAACAACTTTCTATTTTAGTTGGGTCATACGCTGGGTACGTGAGATTTTGAATGTAAATTTGTTCTGATAGTTTCTAGAAGATCACGTGACCTTTCCTTGTTTACATAAAAAACAGCTATATAAATTATGTTTTGGAGCGAGATATTCAGTAGAAGAATTGGGCTGTTAGAATATTAAGTTGTGTCTTTTTGAGTTATTATAAATTACCTTGTACTGGAAATTGTGTCAATTCATTTGGATCAAGAGGAATTATTGTATTATTTATCTGGAAAAGAGTTGTGCTCATAGAGATTTTATTAACAAGAACTAACTAAATCAAGTGACATCGTCTTCTATCTTGGATACTTCACTGGAATTCAAACTTAGAACTATTTGGACATTTTATTACCAGGAGTTTTGCCATTTCTCTAGTGGATAATATTTTGAATTATTTTGGATTAGTTTTGGAATTGATTCTTAAAACCGTAAGTTTATTTTTCTTTCTGAAAAATATTTGAACTCAATAAATTGTTTATTAAGTTTTTACAAGCTTGTTATTTTCCCTCTTTCTATGTTACTGTTTATTCGAGCCTAAGCACGTAACACACAAACACATGAAATGTCTATAATATGCATACCTGATATACACCAAACTGATTTTGCACATACAGAATATTTCTGACCTGTCTAACCAAGATTATTAGCAAAACATTCCATAGCCTAACAAAAGTATTTAATTATTAAATTTGACTGACCTTCATGTTCATGAGGAGCTGCTCAAGAATTAGTGTGGGATGAGTCACCAAATGAGAATATTCTGACCGCATAGTGCTTGGCAGGCACAACAGCATCTGACAGGAGAAAAGGAAACACAAATTCACTGATGAATAAATATCCCACTGTGAAAAAAGTAACACATACCTTGAATTTTTTAGAATCAATTTATGTACAGATAAAACTTCAATTATAGTAAGACAAACATTACAGAAGTTGATAAATAAATTTATTGTGTATTTCTAGAACATGACAATGACATTATTGTCCAACATACTGAAATTATCAATTTATAGTGCATTCTTTGAACTGTGTGTGTGTGTGTGTGTGTGTGTGTGTGTGTGTGTGTGTGTTTGCATACATGTGAGTGCATGCTTGCATATGTGTGGAACATTCAGTACTTACTATCCCCATCCCTTGCTTGCAGTCAGGGACAAACTGGAAATTTGTACTATACTGTAGTATCATCAATATTCGTGGGGGATCAATTTTCGTGGTTTTCGTGGTTGCCACAAACCACGAATTTAAATCATCAACGAAAAATGAGCCACATAGGTTGATGATTCCCCCCCCTCCCAATTCCCGACTCTTGGCAACACCATTATCGATGGAATATCTGGCTATCTTTGCCCGTAATTCCTCGCTATAACAGTTATACTCTCCTCTCTTTCTTTTCCGGGACACAGACTGAAGCAGTGGTTCTACTGCGTCATTAGTTGCCTGGTAAGCGAGAGCCTGTGCCGGGTTCTCAGCTTCTGATGGGTTAGGAAGTCCAGGAACCGAGGGTGATTTATGTTGAATTTGACCACTCTTAAGCCACTGTGTTAACGCCATGGTAGTCATAAAGTACTGATATTGCAACTTTATGGACAGTGGTTTAAGTAAGAGATCATTCCAATGTACTTTACTAACTGATTGGTCTGGTTTTGTTGGCGGCGTCGGCTTCCTTTGATCTTGAACACTCAAACGAAAACATGGCGAAACTGATTAATCCTGACGGGTGTTTGATATGTGCTCACATAGGTGGAAGTATTGTTTTAGTGTTGTTGGCTGAGTCTGCTTTGACAGATGTTAATCACTTGGTCAAAAACACTTTGTAAGTATTGAACTTGCCGGGTCTTAGATATGTACTCATACAGGTGGTAGTATTGTTTTAAACATTAATGTGACCGCCGTTTGCGTCAGCATCGTTTTATTCTTTTGTATTCTTTATTTGGGGTACTTGTAGAGGTTAAACCATGAAATTAACTACCTTATAATATGCAAAATTTGACAGGCGAAACCACGAATTTACGTCCCCACGAAAATGCCTTTTTTTACAAAACCACGAAAATTGAGCCCAACGAAAATAAATGATACTACAGTACTTGCAAAAAGCTGGGTGGGTTATGACAGAATAACAAATACCTTTGCTCCAATAAGAGTAACCCTGATTTGATGACAGAATAACAAATACCTTTGCTCCAATAAGAGTAAGCCTGATCTGATCCACCTCCTGACTACTGAGATGTGAGATCAGCTGATTCAGTACGTAGCTTGCCACAAATACCACATCCTGTTGATTACGGAGTGTCTCCAAGAATTTTTTACAAATGCTAAGACAGGCTGAGATGTTCTTTTCTTTCAATGTCTCAAAAATCTGCAAGAATCATATGGTATTATTTATAATCCTCCATTAAAATTACAGATATAATAATATATCCTGATATGTCAATGAATACACATTGTGACACACATTGCAATATACTGCTAAGCTTCATACAAGTCATACAATTCATTCCTACTTGAAAACTAAAACATACATAAATATCATGAAGAGCATGGTCAAACTGGGATTGTTATTTTGAGCTCCAATTCATTTCATTCACATTTCTGGCACAATGTGAATTCCAAATGGAAATCTTTTTCCATTTTGACAAATTCCTCATGTTATAAAATATCACATGTATCTCATCAGCTGACTGGTAGATAATACCGGTTTACATCTAAATGTTAATGTGTTGTTTACCTGATGGGTTATAGAAGAATAAATCTAATTGACTGTAATACCTGATGGGTTATAGAAGAATAAATCTAATTGACTGTAATGCCTGATGGGTTATAGAAGAATAAATCTAATTGACTGTAATACCTGATGGGTTATAGAAGAATAAATCTAATTGACTGTAATACCTGATGGGTTATAGAAGAATAAATCTAATTGACTGTAATATCTGATGGGTTATAGAAGAATAAATCTAATTGACTGTAATATCTGATGGGTTATAGAAGAATAAATCTAATTGACTGTAATGGAAAACTCTGACCAGTGATAATTTTTTTCAGCTATGCCAATTTAAGCAAGCAGATGGACATGAAAAGATCTTGGTGCCACTAATTGGAGCAATGAAGTTTGGTCTCTGTTGCCTATATATTTAATCAGTGAGAATCACTAGAGATGATATCTGGCATATCTATTCTTAGTATTACTGGATGCAAAAATAATTCAGAAATTACTGTTATTTACATCAAAGTAAACACAATGATCATAATCTAACAGCAGCCATAATATGGTTGTACAATTGGATGCAATCTCTGAGAAGCTTGGGTGATATCTCAAACTATTTATTACATTAAGATATGTTATACAACAGGAAACCAATTATCTTAGAAGTTTTACCATTACCTTGCAAATGCAGCCGTCATAGCAAAAGGTTTGAGCTATAAGAAGTAAATGTTTTCTGTTGTGGCCATCAAACAGAATGATCCCCCTTGATAAAATGCTTTCCTTGTAAGATTTAAATGTGAGGAGTCTGGGAGGATCTATTTGTATTATGATTGGGTAAATATTATCGATACATTTTACTGAAGAAAAAAAAATCCAGTAAATAATGTATAACTTAAAATACATACCTGATCACATTGACATTAGGAATAAAAACTTGCTATCTCCAAAATCTGGGACCCCGAGTGGATGAGTGGTCTAAAGCGCTGTCCGTTACGGATCACTGCCATCTCACCTCTCTCTGTGTAGGTTTAAGTCTAAGATTTGGCTAATGTAGTTATGTGAGAAAGCTTGCCAGTAGCTTCTCGTGGGTCGGTAGTTCTTTCCGGGGGTTCTCTCGGGTTCTTCCTCCACCAATAATACTGGCCACCATGTATAGCCTATCGTGTGCTGAAAAATGGCATTAAGCCCGACAACAACAACAACAACCTCCCAAATCTAGCACTATCTAAAAGGCAAAGATTTGTCTTATCCTATAGACTAAGGGTAATAACTCTTGCCACCACCAGGTGTCGTTAGTCTTAAAGCAAGGTACCAGGAAATTTGTAATGTGAGGTGGTTGTGAGAGTTAGTAATGTGATCAGGTAAGTATTCTTGGAGAATAATTGACTAGAAAAATTAAACACATTACTGGATTACATTAACATTGTGAGAATAGGTAATACTATGAAGGAATGTTGAGTATCCTACCTATATCTCATATCAGATTTCAGAGTAGCATAAAACCCATATAAGCCATGAAGTTAGGTTTAAGAGGAGAAATCATGCCTTTATGTGGAGTCATTTGTGACTGTCATGACTGGTCTCCATATGCTTCAAGTAGTGTGAGGACAGGATTGCATCTTGTAGTCATTGCTCTTAACATCTCTACAGATAACAACTCTCTGACTGCCAAATGATGGTGACCGTGACTGGTTCTTGGCTACAAAGCATGGATGTATCACAAGGATCACTAAACCATCATACTCTATCACCCTGTATGACGAAGCTAAAGCATTATGAACAGCTTCAGCAAGGTGTGGCTTAGATTGAGCCATGTTAAGACCCAGGATAGATTCCATTTTGGAAACAGGGTGAGACATTTTGGTCTATTTCAATCAAAACTGGCTAGTAGGAATGAC
Source organism: Unio delphinus (assembly GCA_029339505.1). NCBI lineage: Eukaryota > Metazoa > Mollusca > Bivalvia > Unionida > Unionidae > Unio > Unio delphinus. The sequence goes on from JAQISU010000010.1 coordinate 16,088,309, forward strand.
ATATATTTATCATGATCAAAATTTCTGACATCGTGCATGGATGAGTCATATATCATGGAGGGTTAGCCTTTAATGTCAAATGGGTGAGCCTGAACTGGCAAACTGCTGCAACGTATGGAAAATTTGTGAAATAAAATATGTATATATGCATCTTGCAGATATATGCTAATAGCAAATTCTCCCTCCTGAGTGGCATTTAGAACCCACCTTGGTGTTTCCATTTGCAATGGCTGTTAAATCCATGGAAAAAAAATGACATTATTGTCCAACAGTTAGTGATTTAGCCATTGGATTTACAAAAACAAGCAGACACTAATTTGTTGGTGCAGTGAAAACTATTTATCCATTTTATCATTCTGATTACTCCCATGAAAGCATCTCCTCAGTCTCTGATAGTTGTAAATTTGTTTCTTTGGTAACCTGCTTAATTATATCTTCCAACTAGACACTCAAAATGAGTTTAGAAGAAAATAGCTTCAATCTATACTTGATCTTCTTTGTAGTCCTTTAAATAAGTGGACAGTACTGTATTCTTTTCCACTAGCTAAAGATTTGTCCCTGCCATTAATGTATTGGATAGTGAGCTGTGCAGTTGTGTTTAGTACCAATGCCATTTGAGAGGAATATTCCCCATGCATGTTCTGTGGTAGTCATGATGAGGAGGATAAACTGTCTTATGCTATTTGCTAGATGGAAGGTTACCTTAAAGTCCAACATAAAGCCTACTGCCACAACATTCCAGACCAGCTATTGTTTGTTCCAGCCTATTCTTACTGAGGACTGTTTTGACATTCCTTGGCTTGCAATGTTTCTGTCTATTGCAGGAGTGTCTGTAAAACTTTGGTGTTTGTGTTAGAAAAAAAAGTCTACTAAAACTTTGATAATGCAAGTGTCCATAAGCAACCAAATAGGTCAACCACAAGACCACAATGGGGTATACAGTCCAAGTGTCCATAAGCAACCTAATAGGCCAGCCAGAAAACCACAATGGGGTATACAGTGCAAGTGTCCATAAGCACTTTATAGGTCAGCCAGAAGACCACAATGGGGTAGATAGTGCAAGTGTCCATAAGCAACTAAATAGGCCAGCCAGAAGTCAAGATGAGTAGGTCTTCCCTAATAGTGGTATGCAAACAACCTGGTTCCATATCATGTGGATACTGGGGCTCTTAACTCGATAGAGGATGCACTGAGTGTCCAGTGGCATTATAGTGAGTATGCTAATCTATGAGACTGCCAGAGTTGGGTAGGTATAATGGGTAACGACATTCCTTACTTTCACTTTAAGGGTACAATTGGCCATGGTTGCAACTTGCTGAAAAATATGGCAGTCTGATGATGGCAGAATTGAACAGTGCCATTTTATCTTCCATAATGTCCAGTTCTTGATGTTGAGATGATGATGGCAGAACAGTCCCATTTTATCTTCGATAATGTCCAGTTCTTGATGCTGAGATGATAATGGCAGAACAGGGCCATTTATTGAACCCAATGTGTGGATGTTAGTGAGCTAGTAGTTACCTGTGAAAAAGGAACAAAGTGGCAGATAGGTGAAGATACAGAAGCATCACTTTCCATAACAATGAAGTGGATTATTGACGTGTCAGAACATATCCATATGAACTGAATGCTTTTTACATCCATATTCGATAACAAATATATTCTTCTTTCAGCTGGACAAATAGTCTTTGCTTTCTCTGCAACTGTTGGTGAGGAAGATCAAGATGCAACTCTGGAAATTTTGTAATTGTTAATAAAACAATCACACTTTCAGAATATAAAGAATGGATCAAAATGAAATGAATTTTAAGAAATTGAATGAATGGAAAAATGACTTGAAGTGTTTTCTCCAAATACACATATGGCTGTGTCACTGTAATCTATCTGAAACAAACAAATGCTTTACTTTAGTCAAGACAAGGAGATATGAAGAATAGCATTTTGCAGGTCATAACTTTTGCAATGAGTGAAACACAATGATAACACTGCAACAATATTGTACAAAGTTCAGAATGAAATAGGCAACAATTATATTCTTTTAAAAATGACACTGCTTTCTTTACATTACATACCATAAACACCATGGTTGTATTGGGAGGCTTCGAGTTCAGAAGCCACAAAATATGTTTCTCCTCAATCACCTGCAAGAGAAACACAAGTTTTATGAGGGTACTATTGCTGTAATGGTGTAAATATAATCATTTAGCTAATAAGAATTGGTGTGAAATGGTGGCATTATTGTGGTAATGGTGTAAATATAATCATTTAGCTAATAAGAATTGGTGTGAAATGGTGGCATTATTGTGGTAATGGTGTAAATATAATCATTTAGCTAATAAGAATTGGTGTGAAATGGTATTATTGTGATAATGGTGTAAATATAATCATTTAGCTAATAAAAATTGGTGTGAAATGATGGTATTATTGTGGTAATGGTGTAAATATAATCATTTAGCTAATAAGAATTGGTGTGAAATGGTATTATTGTGGTAATGGTGTAAATATAATCATTTAGCTAATAAGAATTGGTGTGAAATGATGGTATTATTGTGGTAATGGTGTAAATATAATCATTTAGCTAATAAGAATTGGTGTGAAATGGTATTATTGTGGTAATGGTGTAAATATAATCATTTAGCTAATAAAAATTGGTGTGAAATGATGGTATTATTGTGGTAATGGTGTAAATATAATCATTTAGCTAATAAGAATTGGTGTGAAATGGTATTATTGTGGTAATGGTGTAAATATAATCATTTAGCTAATAAAAATTGGTGTGAAATGATGGTATTATTGTGGTAATGGTGTAAATATAATCATTTAGCTAATAAGAATTGGTGTGAAATGGTATTATTGTGGTAATGGTGTAAATATAATCATTTAGCTAATAAGAATTGGTGTGAAATGATGGTATTATTATGGTAATGGTGTAAATATAATCATTTAGCTAATAAGAATTGGTGTGAAATGATGGTATTATTGTGGCAAGTAATGGTGTTAATACATTTGTTTAATCTACCATAATAATAATCGGTGTGAAGAGTGGCCTGCTTACATATATTTTATAACTAGACACTCAAAATGAGGTTAGAAGATAATAGCTTCAATCTATAATTGATTTTATCTGTAGTCCTTTAAATAAGTGTATTCCTCTCCACTAGCAGAAAATTTTCCCCTGCCATTAATGTATTGGATAGTGTGCTGTGCAGTTGTGTTTAGTACCAATGCCATTTGAGAGGAATATTCCCCTGAGAAATGAAATTATGATATGCATTTAAAAAGGATGTCTATATCATCTTTCATTTCGATCTCAGAATTTATGGTAAGTATTAGCAATTAATAATTTACCAAGTTAATTTAATTTCTGCAGGAAGCATTAAGCCTATTCATTTGAAAAGGCATGGAAGTGACTGTACAGTATTATCTTCTATAGATAGATCATAGCTCAATCTTTTGCATGCTTTGTTCTTTTTCTTTCTTCAAATGAACAACTGACAAAATTAAGTACCAATGAATATACATTTTCAAATGATATCATTAGTTACAGTATATGGTCTTTTACCAGGCAGAGATTCTCTAGTTTCCTCATTTTAGCCCATGACCTTGCTGTCTCAAAGTCTCCATTATCCAGCAGTAGGTCAAGAAGTTCCTGTGGGTCTGACTTGGTCCACTCTACCAACTGACCCCAGTCTGAGAATCTGTAACAGCAAAGAACAATAACAAGGAAATACTACAAGTTCTGATATCATCCATGGTACATGTGATGCCTAACCATGGTGCCAAAAGCCTGTACTACAGAAGACTTTCAAATATCTTGTCATTTTTACCAACATTTTATCTCCATTTCCATAATTACAACTTTATAAAGTTAAAAATATTTAATCTCGTCATAAGATTCAGTCTGAGACATATGAATGTTTTCAGTTATTAGTAGTGGTGGCCCTGTACACAAACTTTGAAGCCTTCTATGTAAGATTACATTCAGTCAAATGTTATTGAGCAGACTGGTGAAGAAGTTGTTTAAAGTTTTTTTCTTTTTCTATTTTCAATAGAGTCATTCATATTTTATGACAGCTTCACTTTTTAATAAATTTAAAGAGTCTTTATGCCAACATACTTTCTATTAGGTTGTGACAAATTCTTTAAAGCCATTTTGAATAAGTCATTCAAATGATTATTGTTTTAATTTTAAGAAATTTTTTAAAAAGGTCTTTTACTTTAGTAATGTTGGCCATATCTGATGTTAAATCAGCATCATTTCTGTGAAATATGATTAAAGTTATTTCTATGGTTTTGGCAAGAAAGTTGAGGTTTTGGTATTTTTTTTAATACTAAAAGTGGTAATATCTGGTGGCAGATCAGCATCACATCTATGAATTTGATGTTTTCTGTGGATGTTATTGAAAGCCCTCTATGAAGTGGATGCTTCCTGAGGATTTTATTGAAAGCCCTCTATGAAGTGGATGCTTCCTGTAGATGTTATTGAAAGCCCTCTATGAAGTGGATGTTTGTTTGTTTGTTTGTTTTTTTAGGGCTTAACACCATTTTTCAGCACACAATAGGCTATACATGGCGGCCAGTGTTATTGGTGGAGGAAGAACCCGGGAAAATCCCCGGAAAGAACCACCAACCCACGAGAAGCTACTGGCAAGCTTTCTCACATAACTACATTAGCCAAATCTTAGACTCGAACCTACGCAGACAGAGGTGAGACAGCAGTGATCCGTAACGGAAAGTGCTTTAGACCACTCGGCCACTCTGGGCCCCTATGAACTGAATGCTTACTGTGGATGTTATTGAAAGCCCTCTATAAAGTGGATCCTTTTTGTCAAATTTGATCTAATGCAGCTGAAGAGTTACTAAAAAAATATTATTTAAAATTCTTTAATTTTCAGTAATTGTTTTTATTAAATTTGATAATAAACAATGGTGCATTTATTTGAAGGTAAGTTTATATAATTTTTATAAATTTGTAATGTCTTCCTTCCAGTATTATGCTTCTGTTAAATCTGAGAAAATTCTATTCAGCATTTTCCCCTCATTTTTTTGCAGAAGTGGCCATATTTTATGGTATATCAATAACATTCTGTATGATTTGAAAGTCCTTCAAGGCCAGATACTTTCTGTCAAATTTGATAAAAAAATGTCAATTACCAAGTGCGCATGGATTTACAAATGCAAGATGCACAATGGACCCAGGTCAATATCACAATGAACCCAGGTAATACATCATATGTTCACATGGCCTTATGGTAGCCAGGTGAGATAAAACAGTAAATTCAGCACATATAAAACAAATAAAACTCAAAAACGAATATTGAAGAGTGAGATTCATGAAAAGAGAAACGTTTACTACAGAGAGTTGTTCCAATGCACCCAACAAAGCCTTCACAACTTACCTGTCCAGTCTTTCATGTTTAAAAATCATGAAAAGAGAAATGTCTACTACAGAGAGCTGAAATACACCCCACAAAGCCCTCATTATTTACCTGTCCAATCTGGCATGTTATTCTTTGGCAATACACAACACAAAACCTTCATAACTTACCTGTCCAATCTGGCATGTTTTTCCTTGGCCAACTGTTTTTCCTCTTCAGTTATAAATCCTGATAACTTGAGTGATAACTGGAGCTGAACAACTTTGACACATTCAGTTATCTAAAATGAGAATAAGAAATAAATAAACTGCATAGTAAAGAGGCACATATGAATGGTAGAAACTACAAGAACCTTAGCTACCTTTGGTATCAAGAAAGCAAATTTCAATCAAAGAGTTACAATATCTGTCTCTTTTGTGGCTCTGCCTATTAGGACACAAATAAACTATGGACTCAGTACCGACCACATAAAAGTTGTATTGCTGACCATTGAAGTAAAAAAACACCAAAATATTTCTACCTGTATTCCATGGCATCCTTGAATTTAAAATGCTTTAATTGCAAACAAGAAAGTTGTATAAAACACTGCAACCATAATGTTAATGCTCCTAAAATGACTATAATTTGATGCTATTTATGAATGAAAAAGATAACTGTCCTTAATTAACCATCACTTGTCTGGTTATTTATTCTTAATTAACTAGCATTTGTCTGATTAAGTAGATGAGTGTATTTTAATTACATTGCAACTAACCCTATTTGATTGACACCAGACAGTCAGATGTAAAACAAAAAAAGATAAGTAATTGAAATTCCTCATCACAACAGTAAGAAAATAAAGACTGCCGTAATCACATATTTAACTGATAATGTGGAATAAGACAATTAATTGAGAATTAAAAAATCTAGTTTTAACTTATCATCATTTTAGATCATATTTGTTACTGAATGACACATTAACTATGTAAACCTTTGACTCCAAAACGAAGAGTTCTTCAAAACTTAATGTCTCTACTGGCTGAAATCTACTTTCAGGAATATAAGATTAAACCATTTCTTATTTGTAACCACTGAGTGTTAACCATTCTGATATTCTACAGCAATAACTCATGTAATCAGTATTACCAGAAGCAATTAGAGATTACAGGAAGTATTTCTGTAAAACGGCCATTTCAATACGAATAGCCATCGAGGAGTAGTAGCAATAACGAGATTTTCAAGACCACCTATATAGCAGCAATACTGGATTTAAGAGTTGTCTTATGTTTGTTTAGAAGCAAATAAACATCATAAGTCTTTGGTTTAAAAAAATCCATGTTGATACAGTCATCCATTCTTCAGATTTGGTTTGGGTCAGAGTTTTACAGCACACCAACACAAGGTAGGTTATTTAGTGCTGATTCAATAAGAGTAACGTGCTTTACTCAAGGATATGCCAAGGTAGCTGACCCAATGTGATCCAATAGAAAGATAGTAAGATCTGGACCCACACCATTTCAGTTGTGATTTCACTGTGGTTCCCCATTAAGCACAGCTACTATGGCTGCGATAGTAAGATGAAAAGCCGATATGGCTTTCTGTTTAAAAGCATAACAAGAGTTTCAAGATGGTAACCATAAGGGCCATACTGAATTATGTCAGACTGGCATCATTTCTTTTTAAGACCAGCCAGAAATCATATGAATCAGTCTGGCATCATTTCCATTTAAGACCAACCAGACATCATATGAACCAGACTGGCATCATTTATATTTAAGACCAGCCAGACATCATATGAACCAGATTGGCATCATTTCCATTTATGACTAACCAGACATCATTTAAATCAGTCTGGCATCATTTCTGTATAGGACCAACCAGACATCATATGAACCAGACTGGCATCATTTATATTTAGGACCAACCAGACCTCATATAAATCAGTCCGGCATATTTGAATCAGACTAGCTTAATTTCCAATTAGGACCGACCAGACATCATATGAATTTCAAGTTTATAACTTGCAACCCTGATTCCTAGTCAAATGTGCTTATAATAATTCTTCTGTCTTATGTATCTTGGTATTAAACTGTATCATCCTCACTCTTTGGGAAAAAGATACGGTTCAGAAAATTATTTGTAACTAGTTCATGGAATGAAATGTAAGATTTGATGATCTTTTAAGTTCCAAAAATTCAATATTTATTAGGGTTCAGATTGCCTGAGTTTTACTGTGACTGATCTGTACAACTTTTATTGCTTTAAAGTTCAGTCAAACTAAAAACATCATAGACTCTGATATGCTGCTGAAGAATGCATTATCAGATCTGGATTTATTTTGATTTGTTCTACTAATTACTCCACCTAATTAATCCACCTATTACTAACTACTCCACCTATTTATTAATAACTCAACCTAATTATTCCACCTATTTACTAATTACTCAATCTATCTATTCCACCTAATTACTAATTACTCCACCTAATTATTCCATTTATTTACTAATTACTTGACCTAATTATTCCACCTACTTACTAATTACTCCACCTAACTGCATAGATTCAGCTCTGCTGATTTATGCAGTGGCAGATCTGAGACAGTGCAGTTTGCAAATATAAACCATTACAATGTGTTTCTTTATGATATTTTTATATACCATGAATTCCATATTTTTCTTCTTTTTTTGTGGATTACTAATTTTCATGGATAAGCTGGAACATGAATTTAAAGCAACAATAAAATCTTAATTATGCAGATATTCAAAGCTTCCAACTGCCTCAACCCCCATTATGCAAAAATGCATTACTTTTTTTTTTATTGTTATATGTGGTACTGATGTACTATGGTGGCATTATATATTTTTGAAAGATGAAGCACAATGAAAACTGATTATGATCTAGTTTTAAATTTAATAAACTTAAAAGCACTAATGGGACGACCTTTAACTGATGCCATAGTAATAAATGTCAATATCACCAATATATTCAGTCTTTCTTTACTTCCCAAAGTACAAATTGTATCCATTCATAATAATTAATACTCACTGAAACTTGATGAAATCCAGTGAAATTAGGAATATGTGACATGAGACAGCATCAAGGTCAATAAAATTACATACTCAGGTATCAGTTTTTTTATTATTAGCATATGTTTGTCGTGAATAACGTAAGTCACAACACTATATATATACATTGAAATGTGTTGCTCAATACTTTATCCTGCTCTTTTGTTGTTATTGTTTTGGGTAAATGGCAAATCCACAAAAAATGAAGTACCCACATATATAAATATATAAATATTGTGAATCCACATGTTTCAAATTTGAAACATGTGCATTTAAAGTGATTCACAATATTTGACTACATACATAGTATACATGGTATCTGTCTGCCCAGACTGTTTACATAAGTAATATATCAGTCTGTGGAAAGTACAGAAAAACTTAAACTTCTTGTGAATTATTTATTTCAAGCTGGCGCATTTTAATCCAATCCCTTTGGAGCAAGTGATGACATCATAGAGCTTTATGATGTTATAATATGCATGAAAGTGTGCAATGTACAACAAATCTGATCTTGACAATATTTTTCCAGACTAACTTTGTGTTACTTGTGTTCTTTGTAATGTATGAATTGGCTTGCTTATGATTTCATAATTTAATCTTGTCCAAACTCATGGTGCCACCTAATTTACAAAATTTGAAGTATCTCATTTGTTTTTCATTTTAATTTTTACCCAAGCCGTGATTTTCATTGCACAGTAATGAAAGCCAAATTGGTCAGGATGACCAATTCTTGAGTAAATCAGGAAAGCATTCTATTCATAAATTAATGACTTTGAAAAGCGAGATTTAGCAAGACAAACACCCTCATTAAATATTCGAACATAAAAAGCAAGATTTAGCAAGACAAATAACCTCATTAAATATTCTAACCATAAAGGAAAGACAAACACCCTCATTAAATATTCTAACAAAAAAAGCAAGACAAACACAATTATTAAATATTCAAACAAAACAAAAAAGCAAGACAAACACCCTCATTAAATATTCTAACCATGAAAAGCAAGATTAACACCCTCATTAAATATTCTAACAAAACAAAAAAGCAAGACAAACACCCTCATTAAATATTCTAAACAAAAAAAGCAAAACAAACACTCTCATTAAATATTCAAACAAAACAAAAAAGCAAGACTAACACCCTCATTAAATATTCTAACAAAACAAAAAAGCAAGATAAACACCCTCATTAAATATTCTAACCAAAAAAAGCAAAGTAAATGATTTCTTCCTCATGAGCCAAACTTGTTGCAGGTTTTACTTGCTTCATGACCCAGCTGGCAAAATTCTAAACACAATAAACATCAACACATTCATTCATTATTAGTCTAGGTGGCTGCCATTTGTTGTGTTAGAATCCATTTTAAATTTTTGTACATCATAATCATTGTGCTGAATGGAAATGTTCTAATGAGGAATACAATTTCATATCAATCATCATTGTCAGGGACATACAAATTGGATACTTCGACACAAAGAACTAGTTAACTATTCTGTTAGACAAGTGCCTGATATTTTAGTCCCTAGCTATTCTTTTGGACAAGTGCCTGATATTTTAGTCCCAAGCTATTCTTTGGGACAAGTGATTGATATTTTAGTCCCAAGCTATTCTTTGGGACAAGTGCCTGATATGTTAGTCCCAAGCTATTCTTTGGGACAAGTGCCTGATATTTTAGTCCCAAGCTATTCTTTGGGACAAGTGCCTGATATTTTAGTCTAAAGCTATTCTTTTGGATAAGTGCCTGATATTTTAGTCCCAAGCTAGCAAAATCAGTGAAATACATGCTTCAAGATGAAAAATAGTTTTTATTTATTGATACTAGAATATAAATAAATGTTACGTCCATTTACAAGTCATCAAATAACAACTGCAGATGCTTATAGTACACCAGATTTGCAATGACTTGTTTTGTCCCATGTAGTCAGTCCTATAAATCTCTTTAAATCTCTTAGGCCTCTAAGTTTCTTATTTCTTGAACAGATTTTGAGAAGTAAATTTAAAATGAGCTTGATTATCAAATCTCATAATTATTTAAAGCTAAATATGCATTCTGTCCTATTTAATGAGGGATGCTTTAATACATTCAGGTTATCAGTAATTTTTGGTGGTTGAATGGATTGGCACAAAGAAATTTGATTTTGTGTTTAATAATATAAACAATCAAATAATGTTGTCAGTCCAACAGGCAACAAAAACCAAACAAGAGTAATGTTATCAACACCTTAAAGACTTGCCAGGTGTCCATCAATCAATTCTCTATGAGGCATTAGTATGATATTGTTAATTAGTGACTAAGGGGTCTAAAAGATGTCAACCTTTGGTTAAGGTACGAGGTTTTGAACTAAATTAATGTGCAGAAACCAATGTTTTCTTTATTAAGACGTCCCATAACTATAACCTCTGACCTCTAGACCACATAATCTGTTTGTTTCTTAATTAACCACTCTCAAAGTTCGCTCAAGAAACTTTTTGAAGAACAAACATTTTTCAACAAAAGCAATTTCTTTCTGAAAGTGACCTTGATCTTTAACATCTTGACTCCAAAATCAATGATTCTTCCATACATTTAACAGCAAGGCCTCCACAACCTTTGATGAAAATACATGGTCAATACTTGAATCACTATAAAAACCTTTGATGAAAATACAAGATCAATACTTGAATCACTATACAAACCTTTGATGAAAATACAAGATCAATACTTGAATCACTATACAAACCTTTGATGAAAATACAAGATCAATACTTGAATCACTATACAAACCTTTGATGGAAATACAAGATCAATACTTGAATCACTATACAAACCTTTGATGAAAATACAAGATCAATACTTGAATCACTATACAAACCTTTGATGAAAATACAAGATCAATACTTGAATCACTATACAAACCTTTTTTTATTCTTTTAGTGACAGTGACCTTGACTAACTCTGAAATCATTGGGGTTCTTTCTTTCTTGCCCCAAATGGCTTGGATAATAATCTATATTACCCTGATAATTGGAAACACTTAGAATGAAGGTTTGTGTAGCTCATTTTGAGACAAAATGCAAGTTATGGCCCATCTTAAACTTGCTTTGTTATTTCAAAATTAATAACATATTAAAAGTTTGACTTACTCGATAGTATATTCTGATATCCTCAAACTTTGTCTTCAAGGCTAGCTGTAATTCCTCTGTCATTGGTTGACATAAACACATCTCGAACAAATCCATGTTGTGCTCAATGTGAAGTGACTGATAAACAGAAAGCAACATACGGGCCTGCTGGTCTTGCGACAGAACTTGGTGAACAAGACCCATAACTTGCTCTGATTTAGATTTAGATAAGATCCCTTTTTTTGCATCTTTGAGTATCACACAACACAACACCATGTCATGAATATTTTGAAGTTGTGGATTCTCCTTTAAAACACAGACTGGTATACTGTCAATAATACTCAGAATATCATGCCATTTGTGCTGAACGAACAACTTGTATACAATTTCCATCACAAATGTGTTGAACTGAATGCTGTCATGGAGAGTTAACATAATTGATTTAAATTTGTCTGTAATGTTACTGGTTACAAACTTGAGAATTGGATCACCACCTTTGAGAATTTCTGGATCCTCTGTTCCAGCTATAGGAACAATGTAATTCAACAGATGGCGTTTGAGAGTAGGAAAGTTATCAGAAAGTTTTTGATAACGATAACTTCTCATATCAACGATACTCATATCAGATGAAGATCTATGTCTACTTAGCTCTGATTCATCATCATTATCTTCCTCAAAATGACCTTTTTCAAGGTGAAATTGGACATCATCAAATTCATCAGAACTAATTAAGCTAACTAATGTGGCCACAATAGGACAATCTGACTTGATGTAATCCAGAGTCAGAGGAGTCATTTTATATGTGGTATCTTCCTTGTTTCTGAAATGACCACTGCTTAAATCCCCTGCAAAGTGAGGTAAGGAAGACGTTCTTCTCAATGTCTTAAGTTCATTTTCAAGTTGGATGAGTGAAGTAAACTCAAATGAACACAGAAAAGATCTATCAAAAGGCACAATCTCTATTTTAAATGGAAGTTCATTTTTTCCATTTATGTCTGTAATATAAAATAAAGTTAATGAATCAAACTGATCACTTCAAACATGCAACAAAAAGATCAAAAATTACTTTATTCGAAGTACTGAATATATTCATAGCTTGGTGGACTAAAGTCAAACTAATTTACATCAGATCATGTGGAAGAAAATTACTAAAGAGATATTGATAGTCAAGGTCCATAATATTAGCATGAACACTCATTTCATGTATTACTATCAGTATCAATGGAATAATAAATATCAAAGGGAGAAAACTACTATATGGTTTAACAACCTAAATTTGAGTTATGCTCCTTATCATAAAACTGACCTTTAAAGGTAACTGGATTTGTATTTTGTTACTAAATTTCGAAAGAACATAAAATTTGCTAATATATTTTAGTAAAGAAAACTATATCTTGTAAATGAGGACACACATTATGCCAAATCTATGCCTGAAATTCTTATAAATCAATAAAACTACACAGTTAAACAATGTTTCTTTAATGAGTCACAAAATTAGTTATACAGTTGTTTTTCAGAGTGAATAAGTTTCTGTCTGCATCACAGTCTGGAGTCAACTTGTTTTGTTTGTTTTTTTGTTTTTTTTAAGGTTTAATGCCATTTTTAAGCACAATATAGGCTATACATGGCGGCCAGTATTATTGATGGAGGAAGAACCCGGAAAACCTCGGAAAAAACCACCAACCCATGAGAAGCTACTGGCAAGCTTTCTCACATAACTACATTAGCCAAATCTTAGACTTGAACCCACGCAGTCAGAGGTGAGATGGCAGTGATCCGTAACGGACAGCGCTTCAGACCACTCGGCCACTCAGGGCCCCTACAGACTGATCAACTTGTAACTCACTAACTGAATGGAGCCGTCTACAAATAAAATAAAGAGAAATCTGACTACCAGACATCAACATAAACAGGACATCTGTTCATATACTTTGGATATGATTTTCATAAACCATCACACAAAATCTTATATAACAAAATCTAAATGTTTATATATAGAACGACAGCACACAACAAAGTATGTTTTGCTGTCTATTAATGTAAGAAAGACAATATCAAACAGAATTTAAATATATGAGCCACGTAACACACCTATGCTTTCTGAGAACCCATGATACTTGTCCAGATGAAGTAGTTCTGTAAGAGCATTCTCTTTGTTCCCTGACAGGTGGGACAAAATAAAGTGCATTAGTCCCTCATTCTCTGCTTTGTAACAGTCATGTTCCAGTTCACTGCTAAAGTCACACTTATGCCACATCAAAAGCTCAGGCACATGGACCTGTAAACAGATGTTAAAAGAAGAAATAATAATAATAATAATAATAATAATAATAATAATAATAATAATAATATTAATGAGGACTCTGTATAGCGCCTAATCATTAGAAGCTCTAAGCACTTTACAACATCTATAATGATATGATTACAAAAAACAAAAACAAATACCATGACATTAGAAAACAACAAAAATGTTGAATATATTTAAGGTAGGAAACATTATTAGGTCTTTAAGTTTGTTCTTGCAGTTGAAAAAGGTGAGTTTTAAGAGCACTCTTGAAAGGGATCACTGTGTCCTGGTGTCTAATTTCACTGGTCAATTCAATCCACATTGCTGGGCTCTAGTATGCAAAAGAATGTTGTCCATATGACTTTGTTTTCATAATGGGAATGAGTATACGATTGTTAGAAGAGGATCGTAAGTATTATGCTGGTGTTTACACATGGGTGAGGTCAGATAGGTATGCTGGACTGGAGTCCGTCAGTGAAACGTAGCACAGAGAACAAATTTTGTGTTTGATTCTGGATCGAATGGATAGCCAGTGTAGGGTGCAGAGCAGTGGGGAGGTGTGCACTGATCATGATTCTCTAAAGATGATCCAAACCACTGTGCTTGGAACTTTTGACAAGTGAGAGTACTGTCTAGAGTTCCATACTGACTGTGAGAATTTAATGTTGGTGTTGCTGATATTTATTGTCTGGGGTAAAGGATGTGAATGAGAAAGTCTTTGTGTTGTGATCAGAATGGTCTCATGTCACCCATGATTTCACATCAGAAATGCACCTGTCTGCTCCTTGGATAGTAGCATCAACTTCAGTAGGGTGGCTAGACTTGTATATTTGAGTGTCATCAGCGTACAATTGGTGAGACATTGGGTGATCTATGACACTTTAGAGCCACTGTGTATAGAATGAAGAGAACAGGTCCAAGAACAGACCCCTTTGGAAGACCACAACATAGACAAACTGGGCAGGAGTGTATTCCATTTGCATATACAATTTGTGTCCTGTTCACTAAGTAGGACTTGAACCACAGTACAGATGTATTTTGAATGCCAAATACATGCTGGAGACAGTGAAGTAATATATCATGGTCTATTGTGTCAAATGCTGCCGATAAATCAAGGAGGGTGAGGACTGTAATCTTTCCGCTATCCAAAGCTGAGAGAATGTCATTAACTACTTTCAGAAAAGTAGTTTCAGTACTGTGGCAAAGGCAATATGCAGACTTGTACATTGCTAAAAAGACTGTTTGAATTCAAATGAGATACAAGTTAGGTTAGAACAACTGTTTTTCAAGATTTTAGATATGAACAGATGAGAGGCTGGGTGTTAGTTCTTTAAATTGTTATGGTTATGTGTTGGTTTCTTCAGCAGAGGCTTTACAATGGCAGTTTTGAAAAATGATGTGAATAATAATAATAATAATAATAATAATAATAATAATAATAATAACAATATAAGAGCCAATAGCAGTGGGTGTCTCACATAGGACCCCATCTCTGCAATTTACTTAGCAGGTCCGTAAGATGGGTAGATCTTTACAAAAACAATTGACTGAAGAAAAATTCCCATTCAAGGGAAATAACTCTTCTAAATGACTACATCCAAGGCTTGAAATTCAATTCATTCAAGGTCTTGTCAATATAAGGGTGAATAAAAACTCGAGATGAAATGCAATATTCCTTAGTGAAGCTATGATGTGGAAAGAAAAGTTATGAGGACAAGTAATCAGGAGACAGAACTCTCCGAAAATAAAACTAAACCCATAAAAAGCACTTGTAAGTCTATGAGACAAGAATAACAAATTGTATCCAAATAAAACTAAACCCATAAAAAGCACTTGTAAGTCTATGAGACAAGCAGAAAAAATTGTATCTGAATAAAACTAAACCCAAAAAAGGCACTTGTAAGTCTATGAAACAGGCATAATTATATCCGAATAAATTAATAATTTTTAATGATGCTTGTTATAAGCAACACCCTTTGTGAAGATATGAAAATATATCTCAAGGGCTAAAAACTAAGTTTTATGACAAAATAAATAAAAGACACCTATAGGTTTATGAGATAATGTACACACTAAACTGCATCAGAATCAATTGAATGGTTACTGAGCCATGCTGGTTACAATGATCTGCGATAGCAAAAGTATAATACTAATGAATAATGGAGAATAACTCCCATAAAAACTGGACTTTGAAAAAGACAAAACCTTTCAAAGGAACATCTACATGAAAGATGCAATCTAACTGAAATCCTAAGGGTTGCAAAGCTATGCTGGCTTCAACAAGTGTGAATGAACTGATGGATAGACAAAAATAGTGCCTGCCACAGGGTAGCTGTACCTCAATTCAGGGTTCTAAAATTGCCTAGTATTTGACACTCTTTCAATATACTAACTCTCCAAGCCTTTCCCTCTAATTTTATGTATGATGCAAACAAATCTGAACTAATCTGGGTAGACTAAGCTTTCAAAATCCATAGACTTTTTTCAATTTGGCAACTAATTTTTTCTGAGCATAAGTATTTTTTAAAATATTAATAAGTTAAAAAATTTCAGAATCCTAAAATTTCATGATACTCAAATATTGCAATTGAGAGTAAAAATGAGACAATGAATGCTTTGTAGCCATGTTCTTGGTAGCTGGTACACTATTAGTTTCAACAGGACCAAAAGTAGTAGAAAAATCTGGGCATGCTAATAAAACTTAATTATGATCAATATGACTGAAATTTACATTGGCAACAACATAAACCTAATGGGATTATCAGACAGGTGTAAAATAAATCTGAAAATAAAAAAAACTGACCACTCTGTTTGAAGTGTTAGATGATACTGTGACTTGTAAGTAGTCCCTCATTGCCATTTGCAATTGTCCTTGAACTAATTCTGGTACAAGGATCTGTGAATAAATGAGATGAATTACAAAGTAATGAAAATAAAATACACTTATAACTGTAATCAGAAGCTACTTTCAAGTAGACAATTCTAATAACATCTATCTTTAGCTTGAAATATAGCTTGAAAATGAAAAATGACACAAATAGACACATCAAAGATACATAAAAATGAAAAAAGACAGACACATCAAAGACATAAAAATGAAAAATGACACAAATAGACACATCAAAGATACATAAAAATGAAAAATGACACAAATAGACACATCAAAGATACATAAAAATGAAAAAAGACAGACACATCAAAGACATAAAAATGAAAAATGACACAAATAGGCACATCAAAGATACATAAAAATGAAAAAAGACAGACACATCAAAGACATAAAAATGAAAAATGACACAAATAGACACATCAAAGATACATAAAAATGAAAAATGACACAAATAGACACATCAAAGATACATAAAAATGAAAAAAGACAGACACATCAAAGACATAAAAATGAAAAATGACACAAATAGACACAAAGATACATACACATGACAAATGACAGATTCAACAAAGACATATAAAAATGAAAAATGACACAGACACATTAAAGATACATAAATATGACAAAAACATAAATAGAAATATCAAAGTTATATATGAATGATACATACAAAGCTTCTTGAAAGATACAAGATGATACAAGATACTCGATAATTAAGATACTCATCACACTGTTGAAAACAATTAAAAAAGATTGGACTAACTTGGCTGCTGAGACCATTATATATCATTCTCATAATTAATACTATAAAAGATTGGACTAATTTAACCACTGAGACCATTAAATCTGATTCTCATAATTAATACTATAAAAGATTGGACTAATTTAACCACTGAGACCAATAAATCTGATTCTCATAATTAACACTATAAAAGATTGGACTAATTTACCCACTGAGACCAATAAATCTGATTCTCATAATTAATACAATAAAAGATTGGACTTATTTACCCACTGAGACCAATAAATCTGATTCTCATAATTAATACTATAAAAGATTGGACTTATTTACCCACTGAGACCAATAAATCTGATTGTCATAATTAATACTATAAAAGATTGGACTAATTTGCCCACTGAGACCAATAAATCTGATTGTCATAATTAATACTATAAAAGAATGGACTAATTTGCCCACTGAGACCAATAAATCTGATTCTCATAATTAATACTATAAAAGATTGGACTAATTTTGCCACTGAGACCATTAAATCTGATTCTCATATGTAATAATATGATAGATTGATTTAATTTGTCCATAGAGAACATTACAACTGATTTTATATACGACTGGACTGCCCACAGAAAACATTAAACCTGATTTCAACACTGAAAACATTAAACCTGATTTCAACACAGAAAACATTAAACCTGATTTCAACACAGAAAACATTAAACCTGATTTCAATAGACCATTTAAACAACAAATATAGCTTATGGGGCCAAAAACTCAAATAAAAAAATGGGGATGTTTATCTAAATGTAGCTATGACCTAAAAGCAATCAGGTTCTATATGGATAGTACACCTTTAGGAACCATCTTACAAAGTGATGGTCAGCTGACTCTTAAACTCTGACTGAGCACATATCAATGTCAATTATTTAGTGCATCCCAAGATTATCCCATATCCAACATTATTTACACCATGTTTGAATAGGTTGATACCTTAAGTTTCAAATGCTTTAACAACTAAGTTTTGTGTACTAATCATTCTTAGGCCAGTAAAATAAGATAATGAGGGATCATATTTAAATACATTGTAAGAATTTGGGATGATACACTTAACTCATGATCAATTTCAACCTTTAGTTAAGTCAATCATTATGATCCCTTTGATATACCTGCACTGGAGCAGATGACATACAGCATGATGTAGTCACAAACAGCAGACGTGGGTCAGGAGTCGGGGCCAATGCAAACCAGGGATCCAACGGATCAATTTCTGTAATGTATGTGCAAAGATTTGCCCAAAACACTACACATAATGTATTTATTAAGCATATATGATAACACATTTCATACAGAATATATGCATATGGAAAAAAAGATGAAAGGTGAAAATTAACTGAGGGTCTACATTGTAAGCAGACTGAAATCATAATTTAGGAACAAATGTGTTTGAATATATTTTTAAAATCATTTAAACATAGTAAACCTAAGTGTCAAAATTCATTAGATCAGTTTACACAAGATAAATTATATTCAAATTAATCAAAGATTCATATCTAAATCTTATTTCATATCTGCAGTCAACAACATGTTACAAATCAAATGTTAAGCTGAATTCTTTGTTACAAATGTATATTTACTGCAATATGTATATGTGACAATAAGTCAAAATAGGAAGATCTGTCATTATAACATTGTGAATATGTTCTAGTACCAAAGAGATGCTGCCCCAATTCTTTTTAATGGAGGAGTTCCACTCATTGTCATCAACATAAGGGGGAGTAGAAACAAAGGGGAGTATATGGCTATAATTCAATATTTACCTAACACTTACATATCCATCTCTCTTTTTTCCACTCCACCATGCTAGAGCTAAATTGAAATAAAAAATCTTCAAAAAATGTCTCCTCAAGCTGAATAAGCATTAATCTGCTGCTTGTTTCTGACTTCAGTCTGTGCCTACATATTGTATTGTTTCTGAGCTCAATCTGTGCCTACATATTGTATTGTTTCTAAGCTCAATCTGTGCTTACATAATGTTTTTTTTTCTGAGCTCAATCTGTGCATAAATATTGTTTTGTTTCTGAGCTCAATCTGTGCCTTATCTGTGTATGAATATTGTTTTGTGCAAAGACCCTCTTTCACAGTCTGCTGTCTGAAGAGGCAAATACATGGCTTATTAAGCCAGCTTGAATAAGTTGGGAAACTGTTCTTTATGGTTGTTATGTACACTTTTCCATAGTTCAAAGGTATATTCTTTTGTGTACTTCTTATTCAAACTTAGATTGTTCACTATAAAAAGCTCTGAAACAAGTTTCCTTTTTTTAAAATAGGTGGTTTTCGGACTATTTTGGGACATTTCAAATCTGCTTCATAATGCTATCTTAGGGTTTTAAGTCCATCAATGTCACAGTGTGCTTTTTAAGACTGAGATATTTCAATGACAAATATATCTGAACTTTTTCATTTCAGCTTAGATTATCTTAAACAGTCATTATCATTGTCACTGTCACCATCATCTGCCATTATTTGAAGATGATCCACATTGGGAATCAGTGTTATATGTAACCCATATTTTAAACACATTTCTAAAACTTCCTTGATGTAATATTCAAACTAAAACAGAATAATTGTACCATCGCCCAATGTGCCAATCAAATTTAGTTGTATCATCGCCCAATGTGCCAATCAAATTTAGTTTCACACCATTCATGTCTAGTCAAAGAACCTAGATATGTAAACAGTTGCATGGCTGAAAAGAGAGATCTTTTGACATGCATTATGATACCTCTACTGGTGTTGTACCTAGTGTTGCAACAAGCACTTTAAAGGTTTACAGTTAAATAAAACTGTATACAAGCCAAGTACATTTCTCTTTTTCAACTAATGTGCAAGAGTTCAGGTGCATCACTGCTCTAAAGTGCACAAATGCAAACAAATTTTTTGAGATTCCCACATCCACTTACCCTAACAGAATTTTTGTGGCATGCCACCTGCTTCTGTCATCCTGCGTGTAGACTGGAATCATATTAAATATCATTTAGGGTCAAAAGTCACTCACTGGCATTTTTTTCCCAGTTTTAATAACCTGATATACTTCAAAACTTTCAAATTTGTTACAATCATTTTCATCATCTACCAGTATTTGCCAAACAAAATTGTTTTCTGAAGTTGAATCTTATTGGAAGTCAGTCATTTGGGGATTTTCCAGGTAACCCATATTTTAATCATGCAAACTATGATAGAATACTTGTTGCAAGAAAATTTAGTTTAGTAATCCTTCCTGTCATGCCAAACTACCCAGATATGTAAACAGTTGTCTACTTAAATAGTTAGTTACCAGACCTCTAATGGCATTATGACTTATGTCACTAAGAGTACTTTAAGGTTTAACAGTTAAATCAAAATTGTAACGAGTACATTTTTATAATAACTTGTGTGCCATGGCAGCATCTCTGGTACCATATAAAGTTATTTGTATTTATCGAGCTGAATAAAAGGACAGGTTTATTTCACCAGTTCAACTTATTAACAGCTGTGATGGAAAAGAATGAAATGTTATCCTTTTCTGCTAAATATATCATACATACTTGTTTGTAAGTTCAACAACATGATCTTCCAATTGCACAATGTGCTGGTAGATCAGGGTGTATGTTATTTGTTCTACTGATTACTCCTAACAAACTGCAGAGGCCCAGAATTGCCAAACGCACTTTGTAATTGGACCCAATTATTGAGTACATATGGTAACCATGAAAATTTCAAACTCTCATCATGATAAAATATGTATATGCAGGAGAACTGAATTTTTAATTGTTTTATTCATGATTTGAAGTTCAATTAGTTACATACTAGGCAATTCATGCTTCAACATTCCTTCCCACTCCAAAGAGGGAACCAGTCCACATCTGTTTATGATATACTTCAGGTCAAAAAGACTGAAAGATGGAAAAAACATTATTACATCCTAGTTTAAAAGATTGTTCTGGTATAATGGATTTCTTTACTTTGGGGCAGTCAAAATACTGTCTACACGAATTTAATTTTGTGTTACACAATTTCATAACTGAGTGCACATAATTAAAACATTTGGTTTAACTATACTACCTCAAAAAATGTGAACCAGACAAATGCAAATATTAGCTACCTGTAGTATTTGTGATTATGAAAAATAAATGTAACATATTCTCTTGAACAACCTACTTCCTTCATTGTAAGTTTAGTAATCAATACATTTCAAAATGCAAGAATGTGCTACTTCGCCTGGTAAATTTTCAAACTGTCCATGTTAATATATGGTGCAAATATTGATCCTTAATTCTTGAATGAAATGAATATATCAAGATGAGTAACTTTCAAAGTAACATTCTGTGATAGAACTGAAGCTTAAATGTAGCAACTTAAAATAGCATAAAAATATGTTATCTAGTTTTTTTTTAAAAAAGTGAATAGCAAATTAGCACATTAAGTTTCACAAATGTAAATGAATGAGTTCATGTAGCTTAACATGTGGCTAATAACAACACTAAAATTACCATGTGGCTAATAACAACACTAAAATTACCATGTGGATAATAACAACACTAAAATTACCATGTGGCTAATAACAACACTAAAATTACCATGTGGCTAATAACAACACTAAAATTACCATGTGGCTAATAACAACACTAAAATTACCATGTGGCTAATAACAACACTAAAATTACCATGTGGCTAATAACAACACTAAAATTACCATGTGGATAATAACAACACTAAAATTACCATGTAGATAATAACAACACTAAAATTACCATGTGGCTAATAACAACACTAAAATTACCATGTGGCTAATAACAACACTAAAATTACCATGTGGATAATAACAACACTAAAATTACCATGTGGCTAATAACAACACAAAAATTACCATGTGACTAATAACAACACTAAAATTACCATGTGGATAATAACAACACTAAAATTACCATGTGGCTAATAACAACACAAAAATTACCATGTGACTAATAACAACACTAAAATTACCATGTGGCTAATAACAACACTAAAATTACCATGTGGCTAATAACAACACTAAAATTACCATGTGGCTAATAACAACACTAAAATTACCATGTGGCTAATAACAACACTAAAATTCAAACAATTATATCAATTTCATCTGCATTTCACAAACAAACTAAAAAGGTTTCCCTCCACTTCACAAGTTAAAACTGACCTGACATTTCCCAGCTGTCCAATTTTATATGCAAAATTACTCAGCCATGTCATCTGTTCTAGAAGGTTCATTTCACTGTATGGTTTCCATGGTAACCTGTTTTTATGTGACTTTTTCCCATCAGCCTCTGTCTGTCAATCATAAACATTCATCATAATGGATTAGTATAGGATAATCACTGAAAGGATGTCTTGTGGAAATTGTTTCATGATAGTATTGAGAAAAAACCATGACATGACAG
The DNA here is from genome assembly GCA_029339505.1 of Unio delphinus. Taxonomy (NCBI): domain Eukaryota; kingdom Metazoa; phylum Mollusca; class Bivalvia; order Unionida; family Unionidae; genus Unio; species Unio delphinus. The sequence goes on from JAQISU010000010.1 coordinate 16,111,200, forward strand.
AGATGTAAAAACAATTTTGCATGTAATTGAGATATATAATAGTTTGCAACAAATATAATCTATGTTGTGCTTGATCCTGGGATAAGTGATTATATTCCACACATGTCTGTATCAAGAGCATGAATACAAAATAATGTAACTTCAAGATTTCCTAGTTTTGATACAAGCTACCTACACTTTTTATTTTTCTCAATCATGTTTGCCAAAAAGAAAAGAAAAAGAAATTGTTCCATCGGTGTTTTAACATTATTGCCCTGCTTGATTGCAAACCCAAAATTTGCATTGAACATTATGACATTATCAATGTGCAACTTCCCACATTAAGCAGTCAACAAACTGTCACCTGACAACTCACCACAGACAAGTGTCACCTGACAACAGACTCCAGAAAACTGTTTCAAGACAGACAGAGAAAAGCAACAGATATAAAAAATAAACTTGATTTCTCTGTGAAATGAGTGAGAATAATTTTTCTTAAAGTCAGTAAGTTTAGTCTCATCAATCTGATATCCAGTTTTCAAACTAGAATGATACTGAACAATCAGCAGTTTACTTTAATCCTACTGTAGTACAAAACCAAAAATGATATTTTTTTTATTTTTGTCCTCAAGACCAGTAAAGAACAATGCCAAATCTTTTTTTTAAAGAGCAGCATGAAACTTAAATAGAAAATGGGTTTATTGAATTCAGACTCTTGACTTTTACACAAGATGCTAACAGATGTGATTCAACCCAATTTTGGAATTTGGAAAGATCACAAAACTCCAACCATTACATTCAAATGTAACTATTTCTTTAAAAAAATGATACATACTGGTATTGTATTTTAGTATGTATAATGTGAATGATACATATTGGTATTGTATTTTAGTATGTTTAATGTGAATGATACATATTGGTATTGTATTTTAGTATGTATAATGTGAATGATACATATTGGTATTTTTGTATTTTAGTATGTATAATGTGAATGATACATATTGGTATTGTATTTTAGTATGTATAATGTGAATGATACATACTGTACTGTATTTTAGTATGCATAATGTGAATGATACATACTGGTATTGTATTTTTGTATGTATAATGTGAATGATACATATTGGTATTGTATTTTAGTATGTATAATGTGAATGATACATACTGTACTGTATTTTAGTATGCATAATGTGAATGATACATACTGGTATTGTATTTTTGTATGTATAATGTGAATGATACATATTGGTATTGTATTTTAGTATGTTTAATGTGAATGATACATATTGGTATTGTATTTTAGTATGTATAATGTGAATGATACATACTGGTACTGTATTTTAGTATGTATAATGTGAATGATACATATTGGTATTGTATTTTAGTATGTATAATGTGAATGATACATACTGGTACTGTATTTTAGTATGCATAATGTGAATGATACATACTGGTAGTGTATTTTTGTATGCATATTGTAGTGAAAAGTCCAACCATTACATTGAAATGAAACTATTTCTATTAAAAAAATTGATACATACTGGTACTGTATTTCAGTATTTATAATGTAGTGAAAACTCCAACCATTCCATTGAATCACTAGATCCAAATGTAACTATTTCTTTTTTTAAAATGATACAGACTGGTACTGTAATATAAATATGTATAATGTGAATGATACAGATGGGTACTGTATTTTAGTATGTATAATTTGAATAATAAAGACTGGTACTGTATTTTAGTATGTTTAATGTGAATGATACAGACTTTTTACTTTTTTGTTTTTGTTTTTGTTTTTTTATGGTTTAACGCCATTTTTCAGCACAATATAGGCTATACATGGCGGCCAGTATTAATGGTGGAGGAAGAACTCAGAAAACACCCAGAAAGAACCACCGACCCACGAGAAGCTAATGTTAAGTTTTCTCACATAACTACATTAGCCGAATCTTAGACTCGAACCCACGCAGACAGAGGTGAGATGGCAGTGATCCGTAATGGACAGCAGTTTAGACCACTCGGGGCCCCTACAGACTGGTACTTATTTTAGTATGTATAATGTGAATGATACAGACTGGTACTGTATTTTAGTACGTATAATGTGCACTGATTTTCAACCTAGCATGAGATAAAAACTTATTTCAACAGAATAATGCATATTTGATATTCTGCATTTCGAAATTCGGATCATTTCAGAGTCTTCATTCTGAAACAATATTCTGCCATTTTCTTATACTGACCATCATTTGTTAAAGTGTATGACAATGTTGTCATGTAGAAAAATTTACTCAAATATAATCAAATAATTGTTGCTCTAAAATGTAATGGCTAATATAATTTATTCAAAGTCTATTCAAATTAACTAAAGTGTATTCAATATTAACCAAAGTCTATTCAATCATGACACCAATGTTACTATAATGCTGTATTCTACACAGCTTGAAGGCAATCATGACATCAATGTTACCCTTATGCAGTATTCTACACAGCTTCATGACAATTATGACATCATTGTTACCCTTATGCAGTATTCTACACAGCTTCATGACAATTATGACATCATTGTTATCCTTATGCAGTATTCTACACAACTTGAAGGCAATAATGACATCATTGTTACCATAATGCAGTATTCTACACAGCTTGAAGGCAATTATGACATCATTGTTATCCTTATGCTGTATTCTACACAGCTTCATGACAATTATGACATCATTGTTACCCTTATGAAGTATTCTACACAGCTTGAAGGCAATAATGACATCATTGTTATCCTTATGCTGTATTCTACACAGCTTCATGACAATTATGACATCATTGTTACCCTTTTGAAGTATTCTACACAACTTGAAGGCAATAATGACATCATTGTTACCATAATGCTGTATTCTACACAGCTTGAAGGCAATTATGACATCATTGTTATCATAATGCTGTATTCTACACAGCTTGAAGGCAACTATGATATCATTGTTACCCTTATGCAGTATTCTACACAGCTTCATGACAATTATGACATCATTGTTATCATAATGCTGTATTCTACACAACTTGAAGGCAACTATGATATCATTGTTACCATAATGCTGTATTTTACACAGCTTGAAGGCAATAATGACATCATTGTTATCATAATGCTGTATTCTACACAGCTTGAAGGCAATTATGACATCATTGTTATCGTAATGCTGTATTTTACACAGCTTGAAGGCAATTATGACATTGTTATCGTAATGCTGTATTTTACACAGCTTGAAGGCAACTATGATATCATTGTTACCCTTATGCAGTATTCTACACAGCTTGAAGGCAATAATGACATCATTGTCATCATAATGCTGTATTCTACACAGCTTGAAGGCAATTATGACATCATTGTTATCGTAATGCTGTATTTTACACAGCTTGAAGGCAATTATGACATTGTTATCGTAATGCTGTATTTTACACAGCTTGAAGGCAATTAGGACAGTAGATAGTTTCATGTGCATTTCTTTCCAAGTCTTAGAAACTATACGAAAATGTCAAATGAATGACTATTGACATAAGCAGTCAAAGAACAATACTATCAAGGTCTGTAAACATTAGTTATCTTAAATAAGGTTAATAACAATGTATAAATATTTCACCAGAATATAATGTAATGTGTGAACGCAGCTTTAGTGCCAAGATTCTCTCATTGTATCAAACTGGAAATAAATAAAAACAATTCTAACATAAACAGATGCAGATGGCTGATGTATGATTTGATAATCTAGGTCTTCAAACTTTAGGAATTTTCCATTCTGAAAGATCAAACTTTTTAAAAATCCAATTATTCCAAATGTTAAGGAATTAGGAATTTATATCTTAACTGCCAGGAATTAATACAAATAATATACATATGAAGGACTTTATTTATGGGAAGTATGTTTTTTTTTTGGAAAATCTGTTTTGAAAAATATAATTCAATTTAAAATTTAAGTCATTTTCAAACTCAGATTCACCTTCAGGATTCTGCTTTGCATTTCAAAATGGTGGAGAAAGCAATGAATTGACATGAGGTTCTGAAGATTTCCAAAGAAACAACGCTTCTCATCCATGTCCTTCAAAAGATTAAGATCAATGTCCTGAATGATTCTGGTTCCTGAGATAATATTATGGTATTCTGAAGTTTCTATCATCATTCCAGCACTGGTGTACTCAAAAAAGCCTCGAGCATTACATCTGCCTGCAAAATCTGAAAAGATGAATACATCTGTAGCTCAGTAAATTTTCATGCGAGCATCTCAAACTGTAGAATGAAATAACCTAATTTGTTATGCACACACATGTGTGTGTTTGGACTTTTAATGTAGCTTAAACATTTTTAGCTATTCACGATGATGTATACAGTGTGACAGCTTATAGTGATGTCTAGCACTGGGACATCATGCATCAGACATGTGGCATCATGTCCCACCCAGACACATTATTTTGACACCAGACCAACCAATCAAAACACTAATATCTTAATGCTTGGTGCTAAGCAATGCAGCTACTAGTACATACCATTTTTATAAGTCTTTGGCATGACTTGAACAGGATTCAACCTGCAACATCCCACATCTGAAGCAGATGCTCTAACCACTTAGGTCACCGATGCAGTGTACAAGAACGATTTCTACACCATTTGTATCAACATACAAAGCAACACCACTCATTTGATACATGGTGAAAAAGTGGTCTGTGTACATGTATATACTATATTTGTCCTGGAGTTTGATACAGGACTGAATGGATATGGGCACTGTCATGTGCTGCTATTTAGACAAATATCATCTGCTTATTAGACAAATATCATCTGCTTATTAGACAAATATCATCTGCTATTTAGACAAATATCATCTGCTTATTAGACAAATATCATCTGCTTATTAGACAAATATCATCTGCTTATTAGACAAATATCATAAACAGACATTTCAAACAATTTCATAAAAACTAGATGATGTAATATTTATTTGTTGCATACAGTGGCTATTAGAACCATTTGGTCCTGTATTAAAAAATTGGACTCCAGGACCAACATGACAAATTACACATACAAAAACCACTCTTTGTCAGCATATATCATATGTAGGGCCTAACCGGAAATAACATCGGACATTCGCTTCGGCCGAATATCTGGTTTTTCATAACTATTCGGAAGTATCCGCCTCGGCAAATAATACACGCACAAATGGTTACAAGTAAAATAATTCAATAAATATCGAACTTTAAAAAAAAAAGTTTTTTAAAATATAATACAATTTTAGTTAATAATAAAATGTTTCATCTTACAGGCGATATATATAGCATACGATACACGAAAAGTTTAAGCTTCGCATACGATAATGAAACAAACGGTACTCTATGGAGTCGCACCTACTACTCGGTTCATGCCCGGATCCAGCAAATAGTACATCCAAATACTCGGATTCGGTACTTGGCGAAAATTATGTACTCGGTTAGGCCCTAATCATATGTGTGGTCTTGTGCTGTATACTGATACAAAGGGTTTTGAAATCATACATGTACAAGATAAATTATGTAAATTTTATCTACATTCTGATGTGCTACAAATGCAGATATTATTTGCAATGCTGATCTGAGTGGACTACAAGTATAAGGCAGTTCTGTGCATTATGGGAGACTGGACATAACATTTTGTGCTCATAACTTATGTTTCTTAGTATATAATAACAAAGAATATGCTTGTAATAATCAGAATGGCATTTTAATTGTTTATGAAAGTATGATGTCAACAAAATGTATAAACAACCATAGGAAATCAACAATTAATTACCTGCTGTAAAAATGGACCTTGCAGGATTTCAGAAATCTGATGTGAAATCAATAACCATGTCAAACTTAGCACATTAATTCATCAACATATATTTTTCATTGTCTATTTGATAAGAGTTATTATGATCTTCAACTTGATCAATCTGTAAATATTTATTTAGCTATTGTCAACAGATATTCAGCTATTATACTTTGTCCTGTATTTTTCAATGGAATGGCTCTTATTTGTCAACATATATTAAGCTAAGAGCAGCACAAGGAAATGTACAATAATGAATACATTTTTAAGTGAATTTAGATTGACTGGACCCATTGGCATGTAAATACGAAATTTTTCACAAAGTAAAATACCACAAAATTATACAAGAATCCTCCCAAATAACTAAGAAGAAACTTGTATTGAGATACATATCAAGATGGTCAAAACAATCTAACAGATTTCACAATTTCAAATTACAACATACTGTCTTTATTCAATAGTAATGCTTTTTCTGAAATAATCAAATGAAAAAGAATTGAAATAACACTATTCATGGCAAGAATTGAAATAACACTATTCATGGCAAGAAATGAAATAACACTATTCATGGCAAGAAATAAAATCAACTAAATAATTGTTTATAAAAAGGAATTTCAGTGACCAAGTGATTTTCTTACTTTCTTATTATTAAAATAAATCAGAAGCATGGAAAAAAAAGGGTTCTGGATCACTTAAGTTGTACAGAACGTCTTTTTTCCATACTACTCAGACCCATCACTGATCTTCTAAACTAGGAATATAATATTTTGTTGGATTCTGGGGTGGCATAGTTGGACATCTAGACAGTTTTGTTATTTGTACATATTCAAATTTTATAACACATTTTAATTTTCATAAAAACTTCCTTACATTTTCAGCAAATACCAAAAATAATTAGTTGATCAGACATGAAATTTCTAAAAAAAAATTAAAATATTATTAAAAATAATTTTTATTGTAAAATATTTTTTTCAATAATACTGATGAGTATGCATGGTTAGATTTATTGAAGATGAAGGCACACTCGATTTGTTTTAGATGTAGGGTGGAACTCTAAAGTTTCGTATTTTGCAGAAAAAGAATTCCCCAGGATTTCTTCACTGGTTATACTGGCTATATAATAACGAATTTGTACATCTTAGGTGTTTTTAGTAGAACTTTTAATCCCTTTATGTTGTTGTATGATTGATGAGTAAAATTTAGGTTCTAGATAATACAGCTTTGGCTAACTTAAGATGTGCTCATATAAAAAAAAACTCATTTTTCACTTCCTGGACTTCAAAGGTACATTGTAGAAAAACAATCCAATAACATTTTTACTTTTCAGATATTTTATAATTCATTCATTGCACTTTTAGAAGATGCTATTGCCTAAAAAAGCAAAATTTGTTTCCCTATTTTAATAACTGCTAAAGTTAGAGTACTTTTTATTAATTCTGGTTAATCTGTCAAGCACATGTGATCATCCATTTGTTATACCATGTCTTTAGATCATGTACCATTTCCACAAGTACAGTATCCAAAGAAATGTCAGCTACATTACATCAAAGTAGCATAGAGATATGACATCATGATCTCTACTGTGCATGTTACAAATGCAAATAACTTTACCTTACATATGTCAATCTCTGCAAAGTAAATAATAACTGGTGAGTGCCCCCTAGGTAAATTAGATTTGTTTCAGATGCAGGTATATTAGATTTGTTTAAAATGTAGGCACACTACATGTATCTTTTAGATTCTAATACTTACCCTTCATCAGGTGTACCAGTCTAGTCAGTAGGTTTCGGACACACAACTCCGGATTTTTGCTACCTGATGGATCCATGTTGCTGATACCACTGTTGTGTATCACCTTCCCATTGATAACTGGGGGGTTCTCTGCAAGTAGACATTACCTTTAGAAAGGGACAAAATACTAATGGAACTGTAAAATCTCACTACAAATTTCTACTTTTCTGTTTTCCAAACCTGTGAGAATTTCAATCCATAGGACATATTCCAGTTATACTTGCTTATAAGTCAAATCTAACTGTAAACAGCAGAGATATATCTTGAATGAACCAGACACAACATTAATCAAGAAAGATACACATTAAACCATATACAACAGCAGTGCAGAAAGATACAGTGAAACAGATACAACAGCAGTTCAGAAAGATACAGTGAAACAGATACAACAGCAGTGCAGAAAGATACACCATAAACCAGATACAGCAGCAGTGCAGAAAGATAGTGAAACAGATACAACAGCAGTGCAGAAAGATACAGTGAAACTGATACAACATCAGTGCAGATAGATACAATATGAACTAGATACATGTTTGCATGGAATAGCATTTCTTTCAATAGAATAAAATGGAGTCAATATAAATTACAGTATAAACACCTTCCCCTCAAGATAAAGTCATGAATGGAATGACCCTTCCTAGTGGATATGTTTTAGCAATTTTCATTTAATTAGGTTACTGATACAGCAAAAGTCAAATTTAATTCCAAATAATTTTATACTCTGAAACTTTCATGTTTCTAATGACATTATCTTATTTTTTATTACTTTCATTTGTCTCTTGTGGTTTTCTTACAAGTAATTTTCCAATGTATTTTCTCTTAAATATGAATAGACATTTGTTCTTGTAGTGTCAATGTAAGCAGTGGAAATGTTCTCAGCAAACAGAGAAGTTTTGATATTCCTAGCATTACCTTGCTGTGTAACGGCCAACAGTAATGGCATGTGCTTGCTGGGAATTTTCAAACAGCAACTGTATACAATGATGTGAGTAAGGTTCAAACTCAATTTCTTAGCAACTTTCTCTAGCCTGAAAGAAATAAAAGATATGCAGTCAAACACACATTTGAAATAACATAAAGGGCATTTTTTAAACAATAATGCACAATAGACAATCAAATATGTTCTAAACAAATGTCTGAAGATTGTTTGTGTACAAACCTGATAAGGATATTATAGCAGGCATGTATGATAAAGTATTTGTCTGTATTTCAGCATTCCCCTACTTTCCACAAAAAGGTCCAGTATAAATCACCATTTCACATATCACTTAATTGGGTGACAGTAACTAGTGAGATGTGAGAAATTCCACAGGTTACAATCAGAGAATTTTTAGCCCTTTTTATAAACAAGAGTTCCAGACAAAGACTAATTCTCTACTGGACAAAAAAATATTCAGGAATAGACCATTTCTTCCTTTCAACTTCAGAGTCTTTCAAACATCTCTGATATTCTTCAGCAATTATAATAATATTTTCAAATTGGCTGCTGTGCTGGGTCAGATTGGCACCAATGTCTTTTTGGACAACAGCACTCAAAGAAAAATGGGTTAGACACAGGCCCTGACTGAAATTTCACAAGCCCAAACTACAATTTCCACAATTTCAAAATTTCCCCTTTTTTAATATTGTCACACAACAATCTGAATATAAATTCAATAGGGTTTAAAGATACTGCAAGTGTCATTAGTGTTCATTGATATGCTAGCGTGCTTCAAAAAGTACAACTCCATAAATCAAGAGTTCTGAAATAAATTTTTGTTGGGATTTGCTGATAGCTAATTGCTGTCCAAATCAGCTTCAGAAATGAATTACACTTGAACAACTTCCAGCAACTTAAATGATCATGCTCTGCATTCTAAATATGCAATCAAATTGGATTTCAAACAAACATTGCTGCCGTTTACAAACTTGTCAAAAATATGACATATGGTGTAAACATTCACATTCAAAGCAATAATATGTAATAACTTTTGTTTCTGTACAAGCATCTAGCACCTCTTTGATCTACCAATAATGGTGGTTCTACTTCTTGATTATAGCTATCCAAGCTAGCACAATGGCCGTATCACTGCAACCTTCAAACACATCTCACTAGTGACTGTCACCCAATTAAGTGATATGTGAAATGGTGATTTATACTGGACCTTTTTACCTCTAATTGCTGCTATTTAAACTGCTCAAGGGATAGTTTTACATCAGCTCCAATCATGGTTACCATTTATGCATGCTACATGTAATAATCATATATTGAAAGTGGTGTTTTTTAAATATTTTTTTAAACTGAAAATTGTGTTTTCTTGAAACATGAATATGTCAGCGGGTATGCAAGTACAAAATCTTATTTGTCGCATGACATGTCATGTTTCAATCTGATTAAAATCAGATCTTAATTTTACATAGGACAATGGTGATCTGTTTTAGATTGCGCTGTGATATGGCAGTTATGTCAACATCTTGAAAATATGTTTACCCAATTCATCAACAGTCCCAAAGGCATGTGAGACAAAAGAAAAGACTTCATATGTTGTGAAGTGGCTTTGAAATTTTTCCCTTGTACAAATCTATTGGATGTCCTTATGAACTTGTCTAACAACACAGGAAGCCAAGTCTTTGTGAAGCTGTCTAACAACCCAGAAAGTCAAATCCATATGAAGTTGTCCAACAACCCAGGAAGCCAAGTCCTTATGAAGTTGTCTGACAACCCACAAAGCCAAGTCCCTATGAAGTTGTCTAACAACCCATGAAAGCTGTCTAACAACCCATGAAGCCAAGTCCTGATGAAGTTGTCTAACAACCTAGGAAGCCAAGTCCTTATGAAGTTGTCTAACAACCCAGGAAGTCAAGTCCTTATGAAGCTGTCTGACAACCCAGGAAGCCAAGTCCTTATGAAGTTGTCTAACAACCCAGGAAGCCTAGTCTTATGAATTTGCCTAACAACCCAGGAAGCCAAGTTCTTATGAAGTTGTCTAACAACCTAGGAAGCCAAATCCTTATGAAGTTGTCTAACAACCCAGGAAGCCAAGTCCTTATGAAGTTGTCTAACAACCCAGGAAGTCTAGTCTTATGAATTTGCCTAACAACCCAGGAAGCCAAGTCCTTATGAAGTTGTCTAACAACCCAGGAAGCCAAGTCCTTGTGAAATTGTCTAACAACCCAGGAAGCCTAGTCCTAATCATTTTGTCTAACAACCCAGGAATCCAAGTCCTTATGAATCTGTCAAACAACCCAGGAGGCCAAGTCCTTATGAAGTTGTCTAACAACACAGGAAGGGTTGAGGAATGGTTATAAGTCATACTTGGTCTAGCTAAGCCTTTGGGGAAAACGATCTCCTAGATAAATTCTGGAGACAGTGAACTCAAACCATAATCACATGACCACATGGATAATGTCAGTTAGGGAACAGCTTTGCTTAAATGGAATGATTGTGTTGACTGCCTTAACTTCAGGAGCCAACATGCATAGCAAATTCATTGATCATGGGTTATTTCCTTATATGTGGATTAAGTGCCTCTGCTGATATGTCATCATTTTCCTCTTTGAGGGTATAGAAGAGACATATCTCCCTTGATGCATCAGCTTGGATGTACCATTACATAGATCACACCAAGTCCTGCTGATGACTTAGATGACGTGTCCACAGTAGACAGGAATTTCACTACAAAAGTCTGTTTCTCTATGAATGGAAGTTTGTCCTTGGACATGAAAACAGGGGTCATCATGAATCAGATGTAGTTATCAGGTAGGCATATGCAATTCTCATCACTAACAAGAATACAAAGATATTTTCAAACAGACTACCTATTAGTTTTTAGTAAGTTTTATTCAACATTTAGGCCATTTAATAGTGGCTCCATTTCACTCACTTTATTTTTCACAGCATGAATGCTTTGAAAACATCTTTTTACCAACTTGATATCTCACTTAAACTTTGAAGATATTAAAATGTCTTCTTCAAAACTGAATTAAAGCAATTTTTCCTCATGCAAAGAAAATCTCATCTAGAATAAATTGAACTGTTTGAAATCTACCAACGCCATAATGCTGTGTTAGGGTTTTTAGTCCATCAATGCCATAGTTAGCTTGTGCAACAAGAGATAATCAAATAAACATCTTACCATCATAATTTCATTTTTCAACCTTCTTTATTCAACTTATCTTAAACCTGATATGGATATGTCACATATGATCTGCAGGTCTATATTAAATGATAAAAAAAAAATGAAAATTGAATTCTACTTTTAAATTATTTGTATTTTAATTAGCATCTGTATTCTTCCCTTTCTAAGTTTGAAATACAGCTGAAAGCGAGACTGACCGTATTTTTGCCCATCATACAGGTTACTACTGACTTAACACCATGAATTGGCTCCAAATCGCCGTTAACAATTTTCTAACTCAAATAATAAGATATACATCATAACTTTAAAAATTATTGTAATCATCACTTTAATTAATTAATTACCAACAAAAATGAAATGAACCATACCAGAAATGAGACATTTGGGATTTTCTAGGTAGGCATATTTCAAACATGCATTTGTAAAACTTCCTTTATGGAAGGTTCAAACTAACTTATAATGCATATTTCAGAGCACAATGTCAATCAATTATATTTTAACAACTATTCATGTCATTCATGAAGAACCCAGATGTGTAAATAGTTGCCAACCCCCCAAAAAATGTCAAAACAAGAATGGTTAAATTAAAAGTATATTTTGCAGGTCACATTTTAATATTCTGGGCTTTCAGATATTAGCAGGAATTTTTGCACATAATTGTTCTCCAAGTGTGCAAACTAAATCAAACTATTCACATAATTCCTTGACAGCAACATTTGCAAATTCTTTCTAAGTACCCTTCATATCATTTAATAGTTTTGCATAAAGTTTCTCTGTTTCTTTGCCAGATTTTCCTGTTCATCATGGTGGGAGGAAGCTATACTAATTCCTGATTGGTAGTTATAATTTACCCTGGACCTGAACAAGCAATAACCACCAATGAGATTTCAGTGTAACATATTTCACAGTGTGAAACATTGGTAGTGTATCTTTCAAATCGACCAAAGTAGACAAAAGATAACATGCTGCTGGGCTAAGATAATTAACATGGAATAGGGGAGGTGGATTATGAACTATGTCATTTTATGTTAATCTGCAGATGGTAAGCTAGTATTCTTAACTGTCTTTTTCATTATTATTTATACAAATTAGTGCCTAGGACTGCAAAGGCTGTTTGAGACGAATTCCATATTTAAAGAATAACAAGCAAACTAATAATAGTTATTAATGACAACTAAAAACTAAAAAATAACTTGCATATGGCAAGTATCATTTTGAATTGATTCTCCACCTCTTGTATTGATATGTGCATATTTACAGCAAAAAGTATTGATGCATCAATATAATGATGAATCATTTCACTCCCATATAGAATGCTGTCATACTCTAAAGTATGACTCCATCAAATCAATGTCTTTTTCCCATGAGGGCATGTGTACACAAGCAGGGACAGATAATATGACTCCATCAAATCGATGTCTTTTTCCCATGAGGGCATGTGTACACAAGCAGGGACAGATAATATGACTCCATCAAATCGATGTCTTTTTCCCATGAGGGCATGTGTACACAAGCAGGGACAGATCATATGACTCCATCAAATCGATGTCTTTTTCCCATGAGGGGCATGTGTACACAAGCAGGGACAGATCAACATAAGCAGTCCTGTCAGACACATTTGTAAACTAGATTGGCTTCTGTATTTACTGTGAACAGTCTATCTCTGACCCATGGGGAGAAATTGGAGTGGAACAATCCAATTCTCTGTCCTTTTTTTATCCACAATGATTCTTGAGAACCACATCTGAACTTGTATCTGCATAACTGTTTCCTCCCGAAGAAGAGCACATATAAACTAGATAATGTGGCTCAACTTTCCATGGAGCAAACTGTGTGTAGTATGGCATTGTGGGTAGACTGTGTCTAACAGTGCATTTACACTTACGGCAGGACAGCACAAAAAATGCTGACCAATGTAGACAGGCTGAACATTACAGGCAGGATTGGCTTCATTATTGACCTTATGTCAGATTCAGGTGACAGTGGCCAACAGTAATGGAACAGTTCAATGACCATCTTTGTTGATTAGCATGTCAAATGATGCTGTAACTGTGGACCAAGTTGTTTCATCGAGGAGGAGAAGACCAAAATTCTGGTAGCTGCAAGCAAAAGACTTCCTAGACTAATTATTGGAAGGCAGAGTCTTCCCTTTTGTCTCGAGATCTTGCCAAGATGATAGAGATTGTGTTCTTATTTCGTCATCTCTAGATGAACAGGGTAATGAAGATGTCTCCTCTGCAATCTGAGAAGAAACTGGAGAAGATTGTCTAAAGAATGTTTTGATTCGGATATGTTCACTGAGTTTTCCTTTTGAGTGATAAAGGTATATGAATGCAGTTGATCCACAGCATGTGTGTACTAGGGCACTAAACTGGGTACCAGGTGCACTGAGTGACCTGTAGCTGATCCATGAGAATGCCTTAACATATGGTGTAAGAATTTTTTTTTTTTTTTGGATTGAATGGTAAGTATGACTGTGGTAGTGAGCTGTTGCAATATGAAACATACAGCTGGTTTTGACAGAATGGTACCATGTTATCTTGCATGACATTGTGTCAATATGATTTATGGCAGTAGAAGGCTTGCTTTAATCATGGTCTCACTCCAATATAGTCGATAAAGGCCTCTAACTTAGTTTATAATATATGATCAACAGTCACAAAGTAGAGGCTCTCTTTGAGTGACAAAGATTTAAGAACAAAGTGAAGACACATCCCTTGGTTACTGAAGCATTAAGCTGTGCTCTGTTTACAGCGAGTGCATAATGTGGGTTAGACTTATCCATGAGTGTCTGTATCCATGAGTGTCTGTATGACATTGGTGAGACAATCTTGACATAGATCAGTATTTTGCTTGCTGACCTAATGCAATCAGGCAGAATCCTGTCATGGTAGAACAAGCTCATCATAGATGCCATTACATTGATCAGTTCATTAAGTTAAGATGGGGTACAGGCTATTGGATTTATGTAGCTGGTCTGTATATCTAAAGTGCTAGATAGATAACCACAGTAGTTTATTTTACCTATTTTACTCAATGGCAGGTGATTGTGTGCTGGGCCCATGTTGTAAGCAACCTACTGATTCTGACAAAAAAAAGTTTTACCATGATGTTGTGGTGAAAAAGTGACAGTGATAGATTGAAATGCTGATTGTGAGGTGGGTTACTCATTGAGAGGCAAAATGGTCACCACCACGATGTCAGTATACCTGCCAATCCCTGGTAAGGAAAAATGATAACGGCATGTGCACTTCTGCACTTCCCTTTTAGTACCTTAGCCCAGTTACTTTGAGTCCATGAAGCACAAGCCTGATATGCTTTTGTAGATTGGCAACAGAAGCAAGCTACACATGTAGAGTGGCTATCAGTGCCCTGTTTCCAGTATCTTCAAAACTTACACTTGGTCTTGTCCATGGTCTAAATCTAACTGAAGCAGACAATACATGCTGGTGAAGTATGGCACTCATCATGCTTTATGAACTCAGGGTGTATATACAGACTAACACACTATGCCAGTTTAATGCTTTATGAACTCAGGGTGTATATACAGACTAACACACCATGCCAGTTTAATGCTTAATAAACTCAGGGTGTATATAAAGACTAACACACCATGCCAGTTTACCTGTAAATGGCACATGTGGCAGGCAAATTATTGGAGCATTGCTATTAAAACTTATGAAGTTGACACTAAAATATAAATTCTAAAAAACGTTACCTTGCTCATACCAGTAAAATCAATGATGCATCACTTAAAGTAATTACAAAGTTGATACTAAGACTATATTATTTACACAAAACTTTCCTGTACACATCCGAATGTGGCAGAAAATATTTAACAACATAACCAAGTTTTCTATAGCACACAAAGTACATGCCTATAAAAATGCACTTGGGTGTCATTATTGATATTAATGAAGTGGACATTGTAAAACAATGTTACCTGAAGGGAAGGCTAAATGATGGCTTTACAGACAAACTCTATAAAACTTCATATATATATATATATATATATATATATATATATATATATATATATATATATATATAATAATAATAATAATAATAATAATAATGTAATAATGAGGACTTTGTATATACACCCTGAGTTCATAAAGCAACTAAAATGTCATGGTGTGTTGAAAGTGATCACTGTCTTCAATGGGCAATATAACAATAAAGTGGACACTAAGACTAGATCAATATAGAAAACTTACTGTATGTATTCAATCTTATACAGCAATATTATATGAGTTTTCTATATCACACTCCAGGCTATATTTAAAGATAGATACAGCAATATGAGGGAATACACTAGTGTCCCATTGAGGTACACACCAAGGATGCCTACTTCTGAGGATAGCTAAGTAGTGAAACACAACTTGTCATCAAAGAAAGAAAGAAAAGTTGGAAATTTATGAGTGGATTATCCTTCCCTTCAAAGATGAAACTCTTCCAACTTGTTTTAAGGTATACAAAATTCAGAACTTTTATGTGGGTGGCTAGGTCCCACTGTCTTTAAGAGCATGTTTCTCTGCACTAACAGAAGCAGTAACTGAATTATTCATGGGAGTTGGCATCAATATCTGTTTCAAGGTAGATCACTCTTGGTGGGCAGATAACATTTAGCTAAACATTTTTAGCTTGGGAGGGCTGGATTTGCTAGGTAGTATGATCAGGTTATGTAATTAAATATGAAATAATCCATCTCACACATCCCAGGTAGTTTGTAACTTTACTTTAGAGGCAGAGGTTGCTCTGTTTCCAACTGGTTATTTTAAATATTTAAATTGATGACACAAAATTATCTATATACTACTGACCACACAAATATTAAGTATCAACACAGATTATTTACAGCTATCTTCTTGTTATTAAAATAATAACTACCCATTGAATTTTCAATTAGACTGTTCCTTTTAAATGTACATAAAACCTAGGGATATGTTTTTAAAAAGTATTTGCTTGGGAACTTGGGTTACTCTTAAATAGAGTTTGTATGAAACTGATAACAAATTCTAAAATTAGATCTATATATGACTACTCCACATTGAAAGTGCCTTTCCTGGATTCCAATTTTTTTTAAAATACAGAATCTGGCCTTATATTTTAATAATCTAATTAAATATACCCATTTTGATGGCAATACTAAATATTTACCTTTGGGAAAATGTGTCTTACATTTACAGTTAACATCTCTTGGTGAATGCAGTGAGTAAGTTTGAATGTTGTACTTGTCTGTACAATGGAAAAAATGGTACCATCTTTAAATGTACAAGATAACACTTATTGTGTCATTGTCTAAAAACATCATGAAGATCACATATTTATGCTATGAATAAGTTCATTTAATGCTTTTACTTAGCTGGCTGCATTTTCTTGTAAAACATCAATCTGCCAAGGATACGCATTGGTCCCTCCTCCAGCATGTTGAAATAGTTGGTGGGAATCACCATGGTTTCTGAAAATGGAGTTCAAATTTAACTATATCATTCCAAAACATGTACATGTTCCACATATTTAAAGCATATAAAGTGTTAGGCAGATGTTGATGAAGTCCAAAACAATCACATATACTTCATTATTCTTTATCCCCTATAGAATGTGTTTGACAAGAAGAAAAAAATTTGGAGGGGGGGGGGTATGCTTAGAAAATGGAAGCATGGTAATTTTCCCTTAGGGCACATCAAGCAGCCAATCAGGGCATAGGACACATCAAGGCAGCCAATCAGGGCAGGTATCAAGCCCATGATATTTGGATTAACACCTAAGCCACAGTGACTCGCTCTTGACAATATAACAATATGACAATAACATTATTATTGCAATTTGTAATTTAAAAAGTTGTTTACACAATCTAAAATATATTGAGTGGTGGACAGGTGGACCATGTATACCTCTAGCTGGACTGACTGATAGGTGAACTGCATATATGGTATTAAAGCATCAGAATAACTAATAGAGAGGTAGTTTCAAACTAATTTAATCAACAAATATTTAGCATATTAAAACAGTACATTTGGCATTCCTTTGGTCTCACCCTCCACTGCATGAGGTTAGTTGTGGTAAGATGGTAGAGAAGCATGCAGTAACTATGAGGCGGAATCACCAGTCTGACTGATGACAGGGCCAAATGGCCAACATGCCCTATCTATGAGGCAGAATTGCCAGTCTGACTGATGTCAGGGCCAAATGGCCAACATGCCCAATGAGACAGAATTGCCAGTCTGACTGATGTCAGGGCCAAATGGCCAACATGCCCTATCTATGAGGCAGAATTGCCAGTATGACTGATGTCCAGGTAGGATTGCTGATGTTTGGAAGCAGACTCGCAAGTATGACTGCCTGATAACTGTTAAGGCGGAATTGCTGCAGTATTGAGGCAGAGTCGCCACATCTTGTTATCTCTGTAAGTCGAGTGGATTGGGAACAGAATTCCTGATGATGCAATAGTGGTGAAACCACTGGAGAAGATACAGCAAGAGCAGCCTATTAGTATGAGAGGTCTGGTTGCCAACTCCAGAGATAGAGAAATTAGTATGCTGTTGGGAGATTAATCACAATACCTGCAGGCGAAGGGTGAGCCAGATATAACAGAACTGAAGGCAGTGGATGGGTGGTGGAGGATACAAAACAAAACAGACTGCTCTTGATGCTGATCGCTTGTAAAGTGAATTATTGCTTTCAGCTACCTCAGCACAGCAAACCTTTGTCTCTGATTGGCTGATCACTAATGCAACTTAGTGTGCATGTCCAATGAACTGACCTTGAACTGACCCATATCACAGTCCCTCACTAGACTCCATTCTTTGTGTAAACATCATTTAATTACATTAAACACATTCAGACAAATGAATTTTGGGAACTCTGATCACACAATCAATTCATGATGACATTGATCAAACTGAGTCACACAATCAAGTCATGATGACATTGATCAAACTGAGTCACACAATCAAGTCATGATGACATTGATCAAACTGAGTCACACAATCAAGTCATGATGATATTGATCAAACTGAGTCACACAATCAAGTCATGATGACATTGATCAAACTGAGTCACACAATCAAGTCATGATGACATTGATCAAACTGAGTCACACAATCAAGTCATGATGACAGTGATCAAACTGAGTGGAAACCAATTAAGATAAGCCTGGGCTTAGTGAAATGCCAAATGTAGTGAATTTTTTCAAGCAATTTGGTTTTAAAAAAATCAGTTTTGGGGATTGAGCATTTCATTACAATAAGTTCCAAAATTCATAAATTAAAATTTGTGTGCATTGATCTAAAAAAAGATTGATACCTTACCCAATATGAAACAAATTGATTTATGAACTAGCAAATATGAAACAAAAAAGATTTAAGTATTAGCCAATCTGAAACAAATAGACTTGTTAGTCAAACAAAAAGAAATGAGCAAAAAATAATTGGGACATTGTTCATTTAGCACTTTCCAAAATGTGATAAAGTTGTTTAAAAAAGCTTTGGAAAGCAAAATATTACATACACTGGCTCCAAATTTAATGCTGAGATTGGAAAGTTTCTGGATGAATAGAAATGTCCTCATCTCTAATTTGGCAGCTCTAAACTTTTAATGAAAGATAGTATTGCTGGCTTTCACTTTAGCTGTGATACTCTCTAAACACGAATTTTTCACTTAAGCTAAACATTCATAATTTAGGACATAGATCTTTAGTGAAAATCAGTGTTTAATAAAATACAGAATTGTAAGCAGAAAGATTTAAGACATGCATTTTAAGAAAAAATAGGATACACGATTATATGCATTCAATCTTTTTCTCACTCACTCTCTTCCTTTCTCTCCAACAAGCCACTATTCATTACCAATATTCTAAAACATCAACATCATAACTAAAAGAACATCAATACTAAATTAAAATATTTAAAATATTTTACTCTCTCTTTGGGGACTACTCAAGGGCTAGGATCTGAATGTACAAGACTATGATTTCCAATCGGTGATCGGCTAATGCCAGCATTACAGTGTAATCTGGGCTGATCCCAGCTTGAATAGAATCGGTGCTAGACTCATCCCAGCTCAAGTATATTTGGTGCTAGGCTGAGCCCAGCATTTGAGTGCATTCTGTTCTGATCCCAGCTTAAGGTATGCTATGCATTAAGCTGATATCAGTGTACTTGTGTATTCTTCTAAGATGATCCCATCTTAGCAAAATCTATGGAAGGCTGATCCCTGCATCTGACTGTATTCTGGGTTGATCCCAGATCAGTAGGATAGAGCAAGGCTGATCCCAGCATGAAGAAAGATTTTTCATTTTTTCAATTAAAACTGAAAGAAATGTATTAAACAGGCATGATCTATACATTCCCCAAATGGGGAAAAATGCCTGCATTGATTCTGTGCTGATCCCAGTTTAAGTAGACCATGTGCTAGGCTGATCACAGCATACTAGTGTACTCTGGGGTTATCCCATCTTATCTAAATCTATGCTAGGCTGATCCCCACATAAGAGTATATTCTAGGTTGATTCCAGATTAGTGGAATAGATTGAGGCTAATCCAAGCATGAAGAAAGTATTTTATTAATTTTAAGTTGAAACTGCAAAAGAAATGTATTTAACTCACATGAGCTTTAAATTATCAGTATCACATATGCATTTGGGTTGATCCCTGATTAGTTAGGCTAGGCTGATCCCAGCATTAAAATGCATTCTGGGCTGATCCCAGCTTCAACAGACTGTGATAGGCTAATCCCATCATTCAAGTGTTTTCTGAGCTGATCCCATCAAACTGAATCTATGCTAGGCTGATCTCAGTATACTAGTGTATTTCGGGCTGATCCCATCAAACTAAATCTATGCTAGGCTGATCCCCACATAAGAGTTTATTTTGGGTTGGTTCCAGATTATTAGAAAATAGCTGGGCTAATCCCAGCATTTACGTTATTAGTGTAGTATATGAGTATGTAATTGGGGGGAACTGCCACACCCTTGCCCCTGGTAGCCCCATGAGAAAGTACTAAAACCAAAGGCATGAACAATCTAAGGGCATAAAACTCCATGTAGCCATAAACAGGTGGTGACTGTGGGTGGGGGTGGGGGGTCAGCACAAATCCATAAGAATGAGTTTGATGAAGAGACTTAATCCATTATCTCTACCTCTGAAAAGCCATAGAAGTAATGGATCACGTGGTGCTATACATTATCATGCAATGTTATGTTAGATTATCTAGATCTGTTGGCTTTTTGAATTCAGCTGCCAATGCCAACCTATACCAAAAAAATTCTGATCATGTCCATCCCACCTGCTCCTCCCACAACCATCATGGAGGCAGCAAGCAAAGAGTCTAATAATAGCAGTAGCAAATCAATTCAAAACAGCACATGACTCTATCAAACAAGGCTAGGACTAGCAGGGCGAGCTTACTATCAATGCATTGCTGAAAAGTTTCAACCAAATTCTCATATTGGAAAGGTGACTGCTAGCATCACATCCTAATATCATCTGGCAATTACATATTA
This sequence comes from Unio delphinus, assembly GCA_029339505.1. NCBI lineage: Eukaryota > Metazoa > Mollusca > Bivalvia > Unionida > Unionidae > Unio > Unio delphinus. The sequence continues at coordinate 16,132,417 of JAQISU010000010.1, forward strand.
ATATTTGATAAAAAAAAATCTATGTAAAATAACGGTATAACAATTCAGTTTATTTATTTTAAATAATTTATACATCACAATCTAAAGGATAAGGATATATAAAAAGATATACATAGGGAAAAATAGGTATCAAAAGAAGTTAAAGAGACAAGAAATATATGAATAACACACTAATGGAGTATTTTTAATGATGGCATGTGTACCTTTAGACTTTGCTTCGGACTCTGCCACCAAAAAAGCTAGCTCTTTACAATGTTCATACAGACTAAGCAAGTAGTTCTTGTTTCTGGCATGACTGCCACTGCTAGATCTGACAAAAACAAAATACAATGTATAAAAGGTAAGTAAAAGAATTAGATTCAAAGATTTTTATATGACCACATTATATCATTGTTATGACGCTTCATTATCACATTATATCATTGTTATGATGCTTCATTATCATATTATATCATTGTTATAACACTTAATTATCACATTATATCATTGTTACAATGCTTCATTATCACATTATATCATTGGTATGATGTTTCATTATCACATTATATCATTGGTATGATGCTTCATTATCACATTATATCATTGTTACGATGCTTCATTATCACATTATATCATTGTTACAATGCTTCATTATCACATTATATCATTGTTACAATGCTTCATTATCACATTATATCATTGGTATGATGCTTCATTATCACATTATATCATTGTTACAATGCTTCATTATCACATTATATCATTGGTATGATGCTTCATTATCACAATATATCATTGTTATGATGCTTCATTATTATATTATATCATTGGTACGATGTTTCATTATCACATTATATCATTGGTATGATGCTTCATTATCACATTATATCATTGGTATGATGCTTCATTATCACATTATATCATTGTTACAATGCTTCATTATCACATTATATCATTGGTATGATGCTTCATTATCACATTATATCATTGTTATATTGTTTCATTATCACAATTTATTATTGTTACGATGCTTCATTATCACATTATATCATTGGTATGATGCTTCATTATCACATTATATCATTTTTATGATGCTTCATTATCACAATATATCATTGTTATGATGCTTCATTATCACATTATATCATTGGTACGATGTTTCATTATCACATTATATCATTGTTACGATGCTTCATTATCACATTACATCATTGGTATGATGCTTCATTATCACATTATATCATTGGTATGATGCTTCATTATCACATTATATCATTGTTACGATGCTTCATTATCACATTATATCATTGGTATGATGCTTCATTATCACATTATATCATTGGTATGATGCTTCATTATCACATTATATCATTATTATGATGCTTCATTATCACAATATATCATTGTTATGATGCTTCATTATCACATTATATCATTGGTACGATGTTTCATTATCACATTATATCATTGTTACGATGCTTCATTATCACATTATATCATTGGTATGATGCTTCATTATCACATTATATCATTGTTATATTGTTTCATTATCACAATTTATTATTGTTACGATGCTTCATTATCACATTATATCATTGGTATGATGCTTCATTATCACATTATATCATTATTATGATGCTTCATTATCACAATATATCATTGTTATGATGCTTCATTATCACATTATATCATTGGTACGATGTTTCATTATCACATTATATCATTGTTATGATGCTTCATTATCACATTATATCATTGTTATTATGCTTCATTATCACATATCACTGGTATGATGCTTTATTATTACATTATATCATTGTTATGATGCTTCATTATCACATTATATCATTGTTATGATGCTTCATTATCACATATTGTTACAATGCTTCATTATCACATTATATCATTGTTATTATGCTTCATTATCACATTATATCATTGGTACGATGCTTCATTATCACATTATATCATTGGTACGATGCTTCATTATCACATTATATCATTGGTACGATGCTTCATTATCACATTATATCTTTGGTATGATGCTTCATTATCACATTATATCATTGTTATGATGCTTCATTACAAAATATTTTCAAGATTACCCATTTATAATATTATGGTGCAACATGACACTATATACCATATATACTCACAAGCTGGATCCAACTGCAAACAAAAAGCATTGATCTGACCTCACATAATGCACTGGCAGATCTGGGTTTATGCAATATGTTAGGACTAATTGGTAAAATAAACAATTAAGACCCAGATTTGCCAATTCATATGCAATGGCAGCAGATCAGGGTTTATGCTGTTTGCTTTTGTATGTGACTTCTAAGTAAGAAATACAGTAAATCAGCAGTATCTGAATGCAATTTAAAATATCAACACATACTCTTTTAGTTGACTGAACACAAATTTAGTTTATTTTGTCATGCAATAAATAGATGCTTTCAATGCACTCATTTCTTATTAAAACTGTGTAACTTGTATAACTATTTCAAAGTATTACATGCTAAGATTTGAAAACATGGAAATTGTTGACTTGTTTTATAAATTTCAATGCAGACAGAACTAATGTAAATACACAAAAACCACATACTATGTTGGAAATAACAAGTTTGATAGAGCATGAGGATACACAAAGTGTCATGACTAAAAGTATACACCAAAAACTGTTTTGCCAAGAAGTATACACCAAAACTGTCAGATAAAAAGTATACACCAAAACTGTCAGATAAAAAGTATACACCAAAATTGTTTTGCAAAGAAGTATACAGCAAAACTGTCATGCCGAAATGTATACACAAAAACTGTCATGGCAAAATGTATACACCAAAACTGTCAGATAAGAAGTATACACCAAAACTGTCAGCCAATAAATATACACAAAACTGTCATGCCAAGAAGTATACACAAAACTGTCACGCCAAGAAGTATACAACAAAACTGTCAGATAAGAAGTATACACCAAAACTGTCAGAAAAGAAGTCTACATCAAAACTGTCATGCCAAGAAGTATACACCAAAACTGTCTGATAAGAAGTATACACCAAAACTGTCACGCCAAGTATACACCAAAACTGTCACGCCAAGAAGTATACACCAAAACTGTCAGCCAAGAAGTATACAACAAAACTGTCAGATAAGTATACACCAAAACTGTCATGCCAAGAAGTATATACCAAAACTGTCATGCCAAGAAGTATATACCAAAACTGTCATGCCAAGACCTATATACCAAAACTGTCAGAGAAGTATTCACCAAAACTGTCATGCCAAGAAATATACACCAAAACTGTCATGCCAAAATGTTTACACCAAAATGGTCATGCCGAAAAGTATACACCAAAACTGTCAAGCCAGAACTATTGTGACAAATTCCAGATGAACCAGTAAGTATATACATGTAATAAGAACATGTCATTTATGAGACCATTATCAGAAAAACAAAGTTAAGTTTACTTATGGCATAAAGAAAAACAATGTTGTATGACAATACCTTAAATTGACAGATGGGGTCTAAGAATCCTATTGAATCAAAGTTCAATAAAAGCTTCAAAAGCAAAATGCAACATTAAGAATGGTATTTTTTTGAAGTCCCAGACGAAAATTTATTTATGCTATTTTATTTTTTAAAAACTATGAACAAAAAAAGCTAACTTTAGTTTCTTTGTGATTAAGAAAAAAAAATAAGTACAATTATTTTATTTTTTTCAAACTTCTGTCTTCTACATTTGTTTTATTATTATTGGTCAGATACTTTTATAGGAAATGTTCAACATGATGCCATATTTATATTTGTACGAAAAATCACTTTTACTAAATGTAAGTTCATCCTGTCATTTCTTTTCATACTTTCATTTATCATCAATCATTCATTTATTATGTTATTCATTCCTTAAATTATTTAACTTGGGTAATAAAACAAATGCCACATATATCATACTAGTGAAGCCTATTGTTTACAAAGTTAAGATATTTATACCAAATAATTAAATATTAGCACCAGTGACTTAGTTATTTTGATTACTGTACAAAATAAAATAACTGTGGCATGAGTACCTAATGCATAATGCAGCTTGAACTTTACTCACATTTTTGTACACATATACATTACTAAAATCTGTCTTCGCTGATTCAAATCTTTGGTTTGGCCAATGTGAGTATGTGAGAAAGCTTGCTAGTAGCTTCTCATGGAGATGTGGTTCTTTCCAGGGTTTTCCTGGGTTTTTTCCTCCACCATGTATAGCATATCTTGTGCTGAAAAAATGGCATTAAAACATAATAACAACAAAAAAGATTTAAAGTTCTTCACAGGTACCTGTTGAATATGGACAATAGTCCACCTCCTGGAACATCTTTATCTACTAAATGAATCAGCTGCTTCATGGCCACATGTAGAGGGCTCTGCATCACAGATGATGACCTTGACCTAGGTGGGCTATTATCATGGTGAGTAGTGATGTCATCACATGATCCTTCTTTTGATCTTTCCTCTAAACAGGTATCAACATTAACAACATGTTTTGACATACTTCTACAGAACAACACATAATTTTTGTATTTTTCTGCTGTCAGAGGCAAAGAGGCCTGAGTTAGGAAATGCCAAAGACTTTTTCTATACTGCTGAACCAAAGATGCCTGCTCTGAACCAGGAAAAGGCTCATCAGCACCAAGATGTACAATCTGCTCAAATTCAGAAAGCACATGTTCAAAACCCCTAATCTCAGACCTTGACCTTCGACCCTGGTCAACAGTAACAGTTTCACCAGATGATGAAGATGAAATATTTACAACAGCAGTGTTTCTAGAATATCTGCTTTTGATGTTGTCCATCAGGTGGTTGCAAACTTTCCATGTTTTTCCAGCAGTACAGGCAAGGTCAAGTAGAATCATCATGGGAATGTTGCCTGGTTCCAAGTTCTGACTAATCTGGACTGGTATACTTTTATTGGTCTCTATCTTTGGCATTTGTGGAATCATGGGAAAACTCAGCAGCTCATCCACAATAGTTGTTATGGAAACTGTTGCTATGCTAGCAGCTGCTACACTGGCCAATGACTTCATACTGAGTCTACCTGGTGTCAAGGATGGAAGTGATGACGGTTCAGCATCAGTAAGCGACTGCACATTTTTGAATGCTTTACTGTATGCCTGGGAGAAATATACTTCTATAGTCTCTGCCTGGTTCTCAAGCTTGAATAACTGAAAATGTACAATATATACAGTTTGCAAATTAGTAGTTAAAATGACTGAGGTGGTGGGGGCGAATTGGAAAACCATGCAGAACATACATCAAAATATATATTACAAAGTACAATACTTAATTCATCATAAACATTATATGCTAAAAACTGTTTTTAAATGAGAAAGAAAAAAAAAAGACACCTGAAGCACCATCTGTACATGCTTGTAAACTGAGCCCAAATGCTGACCATACATACCCAGATCTGTCTTCACAAAATGACATACCCAGATCTGTCTTCACAAAATGACATACCCAGATCTGTCTTCACAAAATGACATACCAGATCTGTCTTCACAAAATGACATACCCAGATCTGTCTTCACAAAATGAGATACCCAGATCTGTCTTCACAAAATGTGCTAGAAGATCTGGGTATGTGCAGATTGTTAGGAGTAACTAGAACAAGACAGATGCAGATCTGTCATCACAAAATGTGCTAGAAGATCTGGGTATGTGCAGATTGTTAGGAGTAACTAGAACAAGACAGACGCAGATCTGTCATCACAAACATGCTAGAAGATCTGGGTATGTGCAGATTGTTAGGAATAACCAGAACAATAAGACAGACTCTGATCTACAGGTGCATTATGTGATGGCAAATTTGGATACATGTTGTTTGTTGTTAGTTTCAGAGTAATTTTAACATTCAAATGACTCATTATGAAATGTAATAAGTAGACTGATATTGTAACATGTTTCTAAATAAGGCAATGCATGAATTGGTAGATGATGCAAACATATTCCTCAAAACATTGTCAGTCATTGAGTAATCACTGATGAAATTATGTTTAAAAAAATGCTGTTTCCATGAGTAGCTAAAAAAAAAAAATATAAAATCAATTCAAAACCTTGTCACCTGCCAGTATTAATACTAGAAATCTAACTACCCACCTTAATAACCTGTGTTGCCTGCTGATGGTTGCCCCTCCTTATGGCCAAGTTAAGGAGCGTGATAGGGGAAGACAGCATTGAGGATATTATTCCACTGTTCCTGAGATGGCTGCTAGACATACTTTGTCCTGAAAAGGTACGTACTCTTGACCTTCGTCTCCGAGAGACTGACCCCTGCTGACTGCTATCTGACTCCTGAACATTACTCGGTATATCACTGTAAGATTGTCTTCCTATAATAATGGAAGATGTTTGGTATTTTATGCTTTGTCTATAATAATGGAAGATGTTTGGTATTTTATGCTTTGTCTACCTTGTGATTCCATGTTATCATGAAAACTTTTACATAATGGAAGATGTTTTATCTTTTATGCTTTGTCTACCTTCTCTTTCCATATTATCATGAAAAACTTTACATAATGGAAAATATTTTATTTTGCATGCTTTGTCTACCTTGTCCTTCCAGGCTATCAAGAAAAGCATTAACATAATGGGAACCAAAATTATAGTCTAACAGTCCTTCAAAGAAACTAATACAACTAACTGTGCATGAAAATAAATTCCAAGAATTCAAGATACCATATTATCCGGCCTATAAGTTGATACTTTTTTTAAACTTGAAAATCAGGTCTTCATCTTATACTATGAATCGACTTATATTATATTTATGTCATTGAAAAATTGTACTGACTGATATAAGGATTACAGTACCCGGCATGCTATTGAATTTGCTCTATTATTGACCTTTTCGAAAACCGGTCACACAGAAATACAAACTCTTGTTAAATTACGTTGTCAATAAATTGTTGTAAACTAATATGACTACATTTATATTTATATGTTTTGTCCTTATTTAGTTTGCATTCTGTGTTCATTTTATTTCTCAAACATGAAATAAAAGAAAACAATTTATTGGTAAAAAAATTCACCCAGCCGCAGAGTACACTTTTGGTCTATACTCTCTAGTGTATTGTAATAGTTTGTTTGTTCTTAATAAAAGATGAATTTTGTTTTATTCATCCATTTTAACCATACCTCATTCTTCCTGATCACATTTTAGCAACTGGTCCACTGATATTTTGATTTTCCAGTATACTGTTTGACATATGTGAGCAATTACGGCATAGCTTTTTCATTGATCTAATTTGATCATACAATGGGATATATTCCATATTAACTGGAGCGTTCTATGATTATTATTTATAACATACTTTAAAATGTATGCATTCTACTGAATCCCCCAAATCATATGTTAATTACTGTATTTGGCAAAGTTTCTCAAATAAATATGGTTTAAACTAAACTAAAATCAGATATATAAAAATTACTACTCATCAATCATCAGTGTTCCATTTTTAGTTTTGGATTTCAGTTTAAAACAAATTGTAATGTCAAACATCACATATATTCAATCTTAACCAGCTGTTGTTTTTGGTGTCTCTCTTTGATTATACCGGTAGTTGATAAATTGGTCTTTGGTTTCCAACAACAACCAAAGCCAGTTGCCACAAGTGTTTTTACCCTGAAATTGGCTTTTGCTAATGATACTAGTTACCATATTGCCAGTACCCCATTGTTCTTTATTTTTATCAATTATTATGCTACCTGTTTTTAACATCAAGTAAATTAAGAACTATAGGAAATGATGCCCACTCCCTTTTCTGGACATAAATAATGAACTTATAGTACCGACACATTTTAACGAGTTAGATATGTTTTGATTAATCTTTTCAGTCATAATCATTCATATAAATATCCCAAAACAAATCACACAACTAATCTCACAATGCCTCCCGTTAAATCACACAAGTCTTACACAGCGACCTTTACACTGGAAGTTGTAAAGTTTGTGGAAAAGAAAGGTGGGAATATGGCTGCTTCACAGGAAATACATTGTCAGTGCAAAATGTGTCTAGGATTGTCGTAAAGCTAAGGTTACATTATGTGCTACAAAAAAACCAATGCGCCTTGTGTCATGGAATGAAACGAAGACAGATGACAATGAAAACATTTCCAATGATCTGAACCCTGAGTCAAGACGCTATTTTTCATTCTGAAATGGAAGACAAAGACTTCAAGAGATTTTCAGATATGAGATGATTAAGTAAACTCTTAATCATCATTTTCTTAATTAGAATGTGGAACAGTTCTACTACAGGTAATAAAGTGTATTACAACATCGATATGCTTTCAATTATAATCGACATGTTAAATAATATGTATTATAAAACTATTCATTTGTGTAAATTTGATACTGCATTTCACAGATATGTTAAAGTAGAATAAAAAATATTTTTATTCATTTTTTATTCGTAACTTTTTTCTTCACAATTCTGATATCCCTATGGATAGCCTCATTTCCATATTGTTAGCCTCAATGAGTTTATCTTATCTGTTGATTTTTGCACTCAAATTTGGTTTCAACTGAAATATACAGGTTAAAGCTTTAGATCTTTAATTAAGATGTACATAGCATGCACAGTCATGTGGCTCTAGTTGCAATGGATATCATAATTAAAACAAGCATGGACTGTTTATTCATCTGTGGCAATTTAAATATAGAATATAACAGTGCCTTGTACAGGAGTAAAATCACAAGCATGTTAGCATTGGTGATGCTATTTCACAATTGCCAGTAATATGGAATATCATACTGTGATACCATTAATATTCATGAAACCGGAAGTTACTAGTGTAAAATACGAAGCCAAGTTATGAACCTGGCATTGTTTTATACTCCAAATTGACTTATATATTGACAAAGGATGGAAAATTTACAAAATTAGTGAATTCGACTTGTACTCCACATAGGTCGACAAATTTGGTAATAATTTTTTTTCTTCCATTTAACTCCTTAGTGCTGAATCTGACATTCTTGAATGATAAGATTTTAAATTAGCCACTGTTGCAACCATATTGGATTATGATTGGTACCCTTTTCATTTAGGTCACTGGTTCCCAATCCCCTGGTTGTGACCCAAATCAGGGTCAGGAGGAGAGTTACCAGCATTTTCTCTTTGAGGTTGGCAAAATTTAACAAAATGTGGAAACAGGATCATAAAGCTCAGAAAAACAATTTTTTGGGGGTTAATGCCAAGAAAAGGTTGGGAAATACTGATTTAGGTCAAACGAGACACCTTCAGAAGACTTTTGGTGAAAATGATTGAGGAGAATTGGATTTTTAATATGTTCATTGTGGCAGCCATTTTTTTATGTCAGATCAATACCATTTTTGTTCAGAACCAACTGGTCATCATAATGATCCATCTCTTGAACAGCCTCCCTGACCAGCAGTCACCCACTTTTTATGGCCAAAATTCCTTGGCACAGATTTCAAAAGTAACCCTCAAGAAGAGCTACCTGTCTAACATGACCAGCAGCCAGCACATTAGTACAAAAGTGGCTACATTTTATTTTAATACCTGTTTAATTCAGTAAGTAAGTAATCTGATTATCTTTACTGTGTCTGTTTCCTGATGTCAGGTTTTCATTACTGAAAAAGGTGTTGGCTAAAGTACGTATAACACTAAGGTTAATATTATGTCATGAATACTGATGTTTACAGGAAATGGGGTCAACAATGTTGTGATACAGCCTTTTTAACCAGGCATGATCCTCACAATCATAATATGGTCAGCACAGACCAGAAAAAGAACCCCAAATCATGGGACAGTGCTTCCTTGATCAACAAGGTATTTCATCTACTCTACAAAGGTTTTATCTGCATAATTAAATTGTGGTACTGTACAATTAGGAATAAATCATTATAAAAATGTATCATGTCATCACATATGTCAAGAATTAATTCTTTCAAAGTAAATGTACAAGTTATTTGACTTGACAGCAATGGGGGAGAGTTCAAGAGTTCTTTTCAAATAATTGTACTCTGTCTAATTAACAACATCGTAATTGATAAGCAGAATATTCTACAGCAGTGAGAATATGATGTAAATGGAAAGATAATTACTTAAATGCTGCAATGTATGCATCAAGATTAAAATGATGTTTAAGAATGGTTTTGTAAATAATACTTCATTCTCACTGCATGCTTAAGAATAAGAACTACTAATTTATGTTAACTTGAAATAAGTCATTTCTTAGAACAAAAAGAATATTTTAATAATTAATGCTACTTTATTAGAAGATATTACCGGTAACTGCTTTGAAGTTATATGTAGCTTTCTTGCTACAGACATGTACATATGCATACACATACTTGTCACAGAAGATATAACTCGATTATGCCTTAGAACAATTTGACCATTTCTTGTATATGTGTACAATGTTACCTAGGGTGAATAATTGTTTTTCTATGTAAGTAACTGAACTAGTATGTATCTCATCATAGATCGCTTGTGGCAAGATACACTAAAAGCTCTGTATACATGGGTATTTCCTCCTGGTTAATACTCACTCTTATGTGGATTTAGGGCAAGTCTTTTGTTTAACTGACACACTGGTCTCTGGATCTTGTCAAGGAGTAAACATTCTCCATTTTTGTTTTCCAGCCATAGGGGTAAGTGTTACATTTGTATTTTATTTGATACGTGAAGCATATTCAGGTTTTAATATGGTATCGTGAAATGATGACTTGAAACACTGTGATTGTTTTGTCACAAGCTGCTATAGATTTCAATTCCATATTTGATATTATAACCAGTTTCGTTTATTGTAGGTGTCTGAAGCTCTCCATAGATGTCCGTATGTATGTCTATATGTATGTCTTATTTCATGGTGGATCCATGAAAGGTGGGCATGGCCAATACAAGTGAGCTAACCAATTCAGGATAACTGTGCTGTCTGTATGTATGTGTGAAGGTTTAACAGGTTGTCTGGCTATCTGTTTGTCTATATGGATATGGAAGATGATATAATCATCAAGGCCATTCAAAGATGAAACCACTAATTTATAAACTTGTGGGCATGGTGGATCCATGAAGTGTGTGAGCAGCTGATACAAGATTGGGCCAAACCAAGAATTTAAGTCTATCCTGTTACAATACTTTCACAAATACTGCCTCCAAGTGGAATGGCAACCTATCCTATATGACCACTTTTCTGGGCAGAAGGGGTGGCCATATAAGAGGGTGACCCCTGTATGCCCATCCATTCAGGTAGAGTAGCAATAAATAAGATTTTCAAGATAACTGCTGTGGTGGCCATACTGGTCAGCACAATTTTCATTTAACTAAATATCATCAGAAAAGTTCCAGTGAAAATTCTATGTTGCTATGACCATTCATTCAGGTCGAGTAGCAATAAGAAGATTTACAACATATCCACTGTGTGACCATATTGGCTATCCAAGTAGAACCATTTCATTTTTGGACAAATTAAACATCATAATAAGTAGGGCATAACCGATTAGCATTTTTCTACCGATTTCCGATTCCGGATTTTGGGCATGAAATTTTTCCGATTCCGGATACGATTCAATTAATCGGTAATGCTAAATCCGTATTTTTTTTTCTAAAAAATTTTATCATCCGTTTCCGGGTTTCTGGTACCTGGTTTTGCCGTGTCTAGCATGTTACTTAGTACTTTACCATATCCGGCTTCATTTCCGGTTTTCACCCGCCAGTTTAAATAGATTGTCTCACAGCGATGTTGTGTTGACCATATTGGACTTTTCTGACTTCTTATTTAACTTTATTAACGCACTATCGAATGACACGCAGTGTTAGACACGGTGCTATAGAAATTAAACTTTATTATTTTTATTATCCGAATCAGTCGTTCCTGCCTTGTCCGACTCCGATTAATCGGAAGTTCATACTATCCGGTGGAATCCGATTTCCGGATCAAAAGTCGGTTATGCCCAAATAATAAGTCATCTTGTGAAAATCGCATGCCTATATGACTGCATTAATGGTCATATTTGACATTAACTCTGTGCAATTTTCATTTAGGACCAATTAAACATCATAATAAGTCATCTGGTGAAAACTCCATGTTAATATTAGCAACATAATTTTGATGAGGATTACCTTAGTGGCCATATTAGACACCAGATGTGCAAACTTTTCGTGTAAGACCAATTAGACATCAAAAGAAGTCTTTTTAGTGAAAACCCCTTATTGATATGATTATCCATTCTGGAGTAGTTAATGATTTTCAAGATGGCTGCAGCGATGATATATTGGATATCTGAGGATTATCATTTTCATTTAAGACCAACTAAACCTTGGGATGAATGTTCGAGTAAAGTTTCATGGCAATCCTTTAAGTAGCTTAGGAGGAATAGCACTCACAATCTTGTACTAACAGATGGCCAGGTGCATTGTGGCACTCACAATCTTGTACTAACATATGACCAGGTGCACAGTGGCAATCACAATCTTGTACATGTACTAACAGATGGCCAGGTGCATAGTGGTGCAAGGTGCTTGCCTTTATAGATCACTGACATCTAAGTTAAGTTCACAAGGGTTCCAGACTTTAGCTCAGCCAGTGTGGGTATCTGAGAAAGTTTGCCAGTAGCTTTCTGTTCGTCATTGATTCATCCTGCACTTTTTCTATGACCTTTCTCCAGCAGCTATACTGGACAAGATGTGCAGCATATCATGTTCTGAAAAATGATGCTAAACCAAAAACAATAACATCAAAACTAGAAATTTAAAATGGAAAAGTGAATAATGGAAAACTTTGTGACTACTGTGACTTGTATCTATGATAATAATGTTAAACAATTTTTTGGGCCCACTGATAAGTCATAAAATTGGGTTCAGGTTTAAATCCTAACATGGTTAACATGGTGCATCTTTACTCTAATTGCCTCTGCCCTAAATAATCTATTTATGCTGCTGTGCCATAAGCCAAGCAAGACCATTATCCTCATTTCCAATGCATGATGTATTTCCTCATATCTTTTTCTCTTCAGGTCACTAAGGTGGTCTAGTAGTTAGAGCGTCTGTCTTGGATGTGGGAGGTTGTGGGTTCAATCCCAGGCCATCAAACCAAAGACCAAAGACTCTGATATGACCCTTACTGAGTCATAATTAAAGATTTACACAAATGTACTAACAGCTGCCTCGCTTGGTACTGAGCATTAAGAGGTTAGTGTTAGGACTAGTGAAGTTGGCCTGGTGTCAGGATAATGTGACTGGGTGGGACATCATACAACATGTCTGCGGCATGATGCCACAGTGCTAGACATCACTATAAAACTGTCACACTGCAGACATTGTAGCGATATGACTGAAAAATTATTCAAGCTACATTAAAAATCCAAATCACATGCACACACACACACTCTTTTCAGGAAGCCACTTTGGTTCAATGGTGATCACAATGTACTTGCAACTAAAACGGCATGCATTCAAATCTACCATTGAATCAGCAAGACTGGCTATCATGGTGTTTTTTGGTAGGAATGGCAATTTACACATGTTGCATCAACACTAAATAAACTACTTATGCTGATGTCTTATAAAACACCAGGTAATCATGAGCTCATTGTAACAAAAACTATGCAATTTAACACACATGGGAGACAACATTACATATAGAGCTATATAATACAAACCGAATCTTTTTTGTCTCCTTCTGGAACTCTTGTCTAGGAATGCAATTTCCACCTCCTCATCTGACTGATCACCTGAATATGTAACTTGCTGAAGCAAGACCTCTCCTGGCAACTTCGGTATTTCCTCATGAACCACCATCTGGTACCGCCACTGAGCTTCATGTATATACTGTGTCAATGTTGCCAAACGCTTTTGTGACGCCTCCTTTGTCACACTAGACTTTATAAGCCTAGTTAGTGGTTCTTCTGTTGAACAGTTTATTTGCACTTTCTTCTTTCCTTCTGACAGTTCTTGAGATGATTGCAATTTCTCTGAACCTCCTTTTTTTCCCAAAAGCTGGTACTTAGCAGAACTGAGATCTACAAGACATTCCTTTAACATTGACAGTATGTCTCTAACTAAGTACTCATTGACCAGAAATCCAAATTTGGTCCAACTTGAAGAACTTCCTGTGCTTACTGAACTCAGATAATCTGAAACTACTTTCTGATCTGTATCACTGCCATCCTGTAAGGATTTGATCTTGTCCTGAATCTTTTCCAGTTTATGGGTGACATTGGTTAAATTAGCTTCCTCAATTTTCAAGGCCTTCCTCTCAAAAGGTTCATCATAAGCAGTGCTAACATTTTGTTCTTTGGACTGATTTGTTGATTCAAAGTGCAGATCTGCCATCACATCCTCTTCAGCTGGAGAAAGAGTAGATGTTTCTGATGTCAGACTTGTGTGCTGGGTCTTGTCTTCTGCTTCATGCTCTTCCCCACTGTTATATTCTGACAAAACAGACAGTTCTTGGATGTCTTCATGTGTCACAAAAAGAAGTGAGAAAATATTTTCTAAAATTTCTATCCTATATGGCAGTGGCTGTAGTTTGGCAAGAAATTCTTTAGCACACTGGAGTCTATCTGTTACAAATTCTTTATACAATTTCTGAAATGATCCTTCTATATTTTTCTTCATTTTACCATCATTTTCATGATGGATAACCATTCCATCACAATGAATCTTAATATCTTTTTTTGTTATAAACACTTCATCACTTTCAGAGCTGCTGTTCGAAGTTGTTTCATCTGAAATCCTCATTCTACACGTTTTTCTTACTGGATTCATCAGGGCATTTTCATTATAATCTCCACAGAAAGAAATGGCATCCATTACATTTTTCAAGGCACAGAATCCCATGAAGATGGAGACATCCTTTCTCTGATCCAAGCTGATGTCTTCATCTACATCAACATCAGTCAAAGTATCATTATCCAGTTGAAAGCGAACAGATTTGACTTTTTTGCCCCCGGATGCTGTGCTGTTTTCTACAATGAGCAATGATAATAGTCAGACTTGATTCTGGAGGAAAAGTATTGTTTTATTTTTTTTAAAATAAAACATTCTCAAAAAGATATATTTTATAAATGTGAAATTTGTATTTTATTGTACCAACTATACTCAATTATAAGTCAATGAGGGATCATAGCCAGTTATCTTTCCAACAGGTAGAGCCACAGAAAAACCAGTCCCTATATTAGGTTATCCTCTGAGTTTATTGTTAGCCAGAACAATCTATTGTTGGGTAATGGAGCGATAAATAATCATCAAAACAATAATAATATTCATATCAATGAAAACTAATATTGTCTTATTTCAGTTTTTGCTGTATCAAAATACATACTTAATTAGAACTAAAATCTTTTTTTCTGTTTAATTAAAATAATATATCTTACCACTTTTGGTCTCCTTTTGTTGAAACCTTTTATCTATAAAATCTTAATGCTATTAACTTCATTTTCTTATCCTCCAATTAGTGTGGCCTTTATTAAATCTCTAAATAAGTGTGGCCTAATGAAAATCTCATAAACAATATTTAGAAATGGAATGCTGCATGTAGACCATACTGTATGATTGATTGTGGTTGTATACCATACTGTATCATTGATTGTGGTTGTATATCATACTGTACGATTGATTGTGGTTGTATACCATACTGTATGATTGATTGTGGTTGTATACCATACTGTATGATTGATTGTGGTTGTATACCATACTGTATGATAAATTGTGGTTGTAGACCATACTGTATTATCGATTGTGGTTGTAGACCATACTGTATTATCGATTGTAGTTGTATGATCATTTACATGGCTGAGTGCTGTCATGAAATAACATGACCATCTTGGATGGTGTCCAGTTCTTGAGGTTTGGATGGGTTAAAGGATATTGATTGATGATCCATAATTCTGATATAAATGAAGGTAACTCAGACGACTTTACTCTCTATCTCAATCTCCTGTAAATTATATGGCTTTGAACCTTTGTCTCCAAGTTCCTTCAAAGAATGCCTCTGTATCTTCCCCTTAGGACCTATAGAATTGCTGCCCATTGACTTTTGTCCATAATATGCAAGTCTGACATGTATTCAAGAAATGACAACCATGTAGAGTGATTGTTAGTCTGGTCTTGTGCAAAGTCTTAAATTGTATGATGAATATAACAGGAATTGTGGATGTATCCCTCTTCATGAACTTTGGAGTGTCAATGAAGAGTTGCTCACTATGGCAAATAATTGTACACAAGTGCACTGTACAGGTAGGGGATTTAAGCATAGCTATTATTACTTACAAAGTGGATGCAAAATAATCAATTATACTACAGGGAAAATCAGTAAAACATCACATTTATAGCTATGAAGTGGATGCTAAATAATCAATTATACTACAGGTAAAATCAGCAAAACATCACATTTATAGCTATGAAGTGGATGTTAAGAAAAGATAATTTAGAAAACTGACCTGTGTGTATTTGGTCATAGCAGAAATTTAAGTTTTCTTGATTCATGCACCAGAAATGTGCTTATTAAAATAGCTATAGCAATGTGAGGGGACATCACTATGACCCATTTAGGTATCTATCAAGGGCATTTAAGTGTGTGAAGACAGCAAAATGATAACAATGAAAAGTCAAAAACTTTGTCCCTAATGATAAAAAGAACAGAAAAGTTGGATTTTATAGATAAAAAATACTTCCCTTCAAAGCCAAAACTCCTCCAACAACTTGTAAGATAGAAAACTTACAAACTGCTTGTATGGATTTTACATTGCATTTCTATCGGTAGTAAGATTAAAAACTTACAAACTGCTTGTATGGATTTTACATTGCATCTCTGTCGATAGTAGCATAGCTGCCAACCCCCGAGTGCAAAAATACTGATTACTTGTGACAAAAATACTGATTTTCAGGAACAAATACTGATTTTTTAATTACAATGCGTATGTATCTATTTAAAACATATATAATCATCAGTAAAGTTGAACAGTGCCTTACGTAATTATTTAATGTCAAAGTTGTACATGTTGCACATTTGTACCTTCTGAAGTTGCACCATGTTCCATATGGGTGCCCATTCAAAAGGTGCAAGAGTGCAACACACTCAAACACAAGGTATTTATAGGAGCCCTTTCCACGCCTTTTCTTTTTTAATCATTGATTCCAATGTACCAACTTTCATTGATTATCTCAGTTCTGAGATTTTCTTATTGAAATGTCTTCGTTCAAGCATAAGAATTATCTTTTGCCATTTTAATGTCTGAAAACACTAGTTACTGAAAAAGGAAAGTTTATTTCTAAAAGAAATTTAAAAATCAAATTTCGAACGATGTACATTAAGGTTTTCTCTGTCATTTATCTACATTGTAAGTTCAGGCTGAGTTGTGTGTGATGAAGCAGGATCTTTATTAGCTTATTCGTACTCTTGCATTTCATGGGCGCCTCTGTGCCCAACAGCGAAATCACATTACACAATTTACAAAATGTCAATTTTTCTCCTTTGCTATATGGTTTCACAAATTTATACAAGACGGCACAACTATCCTTCCAAATGTCTCCTACTTCTCCTGGTGAAAATTCTGAATATTCTGCCTTCCAATTTATTATGATTAGAAGCTGAATGTTGCGAAGACTAGATACAGCAACAGCTGTAACTATTGCAAAATCCAATATGTCGGATAACGACAGGCCTGGTAGCCTCGATTTTGAATGAACCAATCGTATTGTAGAATTGAATTTGTATATACATGTGATATTCCGTCAAAATAGAAACGAGAGCGCGTTCTAAATTGACAATTCCAAAGAAATTTTATTATTATTTGTTAAATTCAAAAACGTATTTTTTGCACAAAATAACGTACACCTGTATTCAGGTCCAAAATATGAGACAAATACGGAAAAAACGGGACAGTTGGCAGTTATGGTAGTAGTATTGTTTAATGCCATTTTTCAGCACACAATATACATGGGAAAATCCCCCCCAAAAAACTAGCAACCCACGAGAAGCTACTGGTAAGCTTTCTCGCATACGCAGACAGAGGTGAGATGGTAGTAATCCGTAACGTAGCGAGCTTTAGACCACTCAGCCACCAATCTCTATCGGTAGAAAGCTAATATGGATCTTACAATGCATCAGTCAGAAGAAAGTCTGCTACTTGGCATAGATGGAAGTAGTAACTTGCACATTTCACAGGACTTTGGGGCCATCCCTGGTATCAAGGGGAGATAACTCTAACTTCATGCTAGGTTTTAAAAGTTTTAATCTGGGAACCCCGTACTTGTAAATAGTAGTAATTCTCCTAAGAAATTATGTCCAGGTAATGTATTTTGAACAAATAGAATAAATACAATATAGTACCTCTAGGTTTGTAGCAAGCAAATATCTGTAACGATCGCATTCTGTAAATCTAAAATCTTTATCACAAGTAGAAGAATATTAGGGCACCAGTCATCACTATGTCATTCATTCACAACCAGTTGTTTGCATAGCACACAAAACACACTGATGACCAGTCTAATATCAGCACAAACCTGCTTCAGACTGGAGAGGTCTTTTATGCAGTAGATTCAGTACTTCATGTTGGTCAAGGGATGCCAGCCGGGTAGACTGGTACAACACGTATAGCACAGAATAGTTCTCAAGTCTCTGGAACAGGTCCATGGCTCTCTGATGTTGGGGACCCTGTCCTCCTCCACTTCTTGCTGACATAACAGGCCTGTATATGAAGAATATCTTTAGTTTAAATACAAAAATATAGGAAAACAATTTAGTCAATAATACAACATCTATTATATTTTTGCTCTTTTCTAAAACCCAAAAGGGGTTTTACATAAAACTTTGCAATTCAGCTATCCACAAAAAAAGCCTACCTTCGAAAATATGTTGTGCGCATTTGTTGTTTTTACAAGATATACAAATATTCTGATAAAACTAGTGAATTTTAATGTCAAAGAATGTATCTGAAATAAAAACATATTCACCAATGCTAAATTAAATAGTTTTAATATTTGAAAGTTCATACCACAAACATCAGAATACATTTACACAAGAAACAACTTCTTATCAAACCCATGACCTCCAGCATCCAAAGCAAACACTCTAACCACTAGGCCAAAAGAGTGGTCCTAATGTTAGAATAATAATTAGCTTAAAAATATAAACAGGTAAAGAACTAATCTACATAAAATGGGATTAATTGGCAAACCTGATAAAGAGTCTGAAATACTGCAGATACAAAAAGATTAAATCCCCCTATTCTAGTCTCTTGCTAAGGTCTATACATGGCATAGGTAACAAACATCCTAGATGATGAACAAGTATTTACATGGCATTGGTAACAAACATCCTAGATGATGAACAAGTCTTTACATGGCATTGGTAACAAACATCCTAGCTGATGAGCAAGTCTATACATGGCATAGGTAACAAACATCCTAGCTGATGAGCAAGTCTTTACATGGCATTGGTAACAAACATCCTAGATGATAAGCAAGTCTTTACATGGCATTGGTAACAAACATCCTAGATGATGAACAAGTATTTACATGGCATTGGTAACAAACATCCTAGATGATGAACAAGTCTTTACATGGCATTGGTAACAAACATCCTAGCTGATGAACAAGTCTTTACATGGCATTGGTAACAAACATCCTAGCTGATGAGCAAGTCTATACATGACATAGGTAACAAACATCCTAGCTGATGAACAAGTCTTTACATGGCATTGGTAACAAACATCCTAGCTGATGAACAAGTATTTACATGGCATTGGTAACAAACATCCTAGATGATGAACAAGTCTTTACATGGCATTGGTAACAAACATCCTAGCTGATGAGCAAGTCTATACATGGCATAGGTAACAAACATCCTAGCTGATGAACAAGTCTTTACATGGCATTGGTAACAAACATCCTAGCTGATGAACAAGTATTTACATGGCATTGGTAACAAACATCCTAGATGATGAGCAAGTCTTTACATGGCATTGGTAACAAACATCCTAGATGATGAGCAAGTCTGTACATGGCATTGGTAACAAACATCCTAGATGATGAACAAGTCTTTACATGGCATTGGTAACAAACATCCTAGCTGATGAGTAAGTCTTTACATGGCATTGGTAACAAACATCCTAGATGATGAGTAAGTCTTTACATGGCATTGGTAACAAACATCCTAGATGATGAGTAAGTCTTTACATGGCATTGGTAACAAACATCCTAGATGATGAGCAAGTCTTTACATGGCATAGGTAACAAACATCCTAGATGATGAGTAAGTCTTTACATGGCATTGGTAACAAACATCCTAGCTGATGAGCAAGTCTATACATGGCATAGGTGAAATCTGCAAGTCTATACATGGCATTGGTAACAAACATCCTAGATGATGAGTAAGTCTTTACATGGCATTGGTAACAAACATCCTAGATGATGAGTAAGTCTTTACATGGCATAGGTAACAAACATCCTAGCTGATGAGCAAGTATTTACATGGCATTGGTAACAAACATCCTAGCTGATGGACAAGTATTTACATGGCATGGCAAGATAAAGTCATCTGTGTAAATCAAGCAATGATACCTGATGTGAATCTGAATAAATCAGGCAGTGATACCAGACATTTACCTTAGTAAATCAAGCAATGATACACATGAATCTGAATAAATCAGGCAGTGATACCAGACATTTACCTTAGTAAATCAAGCAGTGATACCTGATGTGAATCTGAATAAATCGGGCAGTGATACCAGACATTTACCTTAGTAAATCAAGCAATGATACACATGAATCTGAATAAATCAGGCAGTGATACCAGACATTTACCTTAGTAAATCAAGCAATGATACATGTCAATCTGAATAAATCAGGCAGTGATACCAGACATTTACCTTAGTTAATCAATCAATGATACCTGTGAATCTGAATAAATCAGGCAGTGATACCAGACATTTACCTTAGTAAATCAAGTAATGATACAAGTGAATCTGAATAAATCAGGCAGTGATACCAGACATTTATCTTAGTAAATCAAGCAATGATACACGTGAATCTGAATAAATCAGGCAGTGATACCAGACATTTACCTTAGTAAATCAAGCAGTGATACCTGATTTGAATCTGAATAAATCGGGCAGTGATACCAGACATTTACCTTAGTAAATCAAGCAATGATACACGTGAATCTGAATAAATCAGGCAGTGATACCAGACATTTACCTTAGTAAATCAAGCAATGATACATGTCAATCTGAATAAATCAGTCAGTGATACCAAAACTGCCTCAGAGTGAATGTTTTACACCCAAATCCCAGATATGGTCAGTTTTATCAATAAAAATCACCCACAATTTCCAGTAACCTACTGGAAAGAGAAAGAAAGAGAGATCACTTTTATAACACCAAAATATATGCCATCCATAACACATAGCTTGTACAAACAGTGATTAATGATGCTTAATGTTAGAATATCATAGAGGCAATTAAAAAGCAAAGACAATCTGATACAAACAACCACCATGGCAGAAACTACTTAGCTAACAATAGCTTACATGATTTTGTGTTAGGAGGCCTTTGAGCTTTGCTATGGGTGAGACCAGTTTTGCATAGATATAGTGAAAAGAGTGGAAGAACACAACCTGACAAGATTATTATCTAGTATTGGATCAGTGACACTGTTTCTTAGAAGACAGGTTTCAGTCTAGATATAAAATACAAAACATCTGTTAGTAGCTGGAACTGTGTGTGAGTGTGATTTACTTTTTATGGCCATGTGTTAAGCTGCAGAATTGAATCAGGAAAAAATGAGCCATCTGCCAAAAAAAAACAGAAAAAATAAATCTCGCAATTCTTTGTTTACAAAATCTGACTTTGGAAAACGCAGTATAAGGGAAGCATTTTTTTATTTTACTTACAGTCAAACCTGTCCATACCAGCCACCCATGGAAAAAAAATTTGCCTTTGTAAACAGGTGACTTCTGTATGTAGATTTATAATTCAAACTTGGTTTTTGAGCAAATACCAAGTAGAGAATACCATTGTAATTAGTACTGTTATGATTACTATATCATTATTATTATTATTATTATTATTATTATTATTATTATTATTATTACTGATAATAAAATACTGGTTTATGTTGTTCTCTCCCAAATTTAAGTTCCATATATGATTAGAATATCCAGTTCACTTTGATTCATCTAAAAATTTAAAGTATTGCTTATTCTTAAAAAATAAAACCAAACTAGAAATCACTGATCTTAGGTGGTGCCAAGTACCTTGCGAAAACACAGACTTCACTACTAATTGCAGCTTACTTGTAACTGTAAACACTGACTCTTGAAGGCATCTTTTTATACATGTGCAGACCTGGCCAACTTATAAACTAAGATTTGAAGCAGGTGTTCACACTTCAAAACAATATCTGAATTAACTAGTTGCTCAGGTTGCCAATATCAAGAGTTGGCTTCTGTGAGAGGTACTGTGATGAATAGGGAATGAAAAGAAACTTAATGCTGCTATTGCTAACCAACGCATAAAACAATATTCACCTACAATTTAAGTAAAGCTTTGTAAATACTGAATAATCCCCATACAAAAGAAAGGGATGAATTTGTATCTCTCCTCATAGATCGATATCAACAATATCTACAGCTTTAAGTTAACAGATAAACAAGAAATTATTTTAAAAATGCCTGTCACACAAAAGGCAACTCTCCTATCTGCTGTAACTATACAACTATTTTCCCCACAATTTAAACAATGAATATAATGATAAACACCACCTCATATTTTAATCTAACATTTAAGTTACACTGACAATGTGATTGAAATACAACAGGTACAGGCAAAGCAAAAAATGTTTACACATTCTATACCTTTATCTAAATATAGATTTCCTTGTCAAACAAAATGAGCAGTCACAATCCACACACTCCAGTGACCACTTAAAACAAGAAGAAACACTTATTTGGTTAGAAGCACATGACTGCCAACCATGGAAAACTGGTGACCATTATATGTTTGACTTTAATTACGACATGCACCTGGGAGAAATTGAATTGGTCATTGTGACCAGGTGACTGTTATATAAAGGTCACTACAGAGGATGGAACTCGTGAGAAAATAATACAGTTTGAACAGAAAAAACTAGCAGAGAATACAAATAGCTCAACACAGCTTAACTATCAAGACAGTTTTATAAAAATTATTTTAAAATGCAAATGGTCCATTCATCCAGGTACCTGTGCATTTCTGCTAGTATCACTGGACATCTTTATGCCACCAAAGTATTGCCAAATGTTGTGAAATGCTAACAAGCCAGCCATCCATCCACCAGTACCCATCTACTCCATGATAACAAAAACTACCATCATGACCAGATGGAACACTGCATCCAAACTTTGCTACATGCTTCATGCAGCTGATTTAGCTCCACCAGAAACCCACTATTAAAGATCCACTAAAGAGCAGATTATTTAATAGCCATCATGTAGTGCAGTTTTCTAGTGTAAGAAGACACCTAAATGTGAATACCAAATGGAATTTAACAGCTGGATAATCAGAGAACATACATGGAGGGGATGCACTGCTTGCTAATAAATAACTCTGTTGTACAGCATACTAATATTAAGAATTTTTAAATACTTCCTGTATTTTAAGTTTTACATTAATTAATTTAATTAAGTACAGTAATTATTTACGTGGACAGAAAATAACATACTTTGTCTTTTCCAGACACCAATGTATCAGGTCGATGTGGTAAGCTAGTTTACTGCATCCTTTAGAAATAGCTGGATGTGGACAATACATCTGAAATTAAAAGATTACATCTTTGATAATGTAAATTGTTGAGCAACTCAAATAAAAAGAGAATCTCAAAAAATGCTCACCGTATAAAACATACAAGACGAGAAGAATAATTTTCTTAGCTTTGGACTGCATTAACAATTAATGAGACTAAATGAATAATATTCTTAGCTTTGGACTGCATTAACAATTAATGAGACTAGATGAATAATGTTCTTAGCTTTGGACTGCATTAACAATTAAAATGAGACTAAATGAATAATGTTCTTAGCTTTGGACTGCATTAACAATTAATGAGACTAAATGAATAATATTCTTAGCTCTGGACTGCATTAACAATTAATGAGACTAAATGAATAATGTTCTTAGCTTTGGACTGCATTAACAATTAATGAAACTAGATGAATAATGTTCTTAGCTTTGGACTGCATTAACAATTAAAATGAGACTAAATGAATAATGTTCTTAGCTTTGGACTGCATTAACAATTAAAGTGAGACTAAATGAATAATGTTCTTAGCTTTGGACTGCATTAACAATTAATGAGACTAGATGAATAATGTTCTTAGCTTTGGACTGCATTAACAATTAATGAGACTAAATGAATAATGTTCTTAGCTTTGGACTGCATTAACAATTAATGAAACTAGATGAATAATGTTCTTAGCTTTGGACTGCATTAACAATTAACGAGACTAAATGAATAATGTTTAGACCTCTGAAGATCAAATGTTTGAACAGTCCAGTCAATGACATCTTGATGAAACAACAGTCTTATCCATGACCTCATGGTCTGAACATAAGCCCTGTCTTTACTTTTTAACAAATTAAGTAGGTCAAGCTCCTGGTCTTATTATGAGCAAAATACTGTAAGTATGGTATATGCTCTTCATGTATATGCATATTTTTAAGTCAGAGTCACTCTGCAATCAACGATGATCCTGATCTGCCAAAGCATTAAGAACCTGCAGATAAGGGACTATCTTCTTTATTCTTCTGATTATTCCTAACCAACTGCATTGTAGACTTATAAGCAATAATATACACAAATGAGTATAACAATATCCTGTAAGTGTATCTAAAAATTGCTTACTTTCTCATCCCATAATGCATCTAGAAGTTCCTTGGCATCAGAACTATTACGGCAATAGTTCCAGCCCAGCAACAGTACTAAGGGTTTCAGGGGATATAGGTCCAGTTTGCTAAACAAACTCTTCAGCTTGTCAAACAATCCACACTTTATCAGAGTCAGCCCTGTTTCCTAAAGAAAATATACTAATAAGAGTC
The DNA here is from genome assembly GCA_029339505.1 of Unio delphinus. Taxonomy (NCBI): domain Eukaryota; kingdom Metazoa; phylum Mollusca; class Bivalvia; order Unionida; family Unionidae; genus Unio; species Unio delphinus. The sequence goes on from JAQISU010000010.1 coordinate 16,157,481, forward strand.
ATATTACCCTTAAATCTGGCCAAACTCTAAATCGCATCACAATAGAAGATAAAATGTATTTTTAAAAAGTGCTTTGTCCTGCACAGTATGGTGTTTGTGGGTTCAACATGCAACATAAATAATTTTGTTCTGTCAGCATTTTCACTTAAAAGAAATGGCACGATGATGTGTCCCTCTCTCCTTAAAGTGCACACTTTTGCCCTAATAATGAAACTGCATTTTTTCAAGTTCAACCACTAAGCTTTATCTTTATCTATTGTAAACAAATCAACTTTTCAACAATTGCTTTCTTTCTATATAAAGCCCTTCAATATTGTTGGATTAAAAAAAGGACGGAATTCATGCATTTTGTAATTTTTCTGTGGCAAAACAAGATATAACAAGAGCACTGTTAATCTGGTAAAATTAATGAAATGAACTTTAATAATGACAATATTTTTACTACAATTACAAAAATTCAGAAATCACAGTAGCAGACACCAATCAGTCTTTCAAGATATTTAGCTTGGTGTTCAGCAATCACTGTAGCAGACACCAATCAATCTTTCAAGATATTTAGCTGGGTGTTCAGCAATCACAACAGCAGATAATAATCAGTCTTTCAAGATATTTGGCTGGGTGTTCAGTGATCACAATAGCAGACACCAATCCGTCTTTCAAGATATTTAGCTGGGTGTTCAGCGATCACAATAGCAGACACCAATCAGTCAGATTAAGTTGTTGAATGGTAATTCAAATCAGCATTGGCGGTGCATGCAAGGAACAAAATTCTGGTTAGGCCCCAGTTTCTCTTAAAAGCATTTGTAAAACTATTCTTTTTTTCATACGCTAAAATGCTTGCTACCAGGCCAACATTACCAATCACCTATATTTCATTAATACCGGAACCAATAGTCCTGGACCATTTCAGCAACTACCTATATCATGACTAACGCTTAACAGGAAATTGGTAATTTTATTAAATATTTTTAATAATCAAGAATTGGAGAATTCATGAATTTTTGGCATCCAGTGTGAATTTGTGAAATGCTGAAAAAGTTGCAAAATTCATACCAAAATCAAGAGGGTTGACAGATATGGAATTTATCCTTAATGTTTTATTTGTAAATTTGATGCCTTGAAGTACGGCATGTCATCATTTTTTGACAATAAACAATAAATTTAAATGAGCACACATGCTGTTTAATGATTGCTGAATGAATTTTAAATTTAGTTTTGTTGGTAAACTTCAGGCATCCACCAAAAGTTATGTTTGCTTCAATAGCATGAGACAATAAATTAAAATAATAGACAATCTTGGTTTTCCCAATCACAAGTTGAGAAAATTTAAAGCATGACTGATTTTGTATGAAAGTGTGTGTGTGTGTGTGTGTGTGTGTATGATTTGGATTGTTAATGCAACTTTAACAATTTTGCAGTCATATTGCTACAAGGTCTGCAGTGTTGCAGTTTATAGTGATGTCTAGCATTGGGGAATCATGTTGCAGACATGTAGCATGATGAACCACACAGTCAAATTATCCTGACACCGAGTCCACCAGCCCCAACACTAAATCTTAATGCTGAGTGCCAAGTGAGACAGCTTTTAGTACCTATATTTTAAGAGTATTTGGTATTAATCTGTTGGGGGCAAGAAAAAAAGTTCAATATATAAAAATACTGAAAAATATGTAATATTCTTTAAGTAAAATCCGGTTTCCATGGCAACCAACTATTTTATCTCCTCCATGCTTTAATAAAGTATGAAGCACATCCAATATCCATTCCCAAAAATATGTACCACTATAAAATAAATATTATCGTACAAGAGCTAATTTGGATGTTCCACCTGTATACAGTAAAGTGTCAAGTTCTTGAAATCTGGTCAGTGGTGGCCAATCAGTTGAGATTTTACTTAAAACAACAAGATGGATTTTGATAAGACTGAGAGTGAAGGAAAAAGGTACCTATGTATTTCTGAACAATTTTGAGTGTTTTTGTACGATGAACATGATTTTCAACTAATGATTATAATAACAAAGTTCATTGTGATACCTCTAGTAACCAAATACAAAAGACTTGTCTTACAATTCATTTTTAATCATCAGTGACAAAAATGCTAATAACAGCATAGCATACATGCCAACCCTGGTGAGGAAAAAGTATAATCCATGTGGACAAAAAGAGTAAAGGGGCCCAGAGTGGCAGAGTGGTCAAAAGCGCTAAGTTACGGATCACTGCCATCTCACCTCTGTCTGCATGGGTTTGAGTCTCAGATTTGGCAAATGTGGGTATGTTAGAAAGCTTGCTAGTAGTTTTTCGTGAGTCGGTGGTTCTTTCCAGGAGTTTTTTCCAGGCTTTTTCCTCCACCATTAATACTGGCTGCCATGTAAAGCTTATTGTGTGCTGAAAAATGGCACTAAACCCTACAACTACAAAAAGAGTAATCAACATATTACATAATAAAAATTCAATGAGCATATGTACAAAATGATTTATTTATCCCTCTGGACTTTTAATATCAATTACTGCTTCCAGTTTTCATATGTAACACTTTAAGGTTTAAAAACCAACAGATTCTCATATTACATATCAAAACACTTTGTATCGGCTGAGACTATGAATGTGTTGCATGCCAGTAGAGCACTAAGTGCTGGGTTAAAAAGCCTGGTTCTGAATTCAGTTTTATTTTGCTAGCAATTCTGAACAAGTTTCTCACATTCAACATTAGAATGTAAAGAACCAATATTCTTTTCATAACCTGACAAAGAGGAAAATTATATCTTCCATTTATTCTGTCTTTTAGCTGGGAAATTAGATGAAACAAAATCAACTGTCTGCATTACTGATGCAGTATCAACTGAAAACCTTATACATTTGCCAACTTTACATTTATTCAAAGCATTATCAAGCAAATCAAAAATGTTTTCTCCAGTGGAATCTACTGTTAATTCTGGTAATGAAAAAAGAGCACTCTGACTTTGCTCTTTTCATTCTCAAAAGTCTCTTACACAGACTGGGTACAACCTTTTGTCATCATAATCACTACTCCTGTCTGTTGCAATACTAAATCACCCAATTTTCATGGCTACTGCAATTTTAAGTGAAGTATCTTCTGCTAAACACCTAGCAATATTAGATGATTTTGTTCTTGCACATGCATATTTTTTTTTGCAGTTTTCCAAAATCAGGAAACATCAGTTTGAACAAAAGACCAATTTAATTTTCTACAGCTAGGGGAAGTCCGTGTTCTATTAAAAACTCAGTAAATAATGCCTCTGCATTCATGTCCACAATTTAGTTCTGCTGTAAAAAAAAAAAGAAGTTACCTTAGGAGTGGAATTAGTAAAATGAGATAATTCAAGGTTTCTTTGTTTTACCATCATAACCAATATTAAAATCCTTTCCACAGAGATGCAAGGGGCATGAAGCTGTCCTAAAATGAAACGCTGTATTGTGTAATCCATGTATTCATCTCTGAATTGATTTTGTTCATCTTTTCCTAATCCATCTGTGAAATTATTTGAAAACATTTTGCTCTAACACACGCATCAACTAGAATAAATCTGACATGACTTTTAGTGCCAAATACCTACAGACTGGTTCTGTCCCAGATATAAACTTGAACAAAGAATCTGCAAGCAAAGATAACTGGTTAGAAAACCAGTCTGTTCCCTACTAAGACATACAGCCGCTATAAATAGAAACCGAGGTAAAAAGCTTGAAAGTACAACCAGCATGTTTCTTGGAAATAGGGCAGCTGCTATAAATAGAACAAAATACTGCTAGGAATGTGCATGCAAGTATATGGACACGCATACTCCTCTGGTCTGTGGGATTTGTGGGATGTTAAGAAAAATGAGAAAACAAAACAATTTTTTTGAAGGGGATATACCGAAAATGCATAATCTGAAAACATTTTCACATAAGGTGTAATTTAGTGAATTTTGGCATAATGATTATGCTAAAAGCATAATGGTTGGCATGTATGGCATAGGTGTACATTTAACATTCATATGAGTGATAAGGTCATAAGTAGCTAAAGATATCGCCTAAAAATACACTAAAGAACAAAATTAACTAATGTATTCAGTGAATGAGCAGGAAGAACTTACGACAGCTGTTTCCAACAGGTGTCTTTGTTTTCTGATGCAAATCAAAAGAAACATCTTCCATCTCTCTTCCTCCTTCTCCATGGCAGCCACCTGCAGTAATGATCTTTGATCTTCTGTTAGATCAACACAGGTTTGATGTGATGTCTGAGTCCACTTTGTATCAAGGTCAAAACTGATTTTACAAAATTCCTCCACCAGATACCCATCTGATCGGCCAAGGAGACATGACAGAACCAAGCCTCTTTTCAGCCATATTTCATCCCTTCTACAATGCACAAGTATCTTATTAAATAGCTGACTTATGGAAAGAGATATAGCATCCTGACAATATGAATAAGGGTCAAATAATGAAAGGATGGTATAAATTTTATCACTGATGCACTTCTTGGCATTTCCATCTGTTTCATTTTTCTCTCCATCATACAAATTATCTATTAGAGAATTGAGAGCATTAATATAAACTGACTGAAGAAGTTTGTTATTTGTAGGATGTGAGGAGGGCTGCACACATATAGTACAGACAAGGGTATGACCCACAGCTGGATCTGATTCTATAACGGCCTGAATGAAGGTGAGCAGCTGGGTGGAAAGGGTAAGGACCTGCCTGTGACTGCCATTGGACTGGGAATGAATCCATTTATAGTATAGAAAAATCTCCTGAAAAAGAAAAGAATAAAAAGTATGGGAGTAAAATATGTTTCTTTAATATTACCTTCTCCTTCATAATACATTAGGAGTACATCCAATACCTTGCAAATCCAACCCTGGAACTAAGGTGCTAAAAGTCATTGGCTTACCTGGGTGGAATCAGGAGACATGCCTTTGGCACCCAATCCCATCTATACTACAGTTTCTCCTGGAGTGAATATTCCTACTCTGTCCAATTTAAAATGTATTTGTGTGAAGGCTGGGAAGGTTTACTACTATATTATCATCAAATAAGTATTATCAATATAAGATATTTTACTTTAAAAATGGATCTCACCTTAAAATACTTTACCCTGTTATTAGTTGAGCCAAGAAAGGTTGCCCCAAAGCTGCAGATTGTGCCCCAGTCATGAGAAGATGGTTAGAGGTTGATCCAGTGGGCAAACTTTGGGTCTCCACTGAGACAGAAGCATTTATAATGGATGCATAAAAAGGCATTCAAGGACAGGGTCAGCTGCTACATTAAGTAAACCTTGGATGCACAGAAATTCCCATGCTGACAGGGTTCTCAAGAGTAAAGAGGCCACCATGATGTGGATTTTCAATGCCCGATCCAGAATATGAATCTGTTAGGCTTCACTTTTGAAAATAAAACATCTATTTTCTTGGAAATGGGACCATATACAGCTGTCATAAATAACAAATAAGGAAACTACCCTAATGCTATTCTTATGCAGCAAGTCCCCTTTTTAAGAATATTCTAAAATTTATATGAGTGGAATTAAAGAGATGTTAATAAAATGACAAAAACAACTTTTTTATTGCTTTACTGTAATCCATATGTAGTCTCACAGAAAATATAATTTGCTGAAAAAACTATAATGATTATACCAAAAGTGTAATGGTTGGCATGTATCTGTGTGTCTTGACAACGGCACTGAACTGGTATGCAATAGTCAATGCCCAACACCACAAATTGGCATAACACATGAACATACATATAACAAATAAAATAAAACAGTAAACCAAAATTGCACATTTTGTCCAGACCTTTCAGGCAAAATTGATTTATTACAGTCTGAATGATCCCTGTTTGATGTTTTCATAGTAGTCAATGTTACGATTTCCTGTCATTTACTGAAAGATCCATCACTGATGTTTTCATAGTGGTCAAGGTTATGATTTCCTATCATTTACTGAATGATCCCTGTTTGATGTTTTCAAGGTGGTCAAGGTTTTGATTTCCTGTCATTTACTGAATGATCCCTGTTTAATGTTTTCAGAGTAGTCAAGGTTATGATTTCCTGTACTTTACTGAATAATCCTTGTTTGATGTTTTCATAGTAATCAAGGTTACAATTTGATTGATGTTTAACATAACTGCCAAAGCCCGAGTACAAAAATACTGACTACTTGTGACAAAAATACTGATTTTCTGGAACAAATACTGATTTTAAATTTTTTAATGCATATGTAACTATTTACAACATATACAACCATCAGTAAAGTAGGACAGAGCCTTACATTCTGTGATTTTCTGATTAAACTGTTCTCATTCAAGCCTAAAAGTTATCCTTTGCAATTTTACTGTCTGGAAAACATATGCAAAATAAATTGCCAGCAACACTAGTAACTGAAAGGGAAGTTATATTTCTAAAAGAATTTTGATCAAATTACATTAAGGTTCTCTCTTGTATTTATACATGTCCTAAATTTATGCTGAGTTGTGTGTGATGAAGCAGAAAGCTGATGTTTAGTAACTTTTTCGTGTTCTTGTATTTCATGGACGCCTCCATGTCCAATAGTGAAATCACATTACACAATTTGCAAAACGTCGTTTTCTCCTTTATGATTTGGTTTCACAAATCTACACAAGACAAAACAACTGTCCTTCCAGTTGTTTTCTTTTTCCTGGAGAAAATTCTGAATATTCTGCTTTCCTATTAAACATGATTAGAAGTTGAATATTATGAAGACAAGATATTGTGACAATGGTAACTATTTGCAAAATCCAAAAAGACAGATAACGACAGACATGTTAGCCTCATATTGTAGAAATGTATTACTATATACATGCAATACATTCTATCAAAATAGAATCGAGTGGATGTTCCAAGGAATTTTGTAAATATATTTTTATTCAAAAAAATGCATTTTTTACCCCAAAAAACAAAAACTTGTAATCAGTTCCAAACTACTGAAAAAACTGGGACAGTTGGCAGCTATGTTCTCATAGTAGTCAAGGTTATGATTTCCTGTCATTTACTGAATGATATATCGTTGATGTTCTCATAGTAGTGAAGGTTATGATTTCCTGTCATTTACTGAATGATATATCATTGATGTTCTCATAGTAGTGAAGGTTATGATTTCCTGTCATTGACTGAATGATATATCATTGATGTTCTCATAGTAGTGAAGGTTATGATTTCCTGTCATTGACTGAATGATATATCATTGATGTTCTCATAGTAGTGAAGGTTATGATTTCCTGTCATTGACTGAATGACTTACCTTAAGTACCGTATCTGATGCTCCATGTCCACATTCAGTGAGAAGTAAAGAAAGCTCGACATCATCTCTAATCAACCTACATGTAGATGACTGTAAAAATAAACATATTTAATTTATTATATATTTTAAAATCAATTAACCATCAAAATGCAATAAAAAATATTTGTATCTTGCATGCTTCTGTAATGGGATTTTTTTCTCAAACATTATACTTTGAATATTTACCTGAGTAGAACAGTTTTCTTTCAATATAATTGTTTCTACTAATAAAAAAAAGACTATACTCCTTAAGAAAGTAAAATATGATTAAATGGATGCCAATTATCCAGAATTTGGTTCATATGGACTACAACTGTATCCAGCACAAATATTTTCAACTTAGAATGGATATTTTGCTAAACTAATTTGTCCCTCATGCTGCCAACAGAGGCCTGAGTAAATAAATTTAAAACAAATGTCATCTGTTTAAAAGTAAAATCAATGTAATTACAAGAAAGAGATACAAAGAGAACAAGTTTATTCTTACATTTGACTGTTGTTATTTTATTGTTGTTATGGCAATATACAACAAAAAATACCAAACAAATTATTAATAATTCATTATATAGTCAGAGGAACTGTTGATCAATGATCAATGGTGACTTAATGGGTCATAGAAATTAATCACCTAATGACATTTGACTGTTTGCCATGCTAAATGCCTTTTGACAAAGACCACCCATTACACCACCCACCCATTACACCCACTGTATGTTACCATTCCATCAAGGATAATCCATGTGAAGTCTATATCCCCTAGTCCTTAGGAATAATCAATATTTTACTGTATATTAACAACAACATTTCCTGACAAAAACAAATAATTATCCTAAATACCATAGCTGCCAAAACCCAAGAATTAAAATACTGATTTTCAAGAACAAACACTGATTTTTTAAAATTGTAATGCATATGTAACTATTTACAACATATACAACCATCAGTAAAGTAGGACAGAGCCTTACATGCTTTTTTAATGTCAAAGACGCGAGTTGCAAGCTTGTACCTTCTGGATGGACACCATGTTCCATTCAGGTGCCCATTTACTGTTTCCTTTTATGCACAGTTGTATGTCAGAGATGCACATTTCAAAAAATTGATGCACACGTTTTATTGCCATGCATATTTCTGATGCAAAGGTTGTACATGCTGCAAATGTGTTCAATCTCCAATGCAGTGAACGAACAATGGCATCGTATCGAGTGGAGGCTTTGTTATGACAGAGTAGTTTCCCCTAATCTCAAGAGCAAATACCCTTCTGGTTCTAGTGTAGGCTTTATTTTGATGGAATAACTTCCCCATATCTCACAATTTCCTTCAAGCTCAGCAGCATGTCTTGCAAGCAAAGGAGTATCGATACTTTTCTAAGAAGAAAAAGACCTCCAGAAAAAAATCATACATACCAAGAATCATCTGCAAAGAAGGTAAAGTATGATGAACATATAAAAGTAACTGTGTTGCATAATTTCAAAGAAAAATGGAAGAACGAATTCTCCTGGATGGAATACAATTCATCTACTGGAATGTCATGCTTGACTTGTGTTCAGGTGAGTGCAAAGACTTCCAAAGTGAAGATTCCATTTGTGACAGGATCAAAAAAACTATTTTAAAAAATCGACCCTTATTTGCCATGAAGAATCTGGAGAACATGTTATCACAAAAGGGATTATTTCGCAAGAACAAAATCTGGAAGCTTGTCGTGAAAAACGCAAAGAGCAGGTAGACACTAGCCATATGGTGCAGATGAGAATAGTAGTGCATATGTGCTGAGAAAATATTCCCAAATTGAACTTCTCTCTCTCTCTCTCTCTCTCTCTCTCTCTCTCTCTCTCTCTCTCTCTCTCTGCTTGCATGTGTCTGAAGATATAAGCGATTTTTTAACTTACAACCTTTGAATGTCTTTGAATTTTGTCCTTACATTTACTTGCAAATATGTAACCTCTCTCTGCTTGCATGTGTCTGTGCATATGACTTGTGTCTTATTACTTGAGATCCAATTAAATTATAAAATGAAAGAGTCATTGATCAGTCCACTCCAGTTCACTTTTCTAAAATAAATTTTCAGTTAAAGAACTATAACACTGATTCTGAATGAAAGGAATAACATTGGTTCTGCAATATTTAGTAAACTCATTACTTAGTTAACTCATACCAGCTGACTTGTGCTCTGTGACAGGATGATTTGCAAGTTTGTATTACTTTTTTTTATAGAGGGATAATGGTTGCTCAGCTTTGCACAATGAAACCCTGACATACAAGAAGCATGGGATTATGTCTGTGATGCAGGCAGCAGCCTCTTTGGTTTGCAAGGAGAGGGTTCAACAAAGGGTCCATACTTCACCGTACCTCGGCATTCTTCTTGATGAATCTTTGGATATTGCTATGCAAAAAAAAAATGGTTATATTTTGTAGAACTGTTCATGGTGGGAAGGCAAATACTGAATGTTTAGCTAATGTGAAAGTGCCAGATGGAAAAGCTGAAACAGTCACAAATGCCTTAATGGATATTCTTCAGGACTACGAGATTGATATTAAGGTTATTGGTTTGGGCACTGATGGGGCAAATGTCATGGTGGGTTCAAAATCTGGAGTGGGTGTATGGCTGAAAGACAAGAATAAAAAGAATGGTAAGTGTCTGGTGTATTGCTCATGTATTAGCTTTCGTAGCATACTGGGCTGCAGCATACATGAAAAAGTACCAGTCTGTTTTGGTCACAATCTACGTCTTTTCATATTAAGCTTGTACATAGCAGAGGATAAGAGACATGTGCCAGATCAATGGAAAGAAAGCAAAAAGGTTTTTAAAAAAACTACCCAGGTGAGATGGCTGTCTCAGCATGATGCTGCTCAAGCCATTGAAGTACAGCTGAGGATGTATAGTTCTTGTACTTGAGCAAGAAGTAGCTCACAATGACTCTGCAACTGCTGCAAAAGCAAAAGGCATCCTAGCTGAGGTACATACATACAAGTTTCTAGCATCAACAAATTTATTGCTTTATGTTCTGCAAGAGATAACCAGATGCAGCAAATTATTTCAAAAGGAGGTCATTGACATTGATCAGGTAAAACATATGCTTGATGCTACTCTGGAAACAATGAAAGATCATGTCAGCAATGTAGATGGATACACACCACATGTGACTGAACTAAATGGTCACCTTGACATGTTGGAAAAATACCAAGGTGTAGAACCCAGATAATATCATCGGCATAGTAAAGAGTCTGCCAAAATCTCAGAAAAGAATTTGTAGCGTGTGCTGTATCAGAGATGAGAAATAGATTTTCCCCATGTGATATACAGATTTTGAAAGACCTCTCTATGGTACTCGATCCTGGAAAGTTACCTCAAAGAGTCAAAGCGCTGAAGAAAAAAAAAAGAACCTATGGTTCTGAGTCCTTGGAGAGGCTCATTGAAGACTTTGGAATGGAGGAAAATCCTGACTGACCCAGAGGAAATCAAGGCATCTTTTCTTTACTTCAAAAGCTACATTCCAAGACATACAGAGAAGGGGCTGGCAGAAATCAGCAAGCTACTTCTTCAATATGGAGAGGATATTTTTGCCAACTTTACTCAGCTGGCTGCTATTAGTCTGAAAACAACTTACCTCTGTGCCTTGCGAGAAAGGGTTCTCTGTCCAAAATGATATGCAGTCACTCAAAAGAAACAATCTTTCATTGAAGTCTCTTCATGAAAAAATGCTTGTTAGATATGAAGCCAAACATCCTGACTTTGACAAGCAAGAGTTTGCAAAAAAAAAATAATGCATCGAATTTCAAGAAATCTGTTCTAGAAAGAAATTTTAAAAAAAACAACGGTGAGAGCATAAATTTCCTTTCAGAATCATTAAAATGATTGTTTGATTACTGAACATGTTTGTTGATTTTTTATTTTCATATGTTCAGGTACAAGAGATTAGGGGTGAGATGAAATTTGTCAGCATATGCTTGACTCCTACATTTTTCATTTAACCCCCAGTTTTACACTCCTAGTGGACACTGCCATTCAGAAAGTGCAAGAGTGCAACACACTCAGACACAGGCTGTTTTTAAGAGCCTTTTCCACACTTTGTTTTTTGTTCTTCAATCATTATCGATTCATATGTACCAACTTTCAGTGATGATCTCAATTCTGTGATTTTCTTACTGAACTGTTTTTGTTCAAGCATACAATTGTTCCTTTGCTTTTTATACTGTCTGGAAAACATGCAAAATAAATTACCTGCAACACTAGTAACTGAAAGAGGATGGTTCATTTCTAAAATAAATTTAATAAACAGAATTTTGATCGAATTACATTAAGGTTCTCTCTGGTAGTAATATGTCGTATGTTCAGGCTGAGTTGTGTGTGATGAGGCAGCAAGCTGATGTTTATCAGCTTTTTCGTACTCTTGTACTTCAAGGGTGCCTCCATGCCCAATAGCGAAATCACATTACACTATTTGCAAAATGTAAAGTTTTCTCATTTACTTGATGGTTTCACAAATCTATAAAAGACAGCATAATTATCCTGCCAGTTGTTTTCTTCTCATTTTCCTGGAGAAAACTGAGAATACACCTATTCTGCTTTCCTATTCTACATAATAAGAAGTTGGACATTATGAAGAAGAGATACACTGTTCGCAAAATCTACTATGGCAGATAAATATGGTAAAAATGGGACAGTTAGCAGCTATGAAATACTGTGAAAATTACAGAAATCAAATGAACATCAAATATTTTTGGTAAATTATATAAATGCGTAAGTTCTATCAGTAAATGTACAGCTCTTTGAAATACCTGTTCTGTCTGTTCTTCATTTCGACAAATCTTCTCCAATTCTTGTACACACAACCATGATAGGTTGCTAGGAGACATGCTAGTGGATAGGCTAAAAGTAAAAAGGAGAAAAAAAGTTAACTAATCACAAGTTCATACTGAAATACATGTATAAGTGGAACAATTATTCAACCAAATAATTCAATGATTCTAACAATAGCTGAAATAATTAAACACTTACATACAGATTGCAAAATATTTTTCTCTATGCCTTCTGAAGGATGCAGTAGGCCATATTGCAGATTTCAGTAATCTTGAAGCCACTACTTTTTAATAAGTTTAAAGCTATTCACTATAACTACTCCATTTTTCCTCTATTGCACTCCCTATGTTGAGCCTGAAGAGCTACACCAAAAAGCCTGATATACAAATTTTTCTCTGAGTCTGATTTTAAGATGAAGAATGATTCCTTCTGCATAATATGGCCACTTTTCACCTTTTTCACTCAAATGTATACTATTTTTAATTGGAAAAGGTTGTGTGCCGGTGGGAAGAATCAAGTGAAATAACACAAACATATAAAATAACAGTAGAGTAACCAGTTCCATGCAACAACTCTATAGTCCATCTATGAAGAGGTGCACAATAGACATTTGGGTGAGTAAACAAAGAGGATAAAAAGGACAATGTGACATGAATATAGGCTTCCATTAGTAATTTTTTTTCAGCAGGGTCAGTGTGATGCTAAATATTTTTAGCAATGCTCTCAAGAATAAAATTCTAGAACCCACAGTTTCAAATCCCATACTTTCAGAATTCGAAATTTAGAAAGTTTTCTGTACAATGCAGGCCTTGAATTTAACACAAATTTCCTGGTAGCCAGAAGGACTAGTGTACTGAGAAATTACTAGCCCTGCCAAACATTTACTAGCCCTGTCCCCAAAACAATATTTCACTCGTATTGAGATTAACAACAATTTTATTTCATAAATAGCATTATCATATAAAATGCAGGAGTACAGAAGTATAAATTCTACTTTAAATCATCAATAAATTCACATTTCTTGTTTATCAAGATAATCTGGATCCAATTCCAGAAAGGGATCCAGGTGTCCTTTACTCCACCTGCACTCTGGGTCCATATGGGGTTTGTTCTGGTCTCCTTACCCGTCTCCCTGAAACATTCCACAAATGTATTGGTGATAATGGATCATTTGTTGGAATGTCATTTGTATGAAACATGATGAAGAGTTGGTCGGACAGAACCCAAGGTCGCAAACAAGTTCTCCAGTCACTCTTCGCCATTTTCATCTCTGAGGAACCCCTTTCAGCATCAGCAGAGTGGGCTGGGATTGTCAGGATGAGGTCAATCAATGCCAGAATATTCTTGCAGTCAGCAGCATATGATTGTACGATTGTGGGCCAAGTCAAAGCATAGATGTCTTTGTAAATGCAAGATAACAGAATGAATTTTGCTTTTTTTCCGGAGGCTGAACACCTTCTATAAAACGCCACATTTTGCCTGTCATAAGGCGGGAATTCTGCCTCGTTTTGAAATATGAGATGTTACAGTATAACTGACGTGAATTATCTGAAGTAAGAAAAGGAATGACACAGTGTCCTTTATATAAAAAAAAGTCAGAGCAAGAAACCCGTTTAAAAACACGTGCCTTTGCCCCCCCCCCCTTCCATCAAATGGCTTCTCCCTAATAAAGACTTGACTTCAGTGGATGTTCTGCATAATCAAAGCAATGGCTAAAGTAAACACTGTTATAAAATATTAACATCAAAAGATAATGTTAGTTTCAACTTGGAAAATGTGTGCTCCCATCAAACGAAGCCAGCTGACTCTGAGCGTTGTATTTAACTCAGGTGCTCGAAGCGAGCTTGATGTGAATGAAAAAGAAAACAATAATCAAAAGGAACAAAATCATACATAGCAACAAAAATACCAAAAATATTCCTGAGATATTTTTCTAAGGTATTTTTGTCACTCTGTATGATTCGTTTCTTTAGATTTTTTTCACCCATCACATCAAGAGCACATCGAACACCTGTGATATTTAACAGCTCCAATTATGGTTTCATCATTAATAACATATGTTTGGTAATTGTTCCTAATTAATTGAACCTCAGTGTATTGTTGAAATTAATAATAAGCGTGAATATTTTCAATCTTAGAAGCCCATGTGAGATTTTAATTCCCATCAAATGCTTGGATATCTCCACATGTATTCAATTATTTGTTGAATCGTTTTTGGGGGAAAAATATAAAAGCTATTCTTATTATCATTGAAAAAGTAGTTGCTTGAAAAATGATGTCTGTACTGTTATCATAATAAATTGATCTAATTCTTCTAATTATTTCAATGCAAACGTAAAATATGAGTTACCCGTTTGTGACTCGGAGCAAGCAAACAAAAATACCTATAAGAAACAAACATGTAAACTAATTTCTTTGAATAGTTGATGCTATGTTCTTCTGTGTGGTGTAACGTTTCATAATTTGTTGCTGTGGTCGCGTGAATAAAGCGCGTGATACCATTTAATTCGCTATCAGATTAATACGGATCAATTTTCAAACTTCCGTTGTTAATGATGGGACCAAAATTGGCACTGTTAAGTGAAATGCACATAATCAGATAGCTTTTTGTAATATAAACACATTTCCGAGGCAGAAATTGACTTCATCTTCACATGCTTATATTTTATGACTGTGTTTACAACGGTCACTGCATTGATTCTAAAGAACATTGGCCGAAGTCACGTCTTTATTAGGGTATTGAGTAAAGAAACGCTGACTGTTGATAACCAAAAACTTACTAGCACGTCGGACTATTAACATTATGAAAGTTACTAGCCCGATGGGAAATCTACTAGCCTCTGGCTAGCGGACTACCGCTAATTTCGAACCCTGCAATGACAATGTTTGGAGAAATGACTTCCAATATTAATATCTTACAGAAAGACATCAGAGATTCAAGTAGGAAATTTGTTGGTCAGATATTGTTGTATGGCTTAACGACATTTTTCAGCACACAATAGGCTATACTTGGCAGCCACTATTAATGGTGGAGGAAGAACCCAGGAAAACCAGCGGAAAGAAACACCAACCCATGAGAAGCTACTGGCATGCTTTATCACATAACCACATTAGCCGAATCTGAGACTTGAACCCACACAAAGGTGAGATGGCAGTAATCCATAACGGAGAGCGATTTAGACCACTTGATGCCTCAATGGTCAGATATAACATATATAGATCAAATGAAGAAATTACTTGGATACAAAATATTTCATGTAATAAAAATGTAAGCTAAAAACAGGCAATTCATTAATAATATTTCTTACATATTTAACTAATTGGTGTGCCAGAAAAAAAAGGTATCTGTTCCAGATCTTCCTCTCTGTGTTTATACCCACAATCTACTTTGCTAGATATCTAATATCCCTCTAGTGAATAAAGACCTATTAACAGGAGTTATTCAGTGTGCCCAAAATTTCCTAGCATAAACTATGAGATATTTATTAATTTTATGTTTTTGCAGCCTCAACATTTTTATACATACATCATCTGCATTAAAGTTAAAATGCATCTCACCAGATAGAACATTTTTGTGTCTGATCTGTTAGAATATATCTTTAAAGATTGTGTTTCCATTATCAATATTAATCTGGTTTGCTGCAGATGTTTAGATAGCTTTTCATCCAGCTAAATTGTTAGTGCTTTAACATTTTCATTTCATTACACCGTTTCATCAATTCAATGTGCTCATGAAATAAAATAATCCTACGATAAAAAAATAATATAATATTCAGGCTTTGTTGGGAAACTTTTGGAGAGAGAGAGAGAGAGAGAGAGAGAGAGAGAGAGAGAGAGAGAGAGAGAGAGAGAGAGAGAGAGAGAGAGAGAGAGAGAGAGAGAGAGAGAGTATATAGACATATACCATCGATTATATGGGTATCTAGCAACATCCTGGAGGACATCCTGAATGGAAACACTGCCACTATGTAACTGCTGAATGCATGCCTTTGCTAACTCCCACTGTCCCAAATATAAATGGTTGCAAAAGAATCTGTACAATAAATGTTGAGAAAACTCTTTCTCGTGGCCAAGGGGAAATTCACTCTCCATTTTCGTGCACTACACTGATAAGTTAATTGCGCAACGGAAGAAGACCAAGTGTTTACGATTTAATCTCGGAAACGACAAAGGGAGCTGCCATTTTGACTTATCATGTGAGTTATTGAGCTATGCCAAGTTATACAATTAACCAATCCATGCCAATGTAAGTGGTATGCGTTGACTAATCAAATTTGTTGACACGAAATCCGGCAAATTCGAAAGCGTTTTCCTCACGAAACAGGAAATGAACAAATTTGCCTCAGGTCACATTGGTCTCAAATAACAATTCATCATAATTGATGTTTTCATATAATCTGGACAAGCAGGATTGATTATTTGTTCCCCAAAACAAGTAAAGCATTTTTTTTTTCTTCCTAAAATTACAGTTTCTAATAACCGGTCTGCGTCAAGTTTAGACATGCAACTTCAGAACGTAATTTTGCTTTGTCAACCCGACGAAGCTGTCTTAAAATAGCCATAAGCATAGACCCTTACCTTATCTAACATATACATACATGTTCAGGCATGAGAATGATATACAGATTACTTCTCAACTTGATGTTTACGCTAAATAATCACTGATATTTATATATTTTGCTATTAACTATCACCGACCGAGTGATGGAGAATGAATCTACTGCATTGTGGAACATTTATTTAATATTCTGGCATTGGAATAGCTGCATGAGTAAAATATAAGTTTCAGTAGATCAGATGATGATAGCTTTATTTAGGATGTTTATTTCTGACACATACTTGCTTGAACCTTGAGTATGGAAAGTAAAAGGATATCACTCTCAGGTGGAAAGCTTGAGCCAAGCACAAAGGTTGATTACATATTCGGGATAGATATAATAAGAGATGGAGAAAGTGTTGATAAATCAACTCACCAGCTCTCTGGACAAAAGAGTTCAACTTCTAGGTCAGTTCATGTGTAGATTTCTTGCTAGCATTAATTATATGGCATGCAAGATCAAAGTGTTATATTGATTGTTTATTCATAAGCATCCACATAGAACATGGAACCTCATACTTGTAATGATTGTAATGATCAAGATTGCAAACTTTTAAATATAATTATGTATGACCTGTTAATGTAAAGGATAACATTATAGGAATCTTGATTTCCTCCACCCACCCCCAGAAACGGTAATCGTGGCTTTGGGGTGTTGGGCCAAGAAGGAAACTGTCAGAACTTTGTATGATGGACATTCAGTAATTTATTATTATTATTATTGTTGTCAGTGTTGAAAAAGCCATACTTTTGGGAGACATAATGATGATGTTAGTGTTCATGAGAAGATAACAAAGGCAACTTTTATATGACTAACAACCAGAGGGGCCCCTGAGTAGCTGAGTAGTCTAAAGCGCTCTCCATTCTGTCTGCGTGGGTTCTAGTCTCAGATTCGGCAAATGTGGGTATGTGAGAAAGCTTGTCAGTAGCTTCTCGTGGGCCAGTGGTTCTTTCGGGGGGGGGGGGGGGGCTGGGGTCACTGGGTTCATCCTCCACCATTAATACTGGTCACCATGTATAGCCTATCGTGTGCTGAAAAATTGCATTAGACCCTACAACAACAACCAGACACAGGTACTAACCAACTAAAACAACTGATTGCAAAAACTTTTACTTCAAACTATCATATCAACTTAAATTAGTGATTACCGGTTCATTAATTGAATATATAAATGTCTAATATATGTCTGATTGAAAGGATATTTGTCAGTACTTATCATATGAAATCGTGGAGCAAATATATTTTATTTTCAAAATATTCATTAGTATAAACTTTGAATTGAAAGAAAAGACTGTAAACTGACTACACTTTATACATCTGCAATTTCATAAAGTAAAATTCGTCAAATTTTCAAAAGTCATAGGTTTTTCCCCAGAGTAATGATGTATTTCTCTTGTCACAGAGGTCTTGCCAGGATTTTAAGACTAGGAGTCCAGTCCTGTTTTGTTACAAATAGGAGTCCCACAAGCAAAAGTTGCAGTCCCATCCCACAATGACCCAATGTTGAACTTTGCAGATTAGAAGAACTTTTGGTTGCCATTGAGTTTAATTTCCACATTCTTTATAACACATAATATGTACAACAACATCAGCCTATTTGGCGTGTTTGGTAATTCTGCACAACAATACATCATTTCTGTAGACATTGGTTCATGTGTTGTTTTTGTTGACATTTCAATTTTTGACTGAAATGTCGAAAAGAGTCTAATGTACATGTATTTCATTTCCACAGCCTGATGCACAAACATTACACCTTTTCAAAGCCATGAGAAGAATAGACTGCCATATTTTGAGTCATGGATACATAGTGGAGGTATCTTGTTTGTCCAAACTTCTTATTATTTTGAACATAATATTCTGGTGACAATTGCCGGTTTTCAATTGGTAAGCATTGCAGAATTTTATTTTCATCAGTTGAATTCGGTATGGGTTTTGCTCCAATTATGGTGACCTTAGATGCATAGAATAGCCTATCAGCGGTGTAACTTTTGTTAGTTCTTCAGGTTTGTCAATCCAAGGAATGGCTATATTCCAAACATTAAGCCAGTCATCACACACTTTCTAACACATGGCTACTGATCCATCGAAATGATCAGTTCTAGAAACTTCAGCACTCATCTGAATCACCTTAACATCTTTGTCAGTTTACCATCTAATCCCAACATACTTATCCAAATTTGCAAATGACATTTAGTCCAAGCCTAGATGTATCTTGATTTTGAGATCACACACACTGTTTTTTTGTGTGGCTACAATCAGAAATGAACACAATAATGGAAGCTAAAGTTCTGGTGTATTCTTATAATAACCACATGTACATCTTGGGATATTTCTGTCTATGAATTCAGTCATTGTAAATTTCAGCACATTTTCCCACCCAAGCTGCTAGTCAAAGTCTGTGAACTTGCAGCCCAGCTATTGCAATATGTTCTTTTGATGTACTCTAAGCCTTATAAATATAGCAGGCACATCTGAGGGTATTTTGAAAATGAATTCTGTCATTGTAAATATCATAGATAAAGTAATCAACATATTCTCACTCAGTATGTTGTTGAAGTAAGACTGTCAAATCTTTGAATTTGCTGCCCAACTATTTGCATGCGTTCAGAAGACTCCTGCATGGGTGATTTTCTGTGTCCCAGATCAAATATTTGTGTCCAAATATGTGTAATTAAGTGTTTCCGAGACCTCTGTGTCTTATACATAGCTCATTTGTATTTTTTAAAATATAAAATAAATTTGATATGCCTTCAGAGTTATACAACCAAAACAGGCAATCAGAATTGTGCTGATTAGAGCAACAAATATCTTAAGGAAAGCACCTTGACACTGCTCCAGTGGCCTAAGTGGTTAGAGCTTTTATCTTGGTCATAGATTCAAACCTCTACCGATTCATACCAAAAACTTTAAAAAATATTACTTGCATTCCTTAGTTCTCAGCATTAAGAGGTTAGTGTTAAGACTGGTCTGCCAGGTTGTTGTAGATAGTGTGCCTTTTCTCATTTGTGAAACTGCCACATATGGGTCATTAACTTAGGGGTAGACAGCTTGCTTTTATCTTATTTGACTCAGGATCTGGAGCATGAGAGTTGGCATTGATAGCATGCTTTTATCTTTTGTGAAACCACTAGATGTGTGGTATGAGGGCTGAAGTTGAAAGCATGTTTTTATCACATGAATGTGAGGTAGCAAAGATGGATTGATAGCATGATTTAGTCCCATGGATATGAGGTATGAGACTGGAGTTGAAATGTCCTTTATATATGATGTGGAGCATGAGACCTGGAGTTGATATCATGTCCATTGTAAATTCCTATGATGTGGAACATGAGACCTGGAGTTGATATCATGTCCATTGTAAATTCCTTTGATGTGGAGCATGAGACCTGGAGTTGATATCATGTCCATTGTAAATTCCTATGATGTGGAGCATGAGACCTGGAGTTGATATCATGTCCATTGTAAATTCCTTTGATGTGGAGCATGAGACCTGGAGTTGATATCATGTCCATTGTAAATTCCTATGATGTGGAGCATGAGACCTGGAGTTGATATCATGTCCTTTGTATATCCTTTTGATTTGGAACATGGTAGCTGGAGTTGATATCATGTCCTTTTTATATCCTTTGATTTGGAACATGGTAGCTGGAGTTGATATCATGTCCTTTTTATATCCTTTTGATTTGGAACATGGTAGCTGGAGTTAATATTATGTCCTTTATAGATCCATGATGTGGAGCATGAGAGTTAGGGTTGATATCATGTTGATTCTAACTTCATATGATGTGGAGCATGATAGTTGGGGTTGATATGTCCTATGTAAATCCTAATGATATGGAACATGGGAGTTGGGCTTTATATCATGTCCTTTGCAAATCCCATTTATGTGAAACATGAGAGCTGGGGTTGATATCTTGTCCATTGTAAATCCATATGATATGGAACATGAGAATTGGAGTTGATATAATGTTCTTTTTAAAATCCCTATGAATTGGGGCATGAAAGTTGGGGTAAACTGGAAAAGCATTGAATGATAAAGTAAAAGGATTCTTTTTTTTTCTAGACCAAGGATGCAGACAACTCTGGATGATTATGAAGTAATAGAAACAATTGGGACAGGATCTTATGGAACTTGCAAGAAGATCAGACGTAGAAGAGATGGCTTGGTACTAAATAAATTAATGCTTTAATATATTTTTGTTAAGTTTGTTCATAATTTAAAATTATTTGCCTTGAACAAAATGTAAACAGTGGAATTTGTGAAAATAGTTCTGCTGTACATTGATACTGAACATTTCCTTAAAGAATATGTTACATTACTGAAGTGTATCTTAATTGCTTGATTATGTACCTAAATAACTAGAGTTTTTTTATTTACATTTTTCTTCATCAAGTCATTAAGACTACAAGAATGAAGAATTTAAATTTTCATTGGTAAAGCAAACTTATTTCTGTAATTCAGATTCCAGTGAATCCTTGTTAATCCAGATTGGTTGAGCAAATTCTTTTTCATTCACTAGTCTTACAAAAATGGTTTTAAAAATTTCACTTGCCCCACCTACTTGTTAACTTGTCCCAACAATTTTTATTGCCTTTATAGTATTGAATGGTTGTATGCACATTATTCTACAGAAAGAACAAAAATAAAAAATGAACATTTATTTCTGAAAAGAATTCAATATTTCAGAAACATACACAGTGTAACACGCTATAAAATTATGATCAGAGTCCACAAGACATCATTTTGCTATGTACTAACCAAACTGTTTAGCAAAAGAATATGATGCATGCACCAAAATAATGGGGGAGGGGTAATGAAAGTAGTCTGTAATCTACATGCTTCAGTGGCACAGTTATATTTAATCAATGCATGTTTTTTTTAAAAAAAAACTTGTAATGAAATGTAGAAATTTTATAATATTTACTTTATTCAGAGAACCATGAATTGGTATATATATATATATATATATATATATATATATATATATATATATATATATATAGGGTCTCTCATTAGATTTAAAGTTGGAGGGTGAGTTGCCAATGTAGGAGGGGGCAGGGTGATGACCCCAGTGGGGATACATGGTATTTGTTACAGTAGCGGAATAGTTACAGAATCAACAATGTGTATTCACAAGCTGATCTCTTCCCATGCATGAATAGTTACAGAATCAACAATGTGTATTCACAAGCTGATCTCTTTCCATGCATGAATAGTTACAGAATCAACAATGTGTATTCACAAGCTGATCTCTTCCCATGCATGAGAGTGGGTCCATAATAGTTCCATCACAGCACATAGAAGTATATATTAATTTTGTCAAAGATCATTATGTGTATCAATTCAATCCCCCCAAAACTGATGAAGTACAATTATGATTTGGTATGTATTAAATGTTCATCCCTAGGTTAATTAATAAGTGTAAGCATACATTTTGATACTGCTAGAATTTATCTGCAGCGAATGAGATTACTTTATTTTATTTTATTTTAAACTGATTGATTTACAGCTTTCATCTTCAGATGGTAAAATCATAAACACCAAAATCTTGATCTAATTGTGTTTACTTAACACCAGACTTAATCTTTTCAAGTGTTTGTTTGTTTGTTTTATGGATTTATGCCATTTTTCAGCACAAGATAGATTATAAATGGCAGCCAGTATTAATGGTGGAGGAAGAACCCGGGGAAAAACCACCGACCCACGAGAAGCTACTGGCAAGATTTCTCACATACCCACATTGGCAGATTCTGAGAGTCAAACCCGCGCAGACAGAGGTGAGATGGCAGTGATCCACAACTGATAGCACTTTAGACCACTCGACCACTCGGGGGACCCCTTTTAAGGTTTTTAAGGTTCTCATTAATGGTAAAAGCTATATGTTTCCTTTGACCAATATCCATTGTAAACAACTGCAAATTAACACTTTTATATCTATTTGTTCGAAAGACTAAATTTTAAATGATTTTTAAATCATTGCTCCATAATTTGAAAACATTTGGCTCTGTGATTGACAATTAGCAGTTATAAATTCATGTGATAATCTTTTATCACATCCCCACATTGTTTTGGCATAGGAATAGGCTGGATAGTGTACACTGCTTGGTATCTAGCGATATCAAGTTACATTGCATCCAGATAGACAGGACAGTGTAACTGCTTGGTATCTAGCGATATCAAGTTACTTTGCATCCAGATAGACAGGACAGTGTAACTGCTTGGTATCTAGCAACATCAAGTTACATTGCATCCAGATAGACAGGACAGTGTAACTGCTTGGTATCTAGCAACATCATTACATGGCATACAGATAAACAGGACAGTGTAACTGCATGGTAGTAAGCGACATCAAGTTACATTGCATCCAGATAGACAGGACAGTAAAACTGCTTGGTATTTAGCGACATCAAGTTACATGGCATAGGGAAGGCTGGATAGTGTACACCGCATGGTATCTAGCGACATCAAGTTACATGGCATACAGATAAACAGGACAGTGTAACTGCTTGGTATCTAGCAACATCAAGTTACATAACAAAGGGAAGGCCGGATAGTGTACATTGCTTGGTATCTAGCTACATCAAAATGCATATCATACAGATAGACAGGACAGTGTAACTGTTTGGTAGTTGTTCTTATAGGGTTTAACGCCATTTTTCAACACATGATAGGCTATACATGGTGGCCAGTATTAATGGTGGAGGAAGAACCCTGAAAAGAACCATTGACCCACGAGAAGCTACTGGCAAGCTTTCTCACATGCCCATGTTAGCCAAATCTGAGATTCGAACCAATGCAGACAGAGGTGAGATAGCAATGATCCGTAACGGGTAACGGAGAGCTCTTTAGACCAATTGGTCACTGGGGGCCCCCTAACTACTTGGTATCTAGCAACATCAAGTTACATGGCATACAGATGGGCAGGACAGTGTTGTAACAAGATAACTGGGTGGGATGTCAGATTTACAACCCACCGCAATTGATAGTCATACAATTACAATGTTTAATGACAAATGATTTGAATGAAAAATTAATTATGATTAATATGTGCATGTATATGATCAAAATATTGGATCAATTAACATAAAATGCACAGACTTAAATAATGAAAATACAAATAAATTGCATTACATGGTACAAGTCAAGGGGTGAATTATTCACAATAATTTCACCACAAAAAAATGATGTGTTTTACTAAAACAATAAAAAAAATACAGTATTTTACTCGTATAGTAATAAAGTATAATGTATTCACTGAAATAGTGAAATTTTGTAATAATAAAGTAACAGATGTACAGATTATCTCTACAGTCCCAAAAACACTTGGTTTTGTGAACCACCCCAAAATTAGCCAACAGCTAAAAGATTACATGTATGGAGTTATACACTTGGCTACTGTCACACTGGCCAATCAAGCCATCAGTACTCCAGGTTGGTCAATCAAGCAAAAGTGCCCATCAATCTCGGTCAGCAACACCTGCTCACTTGCTACTTGACCAGCAACACTATTCAGCTCTACGGCTGCTATGTTTCTGCTTTACAGCTGATATGGTCGACTTCATAGCACTGCAACTGATACCACGTCAAATCCGATCACTCTAATCACTGTTCTTTCTTGTCAGCTGAGAATATATCTAACGCCTTGTACTATGCATGACATGGGCATATATGATGGAACGTAATGACGTTACATGTTGTAAGCTGTACATATTACATTATCGGCACAATAATTATAAAACAATACACAAGTTCAGAAATGAACTAAACCATGCCCGATAAGGATCCTACAGTATACTAAATGGATCTTAAAAATGCAACATTTTGTATTGTCCATATAAATCTCTTACAAAGTCACAAACAAGAATAGAAAATATTTGCATTATACCATGTAGACCAAATTTTCATAACAAATATACAAAGGTAAACATGGTAGTACAATAGTTATAACTATAACACGAGAAATTAATAACTCACATACCTCTACAGCTGAAGATGTGCAAGTCCTTAAAGTTGACCCGCTCACTGACGACATTCCGTAATGTAAATATATTTACCCTCGGTGAGGCATTTATACACAGATATTGTCTGTGCACTGGAAGCATTCAGTTCTTCCCATCAAAAGCACTTTGCACATGCAGCATGCATAGGATGAACCAAACTCACTATTTCGAAATATTATACTATAATTATCACTCGGGGTACCGTTGTACACAAAAATGAAAACAGAGTTCATGTATTTAAGAAATAAAAGGATTTATTCAATTCCATGACAAGTGTAACTATTTGCTATCTAACGACACCAAGTTACATGGCATCCAGAGAGACATGACAGTGTAACTGCTTGGTATGTAGCTACATCAAGTTACATTGTATACAGATAGACACTAGACAGGACAGTTAACTGCTTAAATCAAGAGATTATTGAATGGAACTTTATAGAGATATATCATACGTATTTCAGTTGTTCACAATTTTTCTGTTTTTAAAACATAGCATACCATATATTTTTCATAACCATTAATTTTTTGGTATAAAGTTGCTACATAGAACTCAGAATTATGTACTTAGTGGTTTGTTTTATTATTTACAAGAATTTCAATTTTTTATTCATTTGAACTAAAAACTTTGAAGACTGACCTATTTTGAGAATTAAGATACATAGGTATGCAAATATTGAACAAAATTGATGGAAATAGAGATGGTGTTTACTGAAAATCTGCTCTGTATTTCAGTTGTTTGTTCAATTTTAAGGATATTTATTTTGAGCATTTCTCTTAAAGACCAGAGTGTGTCCTTTATAGAGAGCTTAATTTGGATGAAGTGTTGGCAACTATTTACAGCATTTCATATATTCCATTTTGCAAATCCTAATGCAAATATTACGGAACAGTCTCCATTTTCGCAACATGATAATTCAGTATACATGAGCTTTGCATTATAGGAAATCAAGCCCCATTTGAGTGATGACTGTTTAGATATAAAAATGTATAATTTGTGTGAATTCAACATGACAGCAGTTCACATTAGTGATCTAAAGATTCTTGCTTAAAATGACATTGATGTCCCCAAAAATTAAACAATTGGTATATGCATGTAAAACCCATTATAACACGATTTGTTATAATTCAATTCCACTTATAATACATCATGGCTCCCATTTTTAATTAAGGTGACCTTCTCTTTTTAACATCCTGAATACATGTTTTGGAAAAGTCGATTATTCATATCACCAGAAGATTTCTAATCCCAGCATTGTGTTTAATGTTGCCCTAACTTCCAGAATTTTCTAAAACAATTTTATATTTGTTAATGAAATTAAAGTAAAGCTATCAAGTTCAGGCAAGTTAAAAGATTTTTTTAATTGTTAGCACTGTTTAATGTTTAGAGGAAGTAACATCTAGCTAGTTTGACATATTCCGAGAATTTCTTAATGCGATCCCACTTATATCAGTGTTATTCTTTGGACCCCCAGCATCCCATTATAACAGGTATTTTAAAGTACTGTTTTATTAAACGATATGCATTTATGTTAGTGCATATGCTGCTCTTATGAATTTGGTAATAGGCCAGTAATAACTATGTTTGGTAATAGGCCAGTAATAACTATGTTTGGTAGGCCAGTAATAACTATGTTTGGTAATAGGCCAGTAATAACTATGTTTGGCAATAGGCCAGTAATAACTATGTTTGGTAATAGGCCAGTAATAACTATGTTTGGTAATAGGCCAGTAATAACTATGTTTGGTAATAGGCCAGTAATAACTATGTTTGGTAATAGGCCAGTAATAACTATGTTTGGTAATAGGCCAGTAATAACTATGTTTGGTAATAGGCCAGTAATAACTATGTTTGGCAGAGTAGAGATGAAAGACTAAGAAGACTAAGGACACATAACTACTGGAAGTATAATTGCGCTTACTGATATATGGTATGCTTCTTTGGTGGAACTGTAGACATTGTTCACCTGCAGAGAAGAAAACACCATGCTATATGCCAAGGTGAATAACGTTGCAGCATATATGTATCTTCTTGGGATTTAAATTGATTGTTGTACATATAGATATAATATTGTAATATTTAAATCAAAAATGTCTTTGAAACTAAACTGGTATAATTGAGGACAACTGAAGTGTGGTATATTGAGCAGTGTCTGAAATAGAGCTTAAAACTCTTGCTGTCTCATACAAAAGTGAATCAAGTTTATTCACGCATTTAGTGTTGTGGAAAACCCATCTCTGTGTCATAGTTATCCATTTTTAAAAACTCATCTAATGCAATATATATATATAACATGAATAATGACAGTGTTCTAGATAGTTTTGGAGTCCGCTTTAGTAATGGGCCCTTTCGTGCACTGACATTTATCAAAATGATGATTTTGTTTTCTGTATCCATTAATTTTTGCTTTTAAAAACAAATATTGTTTGAATAATATTATTATAATATATACAGTAAACTTTGCTCAGATTCAACATATGTGAGGAAATCTAAAAATAAATACAATCAGTTTCCCAAGGTATCTTTAGTCATTGGAGTTTACTATACAAGTTCAGCATGGAATATCTTGTAGGGGAGGCAATTTTTGAAGACATAGATTACACCGTCTGTTTTTTTAATGCATGTCACTTGTAAAAAGACAATTTAATTACTGACATTAACTTCAGCCTTCAGTTTTGATGCTCAGTAATCTCACATAAAGTCCAAAATGTATCATTATCTTATCATGAACTAATATATCTTCATAGATACTGGTGTGGAAGGAAATGGACTATGGGATGATGACGGAGACTGAGAAACAGATGTTGGTTTCAGAGGTCAACTTACTGAGGGAGCTGAAAAGTCCATACATAGTTCGCTATTATGACAGAATCATCGACAGGACTAACACTACCATCTTTATCATCATGGAGTACTGCAAGGGAGGTGACCTTGCCACACTAATCAACAAATGCAAAAAGGAAGGGTAAGTAGGTCATCACATAGAGACATTCTAAAGATTAGGTGCTATACAAAAATCATTATTATTTTTATTATTATTACAGTGGGACCCCGTTATAACCCGGTAGTTGGGAGCAATAGAATCCTACCGTGTTATGAACCGAACCATGTTATAAGCAACCATGTACAATACCAACACATTTTTGGATTTAATTGGGGGGGGGTGTACATAAAGACGGGTGCGAAAATGCATGGCACAATTACCATTTTTGATCAATATATATTAAATGAGAAAAAAATTTGCTGTGGTAACAGAAATTGCAGATATAATATATTACTTTATTCAGAGAACCATGCATTGGTACATACACATATCTAATTTATATATACATGCATAATCTATTGCATGAAAAGAAGTATCAACACAGTGTACTCACCAGCGAATCTTGTAACATACATTCAATCCATAATACAAATATTTCCATAGAAAATATCCACACACGGATGTAAAATATTCAAAATTTTTGTCACAGATCATTTTGTGACTGAATTCAATGAAAAGAAAAGAAAAATTACATAATGGGTGTACGTAATGAATGATGTCCGATATCCAAAGATTAATGAACGGTGTCTGTATACATTTTATACCTCTACATTTCTCATTTGTCAATAGTTATTATTTTTTGAAAAATTCTAGCTGCTTTCTGCTAATGTCACGTTTGCTCTTGGCAAAGTCAATTATAGTTCTCAGTTGCAGAATTCGAATTTACTAGTCAACAGATTGCATAAAACAACACCGCCAAGCCACGCGCACATGTTGGTGGCTTTTGTTTCTTTGATCTGTATAAATCGTTGCCCCCTGATTTGAACAAGTTTAGCTCGGCAGTTCACTTTGATGATAAACAATGTACTTAAATTAATTGATTTATACATTCTGGTGAGAATCTTATATCAACCGCCGCATTGGCTGTTGCTTAGTTGTGTATGAAATTAAGAGAACATATATCGGAAATTATTAGAGCAACGACGATTGTATTCGGAATGCATTCAAGACAAACACAAAGTAGACATGATGGCTTCATTGCTCAGGGATCAGTAATAATAATATTGACACTTATGAGCTGTTATTTTTCAACAATAAACAAAGATCAAAGTTCTCAGTATTTCCGATGTTTTTTTTGGCACAAAACTAGAAGAAATTTGATAATTTTTAAATTTTAGGAGCCATACAACGATTATTTTATATTTGAATTTGTGTGTGATTTCCTCCCCAAAATGATAATACATTTTCTACACGTTCTTTTTCGCACTTTTTAGACGAGTATGAGAATGATAATTAAACTCTTGACGTATTTTATTTTTCATACTTAAAAGATTTTTGGGGGGTTTCTGAGAAAAAATCCTGTAATAAATTACCTGAAATTTCGGGAGCCATGCCATGACCGCGTTGTATTCGAATTCATGTTATAATGGGGCACGTTATAGCGGGTCCCACTGTATTATTATTATTATTATTATTATTATTATTATTATTATTATTATTATTAACCTGGCTGAACAAGACACCCTTTGATCCAGTTGCACAAGCATCTCTGGTGCACCTTTCCTACAAAACCAGCTTTCTCATGGCCTTAGCGATGGCAGGCAGAATTAGAGAAATAGCTGTTTGCAGATCCCAATTACCTGCAAGTCTTACTCATGATGACTTCCTTGTTCTTCGCAAATAACCATCTCGCTTCCACAGGTAACCAGACTTTTGTCATGAAACCTTTGTCTCACCTAGACACATCAATTGAAGGCCACTTACAAGACCCAGTCAGATCTCTGAAGTGTTACCTTAATCAAACAGAGCTGGTGCATCGAGGGAGATTGTGCCTTTTTCTACATCTTAAGTCAGGACATAACAATATAGCAGCTCAGACTATCTCATCCTGTGTCAAGTGAGTTATTCACTCAGCATATAGGGAAATAACTCCACCTCAAAAATGAACTTAGTGCGCATCATGGTTCATGAAGTTAGGGCAGTTGTCACTAGCCTAGCATTTGAACAAAACTGCGGGAAGGAGATCCGAGTTCACATCTAGCTTTCATCTCCATGATCTGTAATTGATCTGATAGGACCTATCCTCACAGCTCAAAAGGTTACACTTCTAGGTCGGTTGACAGCTTCTTAAAAATGTGGCTTATTGACTTTCACTAGAATTGCAGGGGGGGGACCACTCTTGGGGCCAACCGGTTAGAGCATCCGCCTCAGAAGCAGGAGGTCTTCAGTTTGAGACACAGCTGAGTCATACCAAAGATTTACAAAAATGGTATTATCAGCTGCCTTGCATGGTGTTCAGTGTTAAGAGATTAGTGTTAGGACTGGTTGGCCTGGTGTCAGGATAATGTGACTGGGTGGCACATCATGCTACATGTCTGTGGCATGATGCCCCAGTGCTAGACATCACTATAAACTGCCACACTGCAGACATTGTAGTGGTATGACTGAAAAATTGTTAAAGCTATGTTAAAAATCCACCCCCACAGACTGATTGGGGTGGGTCCTTTTGAAGCCATGCCCCAACAGATGGAATCCAATCCAGTCGGGTTACCTAGAAACTGTGTCTCTACCTTAGGAGACCGGATTTTATCAACAGAGTATGAGCATGTACCTCCCTCCACCTTTACCTGTTCTCCTAAGGTTTTATGATTGGGTAAGGTATTCGAAGAAGAAACTGATTTATCATCATATACATGTACCCTCTCAGCTTCCCCCAGTTACATCCATAGGGAGTGTGTCTACCTCTACAGTAATAACTGAAATATCCTTAGACTTTGCAGCCAAGTCTTTTAGGTATGAGAAGGTCACTCTGCCCAACCACCACATGGGTCAGAAGACATCTCTTAGCTCCTATTAGCTAAAAATAGTATCTGGAAGGGCTTGATTTGTGAGGTAGTCGTATTTCTCCTAAGGTATTATGATTGGGCAATATATAGCATTTGTGAAAAAACTTTTTTACTATGAAAAATTGGGGGTTTTAATTATCGACTTGAGAAAACATTGTGAAGTGAGAATACGAAGCAAGTTTCCCTTTACAGGCTAAAGTCAATTTTTTAAAATAAAAATGTCTGTCTCACTTATTAGATGACTCTTACTCTGCATTAATGATTTTTTTTTTTAATTCTTAAACTTACAAGTGAGTATATTAAAAGATCATATTTCTTTTTACATTTTATTTTCAGTACATACTTGGATGAGAATTTTATTTGGAAGATTCTTATTCAGGTGACATTGGCCTTAAAGGAGTGTCATGAACGTAAAAATGGGAAGGCTGTTCTCCACAGGGACCTTAAACCTGCCAATGTCTTCCTTGACACTGACAAAAATGTTAAGCTTGGGGATTTTGGCCTGGCTCGAGTACTCCATCATGAAACTAGTTTTGCCAACACATATGTCGGAACACCTTTTTACATGTCTCCAGTGAGTAAAAAGCTAAAATAAGAAAACAGTATGTAATAATTACCTTATATGTTAAGTAAAGTCCAACTGCAAACAGAATTGAAGAGGAAAAATGAATTGAAGAGGAAAAATGTAACTTGTGTGTGTAACTTGAAAGAGAGATATAAGCCCTTATGTTATTTTTTTTATTGAAAACTTAAAAGAACAACGTACCTTCCCTTCCATATCGCTGTTTACATTGACCTATAAATAATATATATATAAATTGAATATGGTTGTTTTTCCCTGACCCATTATTTTTCTTCTAATTCAAAAAGCATTTAACCCAAATAGCTTCAAGGAATGCTTGAAAGTTTCAAACTCAGTCATTTTGAACTCCTTCCGAGGTGGTGATCTTTTGTTATAATTTTAATATGAATCATTTTTAAGCCATCTCCCAAGAGTTGTCTTTTGCTTTAGTTTTGCAAGATATTTTTTATCACCATTCCATAACTAATAAAAATTATATATTCTTTCAAGAGTTTTTGGGGGGATTTAGTAAAACAGTTACTGGCATAAATTTTGGCAAAGCTAACTGTTTTAAAACTTATTCTTTCTCATAAATTACTTAATCTTTCCATTTTAAAACAGCAACAGAATTATTTTAATTTGGGAATAGAAATTGGATGCATGGATTAGAACTGGTTTTAAATGAAAAATGATTCCTAAAGTTTTAACATTAAGTGTCAGTTGATACCCTTTTTTAGGAGCATATGTTAATTTTGTTCTATTCAATATTCAATTGTTAAAATAGGAAATATTTAATATTTCAGTGACAGTACTGGAATCTGTTTTAAATTTTAGGAAATTTTAGGAAATTATTCTGAGCAGTCCCATAATATGGTATCATTATTGCCAAGTATTTTTCCTTCATTTTCTAAATATTGATGACATTTTCTTTTTTTTGATGTTATGGATAAGATAAATGCTCAGTTGTCTTTACAAATAACCATTACATCTCAGTTTTTGTAATGAATGATGTGTCTTGTCAGCTGATAAAAAGCCATTGCTTTAAATTGATATCTATTTGACTAAAAATACAATTTGTCATACTTTACATGGACAGATACCCTTGAAAATCAAAATCAGTCCTTAATTTCAATATGATTAATAGAGGGTGGGTGTGTAAGTTGGAATGCATATTTTGGAAATACATGGTTTGGCAAAGATCTGGTGCAGATGCATACATTTATTAGTATAAATCCATACATTTCCATATATCTATATCAAAATGACGAAACAAAATTTAAACGGAATTCTAAAAATAGCTAAGCTTTCTCGTGCTAATCTTCATTCTTGTCAACATCTGGATTTGAAGACTAGGTGACTCAGTATAAAGGACACTTTTCTATACAAGCTTATTTTATGTCAGTCCTTGGGCTGAATGATATCAGTGCTAGTCAAAATTATGGTGTAAATTTATTTAAAAAATGAGGACAAATACATGATTTGCTTGCAAATTTGTAATTATTAAACTCCATTAAAAATTCACAAAACTACTTTGAATATTAATTCTGAAGGACATGACAGTATTTGAGAGTGATACTTAAACAAACAAACAAAATGTTAGCATGTATCGACAATGATTAATGTCTCACGTGAAGATCTTTTTCATAGGAGCTGGTAAACAACATGTCCTACAATGAAAAGAGTGATGTCTGGTCAATGGGTTGTATGATGTATGAGCTATGTGCCTTGAGACCACCATTTGTTGCAAGCAACCAAGCTGAACTAAATCGTAAGATAAGGTCCGGGGACTTTGCAAGAATACCCCTCCATTTTTCAGATGATCTCAACACAATCCAAAACAAGATGCTCCAGGTGGATGTAAGTATATGGAATCATTTTATGTAATGTTTTTTCTTCTGATGCAGAGCCCAGGGCCTATTGAAACTGCATTATCAGCCTATTTTTCTGTAATTTTTTATAGAATAAAATTAGGGTTTTATGGGTCCTTAAATATCCATTTATCTGTATTTTGAATTACTGTATGTGTGTACAGTATGATATCTTTCCAAAATAAAATGCATGTGTGTGTGTTTGTTTGATATGGATTTTTGACGTAGCTTTAAAACTGTGATGTGGCAGTTTATAGTGATATCAAGAATCATGCTGCATACATGTTACATCATTTCCCATTCAGTCACAATATTCTGTCACCAGATCATCAGGTCCCAACACTAACCTCTTTATGCTGAGCACCATAAGAGGCAACTGCTAGTGCCATTTTTATAAATCTTTCGTATGACTCAACTTTGATTCGATCCCACATCCAGTGTTCTAACAACTTAAAATGCAGTAAATGTTTAGCATAATTAGATTTGATATCAAAATCACTACAAAATCAATTACTTGCACAAGAATCTCTCAGTTAGCTATTGTAAGTTTTTGTTAGAAATATTAGCAAAAACATGTTGCATTTGGAGAGCTATAATTGTTTTTCTCTGTCAAATACATTATCCGGTCACATTACATCAGAATAACTTTCTGCTACTTCTGAATCAACCACCCACCCATGTTCAATAATGTTTTTATGTCAATATAGTAGTAGTATGGAGGAAGGGAAGCGACTATTACAGGGTTCGTACGGTCTTTGAAGGTCTTTGAGAGTTTGGGAAAAATGTGGTAGCATTTTCAAGGCCTTGAAAGTTTGGGAAAATCGATCATATTACCCTGAGGTCTTTAAAAGTCTTTGAAAATTGAAATAAACCCCCCAAAAATTAATTTATTTCCAGAATCACAGATAAAAATATCCGAGGTTGTTAGATTCAGATGTAATCTAGTTATCCTGGTTTCTTTCTTTTGATGACCCGTTCAATTAACAAACAAAAGAGGCTTTGTTTTGTTTGACCATCCAAAGTATACCTCGGCGGCGACTTCAATCACACATGCACTCTTCATCAAAGCAAGACGGTGCCGCTACACACTTCATCAAAGGAAGTCACCAATAAAATTGCCCAAGGTCGTTAGCTTCGGATATAGCTGGTTTTCCTGGCTTCTTTCGTTTGATGGACGAGTCCATCAGTTTTAGCCAATCAAAATGTTAATTACACTAATTCTACGTAGAAAGTTCGCGAAAGTTACATGCTCGAGAATTTAAAATTTGTTCATTCGATTTACATCTTCAAGTTCAGTGTTTAAAAATGCCAAGTCTTTGGTCTTTCAACGATATCTGGCTTGAACAAGAGAAATACAAGGAATGGCTGCAAAAGGATAAAATATGTAAACGAAAGATGTTTTGTACATTGTGTAAAAAGACGAGCAACTTGGCTTCAATAGGAGAAGGTGTCCTTGCAAATTAGTAACTACATACTGTTCATTTAGTGGAACGAAGATGAAGAAGTATAAGCTATTGGTAATTTTGTGCACAATAATGTTAACTTGTTACTCTTCGGGTATAAAATAAGATATTGTTTAATGTGATGATTTGGGAGATGTGGCAAAACAGTGCCCGTTTAAATTTACTTATACCGTCGGTTTATTTAACACGTTTGAGGGAGAAAAAAAAATCATTTTCAAAAATTTTGTTCTACATAATAATGTTCCTTGGTTTAATATAAAAACATACATTGCAATAAATTCAATTCACGGATATACAGTTTCAAAGTGCGCCTGCGTACACTATAGTAGAGTTAAGCAAGAGTAGTAGTTCTTGAATTGTGAGTATATAAAAAACGTGTGCTGTGAAGCTTTAACTGTAAGAAGTCAAGTCATTTGATTAGGTAAATAAATAAAAGAATTAAAAAAACGTATTTCCAGTTGACGGAATATCCCCGTTTCTCATTGCCGACCCTCGACTTTTTCCCCAATGGTATTAAAAAAAATTAAAATCACATTGCCGAAATTGATTTGTGTAACTATAGTCTGACTATACATCCCCGTTTGTTTGTACCCCTATGGATTTCAATAACGAAAATAATTAAATGATAAAAAGTACAGAGAACTAAGGCAACTGAATCATTGATTTATAATTTCTAACCTGAATGTGACCAGAATGGAACTAATACTGCCATCTCCTGCACATTTCATGATTAACGGACTTTCCAAAGAAACAAACGGGTTGGTATAGTTAGACTATAATTGAGCCCGTTTTGCCCAGTACTTTGAAGTGCTTGAAATATTACTAGATTTATAGATAATGTTTATTTTTTAAAAAAATGGAGAAAAAAACACGCCCAACCTTGATGAAGTGTTTTATTCTGACCTTTCCAAAAGAAAGGAATACGTTGAACTTTGGTGTGGTCTCCAGAAAATGTTGTTGTCACACGGGCAGGCAACAGTGGAGAGAGGATTTTCTGTCAACAAACAGGTATCTATTGAGAACCTCAGCAGAGAAAGCCTCAGAGCTCAAGGGCTAATAATTGACACAATGAGAAAAGCAGGTGGACCTTTGGAAATCATTAGCAATGAAATGATGACACATGGCTCCTTTGCAAGACATAAGTACCATGCTTATCTGGATAAGAAGAAAGCAGAGAAGGATGAGAAAAAACAAAAAGGAAAGAAACGGGAGTTAGCTTTGGATGAAGTGGAAGCCAGAAAACTGCCTCTTGAAGCTAACATTGCCAGCCTACATGCTTCCTCTGTACAGAAAGCAGAAAAGGCAGAGTTAAAAGGACCCATTGTGCATGTCACAGAGTCAAATGCTTTTAGGAGAAAAGCAGAGGAAGAGATGACAGTGGTAGCATCTCTTTCCAAAATGATTGAAGAGAAAAGAAAGCAAATATAATAATGCATTTAAAGCAATGATGATGTCTGTTAAGAGAACAATTTATTTTGTATTAACTCTGACACAAATGTTACATATTTCTGAAAGAACAACGAATGTTAACCTATCTTCTAGATAATTATAATACAATTTTAGGAAATTAATTATAGTTTGACTTTAATCAGTAATCAGTATTGTAGTATTTGGCATTCATTTTTCTCGTATAACCTGTATACACAATATTAGCAAAAATAAGTCTTGGAAATCTCTGTTTGTGGTCTTTGAAAGTTTGGGAAAAGTCTTTGAATTTATCATCCATAGTTCAGTATGAACCCTGTATTACATGTTAACTCCTTTCTACCTGTTCAGTGGCCACCATTACACCCAGATGTGCCAGTTTTTACTTTTGCTTCCATATGCCACGATGCCATGCAGACATTCCAGTGAAATTCTATCAAATATAATCCACATTTCATTTTCAGTTATATAGTAAGTCAGAATGAATTATAAGATGCATACAATATTTTTTTTCCAATTGAGTGAATATGCAGTTATCATATTCTTATTGTCACATGTTTTTTATTGATATTCATTGTTAGTAGAGAAATATTTTGAAGTGGTACTTATCAACTATTAAACTTTGATATCAAAGTTTACATTATTTCATTCTCTCATGTGTGTTAATGTGTTTAATTTGTATTGTGTGATTGACCTTTGTCCATAATTGAGGTTAGGAGTTTGGGCCTACCTGACTAAGGTCATTTTTGTAAACAGCTAGCTAATTTTCGCCTGTGTTTGTAAATTATATATTAGGAATATTTTATTTTAGGTAAACATATTTACTTGAATCAGAGTTCAGGACATTGGTATTCAATTTTGAACACCCTTGTCTACCTGATGTTTAGATGTTCTTTACAAAATATTTCATAAGAGCCCTTAACTTGTTTACAGCTTAGAATGTTCTGGAAAATAGATTTTTCAGTTATATTTAGGTTTAATTTGAGACAATTT
This sequence comes from Unio delphinus, assembly GCA_029339505.1. Classification (NCBI taxonomy): domain Eukaryota; kingdom Metazoa; phylum Mollusca; class Bivalvia; order Unionida; family Unionidae; genus Unio; species Unio delphinus. The sequence continues at coordinate 16,194,311 of JAQISU010000010.1, forward strand.
TTTTAATTTACTTAAATTATTCTTTGGAATTGTAAAGTGCTTATTCACAATTTCCGATTAAATAACTACACCTCTCCCTTGATCACAATGATGTCCATAAACATAGACCGCACAATAGGCAAGGATGCAAGTTACTGACAGACCTCCAAAAATCCACTAGACTTCCAGAATATCATTGGCATGGGGTGGGGAGGTAACTGGCTTGTTTAATGACTGTATCATTGTTTTATGACATTGAGAATAATTGTCAATAAAGCACTTTTTCTAATAAAGTTGTTTACATTTATTTTCAAAATGAAAGATCATAAACATCATATCAACTGGTTTCAAATCCATCACATGTAAGAAAAAACATCTGTGTATTACATCACTGCTTTTTTGTTTTTGTTCATGAGTCTGGTTCCTAGAGAGAAATGTGATAGTGTTGTGTGAAAAGGGGATTCTGCATAGCAGGGAATCAGTCTAACTGTTGATACACCATCAAACAAGATTCATTTTTTTCAATAACATGCAATATTTTTTTCAGGAGACTTTCATCTACGTTGAACTGATTTTTTATATTGTTCAGTGAGTAAAACAGTGTTCAATTAATCAAATGAAAGGAATTCACCCTACAAACGACCTGGGCCACTAGATCTTTTGCATGATATTATAGATAAAAAATTATTCCACCTACTTTTTTTGACTCAAAAGACTTAATTATGAGATAATGCAAAGGATGCAAGCTTTTAATTCATTACAACAATGCCTCTTATATAGGTATCCAAGAGACCAAGTATCACAGAACTGTTGGCAGAACCACTGGTGGCCAGTAGACTTCCCACAGTAGAGAAAAAGAGAAGGGGCCATTCATCACATCAAACTTCTGATGAATTGAAAACATTTGAAGCTGAACTGAAAGCACTTGAAAGGGAATTAGTAGCAAAGAAACAAGAACTGGAATGTAAGAACTGATTTTACTGTTCCTGATGTCTTTTAGGCAAAAACATATTTGCAGTCAGTGAAATTATCCACTTAAGCAGCAGAGAGGGTGAATCCTACAACGTTTTCAGACAAAATTTTGATTGAAATCCTAAAACGAGCCGTCTTATAATCTTATTTTAACCAAAAAAAGGCGAACCCTACAACGTTTTCAGACAAAAAATTGATTGAAATCTCCCTATGAAATCATTTTAACTAAAAAAATGAAAACGATTTTTTAATTAATTTTGGTCGCAACTTGTTGTCATCCACCCTCTCTGCTGCTAAAGTTTTCAGTTCTGGGTTAATAATTCTTTTACGATTTTAACCGAATATTTGATCGAGTCCGATACGATATCGTGTCCGAGGATCATGTAGATTTATTGTTGCGAATCCGTGCGGAGTCGACTGAGCATGACTAAAGAAATCTCGAAATTGATTGAAGTCCATATCAGAGCACCATGTCTGCCAAATATTTCTAAGAGTATGAGTATCAACTCCGTTGAATACAGACAATAAATTGCAGTTATCTCTGATGACTTTTGGAACCTGAGTGTAGCGTTGAGTGACATATATCACGTCAGTGTTTTTGTGACGCCCACGGGAAAATATTCTAGCAGGATTTTTTTGTTTATCCAACATTATATCGTCGTATACGACTAAATTGTTAATATCTCCATCAATATCATCAATACTCGGTGCTTCATCGATATCGGTTATAAAATCAATGGCGTTCTCACCCTTAATTTCTGATGCATTCTCGTTAAAATCTTTTAGCACTTCATAACATCGTTGATCATCTACGCTAGGGGCAGTTAAATACAACTTATCCCACTTCATCCATCTCATTATTAAATTGAGCAACAATTGCGTTTTACCGGATCCAGATGGCCCGATTATAATCATCCGGATAGAGTTTGGTAGCGCTGCATGATGCTTAATTGGTTCTCTTGTTTTAGTCGCTGAAAAATCAATTATATCCATATTTCTATACATAAATTATGGATCTATATTGTGTGAAGTGTAAAACGCGTACTGGCACAGATGACTTGACGACGATTACAACTAAAAATAACCGATCAGCGCTTTCTGGTAAATGCGTGCAATGTGGTACAAAGAAATTTAGATTTGTGTCTATGAGATCTGATTTAAAAAAAAACGAGGAGGTGATATCGCAGCCAAATTAGCAAAACTCCCTGGAACCCCATGGGCAAAATACCCCGGAGAAAAGCACCTCCCAGGATATAGCTACTGTGGACCAGGAACCAGACTTGATATCAGACTCAATAATCAAAATCAACCCAACCCCGGTGAAGAACCAATAAACGCCATTGATAAGGCCTGTCACCTTCATGATGTTGCTTATAAAAGCAGCAATCTGCAAAACAGGCATCTCGCGGATGTGAAATTAATTCATGCGTTAAATGCTATTCCTGATAAATCCTTCAAAGAAAAATTGTCTTCATTTTTGATAAAATCGGCTATGAAAAGTAAATTGATGTAAGGTGCTGGTAATTAATAATATGGAATCAATTTATTATTCTCCGAGGGGATACTGGAGGGGTAACGCTGCAATCAATAAACTCGCTAGAGCTGCAAAAGTGAAAAAAACCACTGCGGCTAATTGGTTATCCAAACAGGCACTATGGCAAATTTATCTACCACCGCCTAAACAAATTCAATTCTCGCATTTTGATGTGACCGCTCCTAATGAAGCTCATCAGGCTGATATATTATTTCTGCCACATGATCGTGGTTACAAATATGCGTTAACCTTAGTTGATATTGCAAGTCGATACAAAGAAGCAGAACCGTTAAAAACAAAATCAGCCACTGAAGTCGCTTCTGCATTTGAAAGGATTTATCGACGAGGTCCTCTGCACTGGCCAAATCTATTGCAGGTTGATCCTGGCAAGGAATTTCAGGGTGCAGTGTTATCTACAATGAAACATCATAATGTCACCATACGACAAGGGCATACTGCGCTACATCGCGATCAGGCCATTGTAGAACGATTTAATCGGACGATTGCTGAGCGGTTATTTGGATATCAATACGCAAAAGAATTCATTCAAGAAAAGCGATCCAGTGAATGGGTTAAAAGATTACCATCTGTGATTACTGCACTGAATAACGAGATTACTAGAACAATCAACATGAAACCTATCAACGCGATTAAAAAGAAGTCAATACCCGTACAACCACAAAAAGATTTCCCTAGAAACGCTAGCGTTTCCCAACCAATTCTTGGTAGTAGTGTCATTGTGAGGTACTTATACGAACCAGGAGAGCTTGAAGGGGGTAGAAAAAGGGCTACTGATCCTATTTGGAGCGTCACTACACATAAGATATCTAGTATAACACGATCAACTGGTAGACCTCCAGTCTATAAACTGGATTCAACTGCCCCTCAGCGGGGTTTTACTCGACAACAACTACAAGTGATTCCCGAGGATACTCAATTGCCACCGCATGGTCTTAACTAGCACCGTTGCGTCTATTGCACTCAAGACAAGTCAACATCACATTATTTCTGACATGACCGAGATTGTTATTTTTTCTGTCTACGGTGAATTGGCGAGGATCCTTATCCGAATACTGCCAACACATTATACAATTGCAACTCGCGCAGTGATTATTCTGTTGTTTCTTCAAAGTGATTATTAGTTCAGCATCAATATCAAATTCTCGTTTTTTTTTGTCCTGTTGTTTGTAACCGGAGAGTTTTTTTATTAATGATGCTAACATCAATATCACTTATTGTTGTGTCATTATCATCGAAAACAACTCTTCGAAGTTGATTTATGTTTCGTACTCTGGATACTGCGAGATAGACTAAATTCGACCATTCGATGTGATTATCCACCATCCAAACAATTGTATTCGATATAGTCAATCCCTGTGAAGAGTGTATTGTTGCTGCGTATCCTAGCGTCCACGGGGATTTATTAGCACGCAATGCATCTTCAACGACATTGATATCAACCAGCACAATATCATTTAATACCAGAATTTGTTTTTCATTCTGTCCTGGAATATCAACTTCAATATTCTGTTTTCGTGTATCCGATGGCCTATAACAAAGGGGTACTGGAAGCGTTGCAAATTTTTCTTTATGCAATTCAAATAACTTCATTTGAAGTGTGTCCCTGACTATTTTTCTACTTGCAATGATCAAATCGTTTGGTCTCCATGTTTCCCAGAAATCATTCATTGGAGTTTCTGAAATCACTTCACGCGCTATTTCGCATTGGATTCTATCCGGTTGTAATCTAATTAGCGCTTTGAACTCGCGTAATCGTTCATCAAGTGATCTATAATCAGTGGTGATTTCTTCATAGTAGTCTACAAAACCCTTTAGCCATTCATGTGGAGATGCACCGACAAATGGTGGTGGTTGGCCGTGATCCCCGCACATGACGACTTTTGTGTTTTTGTTTAACAACCACTCAAGAAATGTTTTTAATACATCTAATGACACTGTGCATATTTCATCCCAAATTATGATTTCAGGAATGAATTTATCACCCATACGCTCAGGAGTCCATTTGTCACCCTTCCATCGAAAGAAACTATGGTAAGTACAGGCATTTACCCCTCGCTGTATCATCTCTCTGGCGAGTCTGTGAGTCGGTGTTAGCACAATCATGTTAGAAACGCTAGCGTTTTCACGACGAAATAATTCAATTGCACGAGTTGTCTTTCCTGACCCACCACAACCGTTTAAATAAACTGTCTTGTATCTACATACTGGATCAGATACCGGTGGTGCATTAGAAAGTTCTGATTGAATTTCAATACGGTTACAACAAATATATTTATCATCCATGGCAACGTCTGCGGATTCACAATACTCATGTAGCATCTCTTTTTTAAATCGCCAACGCCCCCAATTTTCTTCGGGATCTGTGAATGCCGCTACAGCTGATTTGTACTTATTGTGTATATACATCGAATCAGTGGCTACTCTAACCGCGGTATTAGGAAATCTATTTATCATCGAAAATAGATTAATAGAAGCATAGGCTAACATTGAACTTCTCAAATGTGTGTACTGGGAATTATATCCATCACAGTAGGTAACAACCGTACCTAATTTCTCACCATTGGATAGAAAAGCATCCTTACGGGATACAAGTTTTCCCTGTTTCATTAAATCCGCTACAATAAAATCGTATTCAGCGACATCTATGATCAACCGCGAAGAGTATTTTGCGTTATCGTATCGTCCACCCTGGGTAAATTTACCGATTATTCTTCTTCCGAGATCTTTTGCTTGTTCTTTTTTAATTTCAAATAACTTCTTAGACCAATTTATGATTTCTTCTTCACTGAAATCTGGAAACTGTTTTCGTAGTTCGTTGATTATTCTATCTAGATTGGGTTGTGGTAGCCAAACTTCTTTCTGAGCTCGATAGCATATAATAGCATCGGAAACAATCAACGATATTAGCATACCACAATCAATCATATATCTCAATAGCACTATTGGCATCCAGTGTTTTTCAGATAGGTGTCTACCGAGCCAAACATAACTACACGGATGTAACCCTGTAGCTAATTCGAATGATATCACACGAGCGAATCCGGTTAAGTCAAAATCAGGCAATGGTCCATTAATCGCAACACGAGTCATTTCATGCGTGGGGTGTCCAAATCGTTTGAAGTACTCAGCGCATTCCCCATACCCGAGAAAACTTCCGGGATAACACGCGGATATATCAATTGAAATCATACCATCATGTGAGTATTTCGTATTCCACAGTCCTCCATGACCAAATTCGACGCAACTCAATTTAACATCCTCGAGAAAATCACTTTGTGTTGGACGCCATGAGTTTTTTTCTCTTGCGAAGTGAGCTACCACTGATGGAATAGTAAAACTATCCGTGAGTAGTTTTTCATGGGAATTCTCCGGTGAAAAATCACTAGCGATTTTTCTCATTCTGTTATCTAATTCTTCAACGCGATATAATTCACCATTTGGTTTTACAAATTGATCGAATTCTTCATCACTTCTAAGTAACCACACTGACACAGGATCATCTTTACACAACGCATGAATAGCATCGAATAATCTCTCTTCATAGAAAACATCCCCGACGAACTCCTTAGGGATATATTTCACGGTTCGTTCTCGTGGAAATATTGTTACCGCAGGTGTCCACGCGTGTTTGTTATGATCAATAATCTGTATTGGTGCTCCATTTTTGTTATATTTCGGTTCGTATAAAACCTCTCCGGTTATCGTCATAACGGTTATTGGGAATCGTAATGATGTTTCTAATTTAGCTATATCAGAAATCTTTGCACCATGCTGTTTCACTGTCAGTTCCCACTCGGTTATTTTCCTACGTCGCAGATTAGTTAGTTTATTTCCTCGGGATGCATTTGTGAAGTGTTCTATTATTCGTTCTGCTACACAATTAAGCCCTGACGAATATTTCATAGGAGCTAGTTTTGCGATATCGGGTTTATCATTTAACGGATATATCCCATAAACCATTGCTGTTACGGGATAAGATCTTTCGTAGTATGGTTTATCAATGCCGGTTAGAATCCCTGGTTTGGAATCTCTACTCACAATGACAGCTTTTTTATTCTTGAGGATTGGTTCAAATTTATCCTTAATAATCCATTTGCCATCGACTTCGATAATGAATTTGATTCGGAAAAAATGCCGTTTTTCCCCAACACGTGAAATTATCACTGCTGCTTTTTCATCAGTCATGGTAGCATCAACAACACCATCAATTCGAAATGTTGACCAACAATAAGATGCTCCATCACGCTTGAATTCATTAAAACAGTCTCTGATTTTACTAATCATGGCTTTATCAAGAATTGTATTCTTTGGTGTATTAGAAGCTATATCGAGATTGAATTGAGCATCTTTCCAGGGGTAATCTCTCTTGGACGTTTTTTTTGGTTTATCGAGATTAAATCTAGGATTGATTTTCAATAATCTCTTAAACTCTTTCATGTTTCCGTCTATTGGACGTTTTTTGGGTTTATCGAGATTAAATCTAGGATTGATTTTGTTACGTCTTTTTGGTTTATCGAGATTAAATCTAGGATTGATTTTCAATAATCTCTTAAACTCTTTCATGTTTCCGTCTATTGGACGTTTTTTGGGTTTATCGAGATTAAATCTAGGATTGATTTTATTACGTCTTTTTGGTTTATCGAGATTAAATTTAGGATTGATTTTCAATAATCTCTTAAACTCTTTCATGTTTCCGTCTCTTGGACGTTTGTTACGTCTTTTTGGTTTATCGAGATTAAATTTAGGATTGATTTTTAATAATCTCTTAAACTCTTTCATGTTTCCGTCTCTTGGACGTTTGTTACGTTTTTTGGGTTTATCGAGATTAAATCTAGGACTAATTTTTAATAATCTCTTAAACTCCTTCATGTTTCCGTCTCTTGGACGTTTTTTGGGTCTATCGAGATTAAATTTAGGATTGATTTTTAATAATCTCTTAAACTCCTTATCAGCATTGAATTCAGCATTTTTCGAAGGCAATCTCTTGAACTCCTTCATGCTATACTAAAAACAAGTGTCTAAATGAAAGGTTTATGTATAATGAATCACTGCAATGGATCAGTCAATGAATTAGACAAATAGTATAGTATACTAATGAACCAGGAATTCAGACCACACCCAGTGAGTACAAATTATGAAGCATCCAGTGATGGTGTTGTAAGACACTGTAGACTGAAGAACCCAGTTGGGTGGGATAATGGTATGGGGTATTTGTTCTTTACTGTTGGAAAGAAGAAATATTACAATCATCGTTTCGTATTTGAATGTTTCAATGGATTGATCAAAAATGGTTTTGTTATCGATCACAAGGATTCTAATCCAAGGAACAATTCTTTATCAAATCTGCAAGCAATCACACAGAGTGAGAATTCCAAACGAGGAAGGACTGGCATTTGTTCAAAAAAAGTGAAACCAGTAAAATCTTTGAATACAACAACTAACGAAGAAAAAATATTTAAATCAATATATGAAGCCGGCAAGTATTTCAATATTTGTAGAGCCTCAGTACGATTCGTTGCAGAGGGGGTTTGTCGATCGGCTATTTCAAAAAGGACGGGACAAAAAATTCAATTTAGTTATGTCTGATGCGTCATATTTTTCATTTAGAAATATATAATTGTTATAGAATAATGAATTCTGAAAACATGAATAGCATTTTATCCGAGATTTCAAAATTGAAAAGTTGGGATATTGAACTATCAGATGGGTTAAATCCTGATCAAATCATGTCTGATTTTCAGGATATAGAATACGGAGTTAACAACAATAAATACATGCTACCAAAGAAGTATGCGCTCATCAAAAGAATTCAGAATTCTATTAAAGACTCTCTCGCATTTTCCAGTGACGTAAGTGTGTTCGCTCCGTTGTATACCATCGTAGAACGAATACGAAAAGAATTGGGGTACGAATACGAATTGAAAAAGGAGGTTAATTCTAAAGTTAGAAACCTACGGGCGTTAATTCAAGAAAATGAACAATTTTGATTGACCAACCATTTATCATTATTTGATTGTGACCGTCCCTCATAGAGATTTTAATTTTTTTTTAGCATTTTTTGATTAAAAATGTCAAAATCAGTGAATGAAAAATTGATGGCTGGTTGGTCCGGTATCAAATACACTAAAAAATTCAAAGTGGGGAAACTATCAGTATTATTTATTTTTTATACAATTATGATACTTTCCCCATCATTGATAGGATGAAATAACACTTCCATGACCATCCGATGGTGTTAGGTCGGATTGAAAAATTGTTTTACAATTGAAAAATTGTTTCTGATTTTAAATAATGGTCAATGAAGCATTAACAACCCGATTGGCTCGTGAACGACTGGATGCAATCAGGAGATTTGTACCAATTCGTGACTCTGTACGGAATAAACTGCAACAACGACAACAAGCGCAGACTGACTTTTCTGTGTCAAGTGAACAACTGTTTACTCCGATAACAAGTGCGACCAAAGATGTGAAAAAGTTAACTGAAGCAGCGATATACGGAGATATTCCTGAGCGAGAACGAGTAAAGAAGGCGCCGCTGCTTGATACGCTTGAAAAGATAGCAGCAGAGACCGGACAAACACGCGCAGGGATACAACAGCTATCCAGTGATATAAAAACTCAGCGCGAGTATGAACAATTAGCTGATATTGATGATTCTGCGCCTGAACCACAACCTGTTGATGTCGTCACCCCAAAAGGTATCCCCTTTATAGACAAACTCACCGAAGAAGCTATAACAGAAATCAAACAACATCAATTAATAAAACCCAACGATTATGCGGACTTTGGCGTTTTCGCTGCCCAAAAATATTATTCAAGGGAAGAGTTTTTAAAAGACGAGTATAAAAACAGTAGAATTAAACGAGACGACTGGGTAGATTGGTTATATAAAACGAATAAGGGGATTACTGGTAATTTGAAAAAGGATACAGTTGAGTATAGATCTTTTAAAGTAGGAGTTGATAGCTATGGTATACAAAAACAACAAAGTCGAGGCCGACAAAGACAATTACTTGATGATAGTGAGGGCGCAACTGGTACAACTGAGGAAACAAGCGGAAAAGGATATTCGATTGGAAATCCAAAGGATGTCTTTGACTCTACCACGACATGTCCTGGTAGTGTTATCAATGATATATCACGATTAGAAGTTCTTGTAGGAGGTTTCCGAGCTGGAAATAACTCACCGGAAATAATTAATGAAGCATCTGATATCTGTAGACGATTATTTCAGGGTGGTATCATGGATATCAGCACATATCGAGATTTCATTGGCGAGTTAGTGGAAAGTGGGTATCACAGTGATTAATCACCGAGACTGAATAAAAACGCTAGCGTTTCCAATTGAAAAATGGTTTCTGATTTCAAATAATGATCATACACTACAATCATGATAAACCAACCCCCGTCTACGTAGTTAATTCACGGTTTCCAGTTTATAGAGCATACTACGGAGATGGTTTAGGCAATACCATTGCAGGGTTATTTGCGAGAATGGCTCCAAAAGTGATGCCGTTAGCTAAACAACTAGGAATGAAAGCAATTGAAGTTATTCGTGATAAGGGTATTGGTGCTGTTGGAGATCTTGCTGGAAAAGCATTTTCAACTGCGAAGAATAAATTAACATCATTAGTGAGACGAAAAAAGAAACCGTTACCATCTACAGCAGAGATGCCTGCAAGTGTTAGTAGAATTATAAATAACGCAGTAGACGAAAAATTAGCGTCGATGGCTTTAACCCCCGACCAAAGCAATATTGCAAATATGATAGCAGGAAGCGGCTTTAAAAAACTACGTCGATGAAAATCGTTTATGATTTCACGATTTAGACTCTGATAAATAGAATAAAATGTTCAAAAAATCACATGATCCGGCGTTTGATATAGACGCCCCAGTTGGCAAGGATGATTCTGTACGCGATTATCAATATTACGCCTATCATGCCATAGACTCAAATAGTTGAGCAAGAATTGAACTTCAAGTCCATGATACCAGTAAATATTTTTTGCCCTGTGAAGCGTTTATTGAAGTAGAAGGAGAACTTGTAACAGCTGATGATACTCCTGCTGTACCAGCACCGTATCCAGATGGTACTCAAGTCGGTTTTGTCAATAATGGTATTATGGCGTTATTTGAGAGTGCTAGATATCTCATTGATGGAAAAGAAATTGAGTCCATAGATCGCGATGTTGATATGGCTACAACAATAATCGGGTTAGCGAGATATTCCGATGATTATACAAGATCAGCAGGACCCTCTATGATGTTTGCAAAAGATGGTAAGAATACCGCTGGAGGAAATCCATTTGTTGTAAGACGACCAAAAAAACGTGATAATAGTGATGCTGATGTCGAGAATATGATTATAAACAACGACGTTAATTTCAATCTAGGAGCTGCAACACGAAACTCAATGTTGCAAGGAGCGCGTAAATCATTTTCATGCGCGATTCCACTGCATCACATATTTGGATTCTGTAGAAACGTCAGAAAAGTTATCTACGGGGCGAAGCATACAGTATCGCTTGTACGAAAGAGTGATGATAGTGACGCAATCTGGAGGATTCCAGCGGATGCTGCAAATCCAAATGCTGATGCTGGTAAAGTCAATTTAACAAAAATATCATTGTGGATGCCAGTGTTGACTCCAGCAATTACCGCAGAAGAACGATTACTATCATTTATGGACCAAGGAGGAAAATCATTACTAAGTTGGCTAACCGTGAGTACAGATGTTAAACAATCAAATATCAACGGGTTATTCACTTGGAACCTAGCATCAAAACAAGGTGTTGCTGCGCCACGTCATATATTTATTGTGTTACAAGATAACGCACGAGTTGGCAATCAACTCTTCAGCCATATGATATTTGATCAATTAGGTGTGAAAGACGTCTCACTGAGAATAAACGGCCAACAGGAACCATCCGAGGATATACAACTTAATTACACAGAAAATCATATTGCACGCGTGTATCATCGTCTGTTGTCATTTATGGCACGTGATCAAAATGTCGATACTGGTTTGCAAATATCACAATATGATTTTAAAAATCTGTATCCGATCTATTACTTCTCACTGGAACATCTCGATTTAACAAGACAGTCCGTCGTTGATATACACTTTAGAGCTAATGTGACTCGTGGTGCTATTGCTAATTATAGAGCGGTTGCTGTCATTCTCAGTGATAAATCAATGCTACTTGAAGGTGTTGGTGGAAGAATGAGAGTGGTAGATGCACCAGTGGAAAACATGTAATTGAAATTGTAAACGATTTAGAATCAATCAATTATGTATAATGTCATATAGTGTTATTAGTGTTGCGTTAACTCCCGGTCAATTAAAAAAATTGCAATCGGAATCAGCTAAAAAATGTGGAACCACAATCACGTTGAAACCCAACCAAATGACTGGTGGTGCAAATAAACTATCGCTGACAACTCGTCAAATAAAACATTTCAATGATGCACTTGCAGCCAAAAAAGGTGTTCAGATTACTCTCTCTGCAGCTGCTATCAAAAATATGATTAAAACAGGCGGTATATTTCCGTTGTTAGCTGCGATTCCAGCATTGATTGCAGCAGCAGCCCCAGCGGTGGCTAAAGCGGCAGCGTTAGGAGCCGTTGGTACTGCAGCAGGAATGGCACTAAAGAAAGCAACTGGGAAAGGATATAAAAAAAAGGGACGATCCGTTCACGGATTGGGTCTAAGACTACCAGGAACCCCGTATTCGTGGTACAGCGGAAGATCCGTGAACGGATCGGGTCTTAGACTACCAGGAACGATTTATTAATTGAGGAACCTATGGTTCCCATGTCCAATTTTGATTTAATGGATGCGGCTAAAAAACTAGTGATTAAAAATTTCAGAGGTGTTTTTATGAAAGATCAATTACCACATCAACCAAACAAAACTGAAACAGGTATTATTAATCTCGATAACAGCACCGGACCTGGTACTCACTGGGTTGCATACGCTATTGATCCACGTGGGATTGTTTATTTCGATTCATATGGATTAGCCCCACCAAAAGAGTTTATGCGGTATATAAAAACCCTTCCAATGAAGACTTGGTATTCTACGCTACCAACACAACAAATGAATGACCCACCAATATGTGGCAGCGAAGTATTAAATGTCCTTGACGCTATTTCTAACTCCTTGAGTAACCCAAGCGGAAAACCACCACATGTTGTCGTGAATGAATACACTAGCAATCGCTTTTTAGAGAGAGAAAGAGTTTTACAATAACATGATTGATATTTGGGGGAGATCTTTGAAACCCAAACCCGATGGCACTGCACCACCTGATTCTGTCAAGGATATAAAAAAAATAATTGAAGATGAAATCGCTGAGACGTTAAATTTAACAAGTGTTGATCCTAATGAAATAGTTGTATTTCAAGACAAACAGGGTAAATTGAAATCCAGTGATGTGTCATTGGATGATATTTTAGTTAAACAACGAAACGCAATCGAGAACACCGTTGCGTTATTTTCCGATCAGGGTAAATTGAAAACCAGTAATATTTCTCTGGATGATATTTTGGTTAAACAACAAAACGCAATCGAGGATACTATCGCGTTATTTTCCGATCAGGGTAAACTAAAACCGGGTGTACTCGTTTCGACGATTACAGATCGATTAAAAACTCTCAACGATGAGTTAAAAAATTTTGTGGTTGTACTAGCAACACTTGAATCTAAAATTGAAGATAACGGAAAACAGTTTTCAGTTTTTCGTAGAAATATCATTGATAAATTTATTGGAACCCAGTTGGATAAAATTGAAATAAAACTCCCTGATATTAAAAAATCCATCGATGAGACGAAAACTTTCATCGAAGCCGTCAAAGGTGATTTTTCGAGGATGATAACAATCATTGAAAAAACAAAAATTCCTCATGAGAAAACCAATAACGTAGTATATACAATCCAACACGGATCATTTGAGTGGACACCTGCAAACAACAAATTAGATATCACAGCTACTATCAAGAGTATTTATCGATTAACACTAGTAACACCATTAACTCAATTTAATATATCATCGTCGAGTTCATCCGGGGTCAACAATACGATTTCAACGATCATCGACAAGGATAAAACTGAAAAGTTCACGATAACATATACTGATAAAAGTTTGATTGGGGTTTCAGTAACCTGGTATGTTGAATTCGTAGCGGATTTAAGTAAATAACTAAATTGAAAGGATTTCACAATTGAAAACGCTAGTGTTTTTAAAATAAAAATGATTTCATCAACTCAATGTCGCTATGATCAAGTCAGAGAATTTCAGAATAGACTCAAAACCCTCACTGAGGAGTATCAAATAAAAATAAAAAAATACCGACGAAGAATCACCGCAATTGATGTTATTATATACTCGGTGTCAAGCGTTCTCACTGGTGCCGGAATAATACTAGCATCTGTTACAATGATTGCCCTGGTCGTAGTTCCAATTTGCATTTCTGCGGTGGCTACAATCGGGGGTATATCAACCGGGATAGCAAAAAAGATATCATCATGCAGCCAGAGTAAACTGCAGAATTACTTACTTCAATTTCATATTGCATCAACCGCATATTCGCAGTTATCCCTGATGATATCGTCGTCACTCGATAATACGATTATATCAGATAGTGAATTCTCAGCGATGGTCAGTATTTTTGATTCCGCGATATCGAAATTAGAGCGACAACATGAATATAATAACAATGACAACACCGATGGAATCAGAAAACACGAACCCAAAAAACAAAATGATCTCAATAATATCAACATTACCAGATTGTGAGTTCTCAGTGATGGTCAGTATTTATGATTCCTCGATACCAAAATTAGAAATAAATCATGAGTATAATAACAATGACAACACCGCAGGAATTACTTCAACGAATAGTGGAGAACACGAACCCAGTACAAACAAGCATGATATCAATAACATCAACGAATCCAGAATTCAGTGTGAATTTCCCCTCTCCGGTCCCGGTGAAGGAGATAGCGCTTGCAAAACTACGAGTGTATCACAGTTGGCCTAATATCAGATCAAAATCATTTGGTGGTCAACAACCGAATAATTCTTTAGTGTTTGCGAATAAGAATAAGCCCGACGGAACTCCAGACTGGAACGTCGTTTCGATACCAACAGGGTCATACCAAATCGAACAAATCAATGATGAATTCGCGCGTAGAATAAAATCGATTACTGGAGTAGAGTCAAAAATCGCTATAACAGTTCATGAACCGACGCTATCATCCGCAATTGAGATAAGCACAGAAGGATACGTAGTAGATATCTATCAAAGCTCAATAAGAACCGTACTAGGATGGGCTGAATTACCGCCCCAGAGTAAAACTCTGGAGGAAACCGTTGATTTACCAGAACCACAAAAAACTGATTATGTCACAGACAGGATAAAACCCGATAATCCAATAAAAAGCTATAGCTATTACAATAAATTTAATGTTTTTAATGTATTGAAAAATCCCATCGTTAAGAAAGATTTATACTTAATTCGACAGGATAAAATCACTGAAAATTTCACAGCGTTCAATAACGATATTTCGTTGTTGTTAATATCTCTTAAATCCGGCTCTCTCACCCGAGATGAATTTATCAGCGTCGTAGAAACATGCAACAAAATCATCAATGATATGGAAACATTTAATTCACAAATTATTCAAGAGATATTAGGTGACAATAGCCCTGAAACAAAGAATTTATTTGCAGATGAATATAAAATCCGCGTTGAAGATATTCCAACATTCAAACTACCAGGATATAACGTACCAGAACTACAAAAATCTCTCAGTGATGCCATCGATGTTGGTTTTAAAATAATTCATGATGCATGGAAAAAAACAACATCACCGGAAATAAAAATCCTCAAACACAATAATGACCCAGACGGTGGCGGCAGGCATATCGCTCCGTTCAACGTGAATATATCCTCAGTGATTGCGCTCAATTTAGTGTGTGATGTTATCGAAGGAAGCTATCAGATTAATCTAGAGCAATCAAATCAAGCTCAGCAAGGATATATTCTTTATTCATTTGCACCAACAGCTCCTCCAGGATTCCTAATTATTGAAAACCCAATTAATCCTGTCTACATGCGATGCCATAATAATTCATTAACCAGAATTAATTTCAAACTCACCGACCAGTCAAATAATCTGATTGATTTACAAGAAGAGGTGTTAGCGATTAGTCTGTTTGTAAAATCATAAATGATTTTCATCCTAAAGACTCGATCAAATTATTTATTATTTTTATTAACCCAGAACTGAAAACTTTAGCAGCAGAGAGGGTGGATGACAACAAGTTGCGACCAAAATTAATTAAAAAATCGTTTTCATTTTTTTAGTTAAAATGATTTCATAGGGAGATTTCAATCAATTTTTTGTCTGAAAACGTTGTAGGGTTCGCCTTTTTTTGGTTAAAATAAGATTATAAGACGGCTCGTTTTAGGATTTCAATCAAAATTTTGTCTGAAAACGTTGTAGGATTCACCCTCTCTGCTGCTACTTAATATAATTTTAGTTTGTCAATCAGCTTTAATTGTTTCAATTTATTTTCACTTGATTTTTATGCTTGGCCCTGATAGGCACATAGTGTTAACACTGTCCATCAATCTGTTGAGGTTTGCCACTAGGTACATTTTAGGCATTGTAGTGGGGAATCCATGTTCTGTGAACACATTAGTAATATAAGTAATAATCATTTTCTTTTTCTCTGGGGGCACCACCACTATAAAAGATAAAAAATTGTACACAAAGAAATATGTTTAAAAATAATAGCTTCAGACCTCACATCGTTTATAAAGGAAAGTATGTCCATTCCGACAGCTACTTTTGAAAAAAATGGCTCTTAATAGCAGGCACTCATTTCTGTCCAAGTTTTATTGATTATATTCCTCATTATATGTTGTTTACTTTAAGGGGCTTATAATATTAATTGTATTTTGCACCCTTATCAAAAGTATCATAATTAAAAAAAATCACAAATAACTGATTTCAGATACAGATTATATAACTTTATTCCACAGAAAGGAAATGTACTGCAAGAAATGTTTTTAAAATTAAGTCATATATTATTTACAGACAGAGAAAAACAGATTGCAGACAAAGAAGCATTGCTGAAAGACAGAGAAAAGACTGTAGCAGTGAAAGAGAAGTTGGCTGAAGAAAGATTTGCTATGTAAGTGTATATTGTATTTGTTTTGTAAGGTGTGAGGTATGTAAGTGTATATTGTATTTGTTTTGTAAGGTGTGAGGTATGTAAGTGTATATTGTATTTATTTTGTAAGGTATGAGATTTGCTATGTAAGTGTATATTGTATTTGTTTTGTAAGGTGTAAGATTTGCTATGTAAGTGTATATTGTATTTGTTTTGTAAGGTGTAAGATTTGCTATGTAAGTGTATATTGTATTTGTTTTGTAAGGTGTGAGATTTGCTATGTAAGTGTATATTGTATTTGTTTTGTAAGTTATGAGGTATGTAAGTGTATATTGTATTTATTTTGTAAGGTTTGAGGTATGTAAGTGTATATTGTATTTGTTTTGTAAGGTGTGAGGTATGTAAGTGTATATTGTATATGTTTTGTAAGGTATGAGATTTGCTATGTAAGTGTATATTGTATTTGTTTTGTAAGGTATGAGATTTGCTATGTAAGTGTATATTGTATTTGCTTTGTAAGGTGTGAGATTTGCTATGTAAGTGTATATTGTATTTGTTTTGTAAGGTGTGAGATTTGCTATGTAAGTGTATATTGTATTTGTTTTGTAAGGTGTGAGATTTGCTATGTAAGTGTATATTGTATTTGTTTTGTAAGGTGTGAGGTATGTAAGTGTATATTGTATTTGTTTTGTAAGGTATGAGATTTGCTATGTAAGTGTATATTGTATTTGTTTTGTAAGGTATGAGGTATGTAAGTGTATATTGTATTTGTTTTGTAAGGTATGTAAGTGTATATTGTATTTGTTTTGTAAGGTTTGAGGTATGTAAGTGTATATTGTATTTGTTTTGTAAGGTATGTAAGTGTATATAGTATTTGTTTTGTAAGGTGTGAGATTTGCTATGTAAGTGTATATTGTATTTATTTTGTAAGGTATGAGGTATGTAAGTGTATATTGTATTTGTTTTGTAAGGTGTGAGGTATGTAAGTGTATATTGTATTTGTTTTGTAAGGTATGTAAGTGTATATTGTATTTGTTTTGTAAGGTGTGAGGTATGTAAGTGTATATTGTATTTGTTTTGTAAGGTATGTAAGTGTATATTGTATTTGTTTTGTAAGGTGTGAGATTTGCTATGTAAGTGTATATTGTATTTGTTTTGTAAGGTATGTAAGTGTATATTGTATTTGTTTTGTAAGGTTTGAGGTATGTAAGTGTATATTGTATTTGTTTTGTAAGGTATGTAAGTGTATATAGTATTTGTTTTGTAAGGTGTGAGATTTGCTATGTAAGTGTATATTGTATTTATTTTGTAAGGTATGAGGTATGTAAGTGTATATTGTATTTGTTTTGTAAGGTGTGAGGTATGTAAGTGTATATTGTATTTGTTTTGTAAGGTATGTAAGTGTATATTGTATTTGTTTTGTAAGGTGTGAGGTATGTAAGTGTATATTGTATTTGTTTTGTAAGGTATGTAAGTGTATATTGTATTTGTTTTGTAAGGTATGAGATTTGCTATGTAAGTGTATATTGTATTTGTTTTGTAAGTTATGAAGTATGTAAGTGTATATTGTATTTGTTTTGTAAGGTTTGAGGTATGTAAGTGTATATTGTATTTGTTTTGTAAGGTGTGAGATTTGCTATGTAAGTGTATATTGTATTTGTTTTGTAAGGTATGTAAGTGTATATTGTATTTGTTTTGTAAGGTGTGAGATTTGCTATGTAAGTGTATATTGTATTTGTTTTGTAAGGTATGAGGTATGTAAGTGTATATTGTATTTGTTTTGTAAGGTATGTAAGTGTATATTGTATTTGTTTTGTAAGGTTTGAGGTATGTAAGTGTATATTGTATTTGTTTTGTAAGGTATGTAAGTGTATATAGTATTTGTTTTGTAAGGTGTGAGATTTGCTATGTAAGTGTATATTGTATTTATTTTGTAAGGTATGAGGTATGTAAGTGTATATTGTATTTGTTTTGTAAGGTGTGAGGTATGTAAGTGTATATTGTATTTATTTGTTTTGTAAGGTGTGAGATTTGCTATGTAAATGTATATTGTATTTGTTTTGTAAGGTGTGAGGTATGTAAGTGTATATTGTATTTGTTTTGTAAGGTGTGAGGTATGTAAGTGTATATTGTATTTGTTTTGTAAGGTATGTAAGTGTATATTGTATTTGTTTTGTATGGTTTGAGGTATGTAAGTGTATATTGTATTTGTTTTGTAAGGTGTGAGGTATGTAAGTGTATATTGTATTTGTTTTGTAAGGTATGTAAGTGTATATTGTATTTGTTTTGTAAGGTATGAGATTTGCTATGTAAGTGTATATTGTATTTGTTTTGTAAGTTATGAGGTATGTAAGTGTATATTGTATTTGTTTTGTAAGGTATGAGATTTGCTATGTAAGTGTATATTGTATTTGTTTTGTTAGGTGTGAGATTTGCTATGTAAGTGTATATTGTATTTGTTTTGTAAGGTATGAGATTTGCTATGTAAGTGTATATTGTATTTGTTTTGTAAGGTATGTAAGTGTATATTGTATTTGTTTTGTAAGGTTTGAGGTATGTAAGTGTATATTTTATTTGTTTTGTTAGGTGTGAGCAGAAATGGAAATTAAGTAGTAATAGCATGAATTTTGTTGAGCAGATTACAGACATACAGATAAGATTGACAGTTGTAATGGCTGATTTAAGATTTTGATGTTTTACATTTCACTTTTTGTCAGGCATAAATAGGGATTTTCGTAGAATATTCTTCAAGAGAATCTTTGGCTCCCTGTGTTTTGGTCATAAAGGGAAAGTAAAAGTGTCAAAGAGGAACAGTACATAATGTGTCAGATGTGGTGGATAGAAAATCAAAGAATTTACTTACATGTCAAATATTTCCTTATAATTAAACAAGGAAAAGGACATTTAATTTTTCCTGATTTATTTCTTGTGTTTTTAATTAATTGTTAATCGGGAAAAGAAATTTTCTTTTCCTGCTCACTTTCCTGTACCTTGAGTTTATGCCCTTCATTTACTATTTCTTTTATAAATCACTGCATGTCCTACTTTGCTGGGGGAATTAATATAAAAAGTACTATGTTCTTTTATTTATTACTATTTGTCCATTTGTGAAAGTTGCCTTCTACAGACATGGAGTCACAAATATTAGCAACACAGCCTCAAAAATATTACATTGGTGATATTGGGGGTTTTGACTGTCATAAGATTGAATCTGCTGTTAGTAGGCAAAAGCACCACAAATATTAAAGTGCCAGATTTTGTTGCTTTCAGAGACATAACATCAGAAAATGTGATCACTTTTGGTGAATTAAGCAATCAGGCCAATATGGTATGCCTACCTCTCTGAAATTTATTACTAATCACACAATTCAGGTCACAGGTGCCTAACTTTCATTACTGCCCTCAAGTATCCTAATTTTCAAGTTTTAAGGACAGGCTAGTAAAATCTATGTAAACTTTCCTTTATAAATGATTTTCATGTGTACTTATCTGTATCAAGAGAACATTATCTGGAAAAATTTACTTTCTTTGGCAAAACTAATTAGTGCTTTACCACTCCCCATATCTCCTGTTAGGAGAGTACAAAATTGTTTGCGGATGAAGAGTACAAAATTGTTTGCGGATAAGGCAATGAAAAAGACTTATTTTGGCGATCAACATGTTTTGTTCAATCCGCCCACATAGTTTACCTTAGAATAACTTATTAGCAAAGGACACTTACATAAATAGCATTTATAAACTGATAATGTTACATGAACCAGAATATAATTTTTAAATGATATTTAAGAATATCATGACATTACAAATAATACCTCCCATCCTTTCCCAAATGTGAGCATCCTTTAAGGTTTCGTTCAGGTGGATAACTAGCATATCTGACATGTTAATGGCCACCTAGTGGCTAGTAAACCTATAAGTTTATCTTTCCTTTAAACAGTGTTACAAAATGTCAGTCAGCTGTCACAATGGTAACATTTAGAATGTTTGCTTATTTGGGAATCCATTATCTGACCCACCATGACTTTTGCAAATTTAATTAAATAGTAAAATTCAATGAAATATTATACTCTTTCCCCAGAGCTGATTCTCTCTTGAAGGAGTATGAGCGACGTTCCCATACTGATACAGAAAGGCTACATCAAGGAGATATCCGGGAAACTCTAGCAACTCCAATTACTCCAGTGGCATCAATGATGACAGGTAAAATGATTTCCCCCATCAGACCTCCCAGACTGCGCTCCACCGCGTTTAGCAGTGCAAACATTTTTTCATCTAAACATTGACCTTGTTCTATAACTACAATAATTTGACATCAAGGATATGGGAGAATAAGGGAGACTGTATACAAAAGTTGATTAAGTATGCTACAGAGCTTTCTGTGCTTTAAAACTTTGACAGTGTATTGAGATTTGTAATTTTATTTTCAATAAGGATTGTGAACACAGTATACTTTGCATTTAAATATTATATCTTTATTTTGCAGTCAGAGATTCATGTAACTTCATTCCAATTAACTTCAGAATTGTCCTTTATACATATGCTTGTAATAGATTAGAAGTATATCCACTAACTTGTAAATCCAGTTTTCTTAAGTATAGAAAGATGTTCCTTGAGCCTTGTTTAGAAAGAAAAGTGCTAAAAACTTTTCTGCTTACCAAGACAGAAATGAAATGAAAGTGGTCTTGTCTTTGAATAGATGGATTTTTTACCAAATTCAGTCATTCACCAGTTATTACTTCCACTCCTGCCTGGTCAGCACACACTCACAATTACATTACATTTTATGCCTTTTCACCAGTTGGAACTCTTCTCTGGAATTTGTTCACCATATGATTATACTCCTTCAGTTTTCTCCTATATCTTACTTTTAGTTTTCAGCATACGTTAATATTTTTCACTTCATCTAACATCATGGTACAGTAAACAAACTGAAGCCATCTTAATTGCCCTCCCTATGTTCTACAGTACAAACAGTTCATCTAACTTCATGGTACAGTAAGCAAACTGAAGCCATCTTAATTGCCCTTCCTGTGTTCTACAGTACATACAGTTCATCTGACTTTATGGTACAGTAAGCAAACTGAAGCTATCTTTATTGCCCTCCCTATGTTCTACAGTACATACAGTTCATCTAACTTTATGGTACAGTAAGCAAACTGAAGACATCTTAATTGCCCTCCCTATGTTCTACAGTACATACAGTTCATCTGACTTTATGGTACAGTAAGCAAACTGAAGCCATCTTAATTGCCCTCCCTATGTTCTACAGTACATACAGTTCATCTGACTTTAAGGTACAGTAAGCAAACTGAAGCTATCTTTATTGCCCTCCCTATGTTCTACAGTACATACAGTTCATCTAACTTTATGGTACAGTAAGCAAACTGAAGACATCTTAATTGCCCTCCCTATGTTCTACAGTACATACAGTTCATCTGACTTTATGGTACAGTAAGCAAACTGAAGCCATCTAAATTGCCCTCCCTATGTTCTATAGTTCAGCTCAGGACCATCCAGATCATGGTCACTTATTCTATGTAATATATCACTCTGGTTTTTTAGTGGTTAGAACATCCATGTCGGAAATGGGAGGTAGTGAGTTAAAACCCTTGCTGAGTCATATCAAAGATTTACAAAAATTTGTACTAACAGCTGCCTCGCTTGGTGCTTAGTACTAAGAAGTTAGTGTTAGGACTGGTTGGCCTGGTGTCCCCAGTGCAAGACACCGCTATAAACTGCCACACTACAGACATAGTGATATGATTGAGAAATTGTTAAAGCTACGTTAAAAATCCTAATCACACACAACATATTCCTAGTAATAGACCATTTCTTTCATTTTCTCTGGAGACATGATGTGATCATTGACACTTACTCATTCAAAAAAGTTGCCATCATACTGATCTCAGGTGGATCAGGGGCAAATCCCAACACAAGGAAAGTGCAGTTATCTTGAATATGTTTGTCAAAGGGCTCTAGATAGTCAGATAAGTAAAGTTTCCTCACAGACTGGACACCAGCCAAGTCATGACACCAGACACAAGTCACCAGGCAGGGTAATGGATACAGGACATCTGACACTTGACACTGATTACTGGTCTCCAGGCAGTATCACTGAACTTGATCTACCAGAAATCAGACATTTGTCTTTAACCAACCAGCCCCAGAATCAGAAAGTTTACCAGTCTGATTGAGATTATGGGAACTAAGTCTCTGGCAGCATCATTGGTTCCTGACATAGACATGGAGGTATGGAATGTCTCCTATTCCCCAATGGAACTATGGATGAGTTTTCCATGGCTCCATTGGTCAACAGACTAAGCAAGTGGTAGGCCCTTCCAGTCCCTTGCTCCAAGTTCATTATCAAAGGAAAAGAATGGGGCCACAACTCCTCCTACATCAAGAAGAAATTGCCAATCCCCTTCTCCAAGGCAAGGGAAGGATAATGGATAGTCCTACCTCATTATGTCAGGGAAAAGGTTTGAGGAGATCACGACTGCATCAGTTTGTTCTCCTCTAGTGTTCCCACTTTGTCCCACAACACTGGTCAGGCAATGGAAGATAAAGAATTGTGAATGTTTGACAAGTATTTTATGAGGATATGCAAACTCATCCCCAATATCTGTCTGAAACCTTATTGGTCCTCATACACTTAGATCCACTCCATTATAGTGATGACTTGGAAAACAAATCTTCTGGTACTTCACTACTAACCTTTGCAGAGACTTCATGAGGCTGTTGACAGGACAGTGAGACATACTCTCTCCATGCTTGTGGCACTTTCAGCTTCTCTACCTCCTTAGGGAACTTAGCAAGGACCTGTTGATTGCAGCTCATCTGGATATAGAGTCTTTATATGGCAACCTAATCCCTGCAGAGGTCTCATCCAAAACATGTCAAGCAGGGGCCCTAACTGAACTGTCAAACCCCCCTATTTAAAGCCATATCTCGCTCTTCATTCATGAAACAGGATGGCTGGAAGTGTCAGGAAAAGAAAGGGTTAGCTTCATTGTTTCCAGGACTCATCACCACTCTCAATGGCCCATATTTGACATCATCGGAGCAAATTAGAATCCCTAAAGAAAGAAAAATACACCCTTGTCAGTCCCTCTATCAAAGAAGAGACCTCTCTCATCTGATGTCCATCTCAGCAAGCAGACAACTTTTTGACATCTTTATGGCTTAAACAAGCTGAAAAACTTAAATATCTTTCATGGCATGGATTTTCGATGTAGTGCGTATACTACTAGTACCCAGTATATCACGATCAAATAAGATTTAATGAAAAACATTTTTTACTCCAAAAATTTTATTTTTTTCTTCAAAGCTTTTTAAGTCATGAATTTGTGTCATTTATTAGATTCTAGACATGTTTAAAATTTATCTTTTGAACATTTTGTTGTTATTCTTTAAAAATTATTCAATTCCTATTTTGTTCACCATGTTTTTATGTGTAAGCTTTGTATCTGTTGAATGCAATTGTATCACTTCTGTTGCTTATCTCGAGTCTAAACTTGATTTTCTTAAATATTATCTCTATGGTCCAATGTTATCCTTAAAGTTACATGAGAACTAATAGAAAAATGAGTCGGGGTCACCATATATGATAATATCAGTATAGTGGAAAAGAACTTTCATATCAGAAGTTTCGTTTGTAGTTAAATAATGCAGACAAAAACAGCTTAAATCAGTTCTTGTCATTTTTACTATTATTAAAGTAAACCATTTTATGACATTTAGAACTCTGAACTTGAAAGTAATTGCAGCTGTCATATAGACCTCTTTTCAGACAAGTAAGTTCCTAGTTATCAGTTTTAATCTAAGCAATAATTAATTTGCATAAAACACTGGTTATAACTCGGATGTGTTTCAGCGGAGCTCTAAAAGTGTACTATGTTATAAATAAAGTTACCTTATATTAATGTACATCAAACATTGATCCCTCACATTAATATTATTTAAAGAAGCCATACAAATGTATTGTTATAATGAGGTTACCTAATACCAGGGTACATTATAGTAATTCCTTAACATGAGAGTATTATAGGAAGCCATACAAGTGTATTGTTATAGTGAGGTTACCTAATACCAAATTACATTATAGTAATTCCTTAACATGAGACTATTATAGGAAGCACATAAGTACAAGTATACCGTGTTAATGTGGAGTTACCTTATGCCAGGGTACATTATAGTAATTCCTTAACATGAGACTATTATAGGAAGCCATACAAGTATATTGTTATAGTGAGGTTACCTAATACCAGGGTACATTGTAGTAATTCCTTAACATGAGACTATTATAGGAAGCCATACACGTATACTGTGTTAATGTGGAGTTACCTTATACCTGGGTACATTATAGTAATTCCTTAACATGAGACTATTGTAGGAAGCATATAAGTACATGTATTCTGTGTTAATGTGGAGTTACCTTATGCCTGGGTACATTATAGTAATTCCTTAACATGAGACAAAATTATAGGAAGCCATACAAGTGTATTGTTATAGTGAGGTTACCTTATACCTGGGTACATCATACCTGGGTACATCATACTGTATCTCTCATGATATGACATATCAAGGAAACCATAGAAAATATTTGTATGATTGTGAAAATCTCATTTATACTGAAAAAATATGGTATGAATATTTTTACTCTATGCTGGCATCATTATGTAAAAAATAGGGTATGAATATTTTTACTCTATGCTGGCATCATTATGTAAAAAATAGGGTATGAATATTTTTACTCTATGCTGGCATCATTATGTAAAAAATAGGGTATTAATATTTTTACTCTATGCTGGCATCATTATGTAAAAAATAGGGTGTGAATATTTTTACTCTATGCTGGTATCATTATGTAAAAATAGGGTGTGAATATTCTCACTCAAAGCTGGCATCATTATGTAAATTTTCATGAATCATGTACATTTTAATAATTTTGCAAGAAATTACCTATTTTATAACTGTGTTCCTGTTATGAATATAGTTGTTCAACAGTATGTTGACTCAGTTCCTTAAATTATTTCAAAGAACATGTCTGTACTGGATGTGTTGCTCGAGATCCTTAATTTAAGTTGTACTTTCACGTGAGAATCCACTCCACTCAATTTTCTGGAGGAGAGAGTGCGGCTTGGATTTTCTTTTTGACAGTACATGTATATATATTTTTTTACCTCAGGATAATTTTGTTCATCTAATATAATGAATATAATAGGTTATTTTTTCTGTAAATCAGAGTAAGAATATTTTTTTCAAGTTTTAATGGCCAAATGTTAAATTTTGTTATGCCTCCTCTTCTCTCCTTCCCCCCCCCCCCCCCCGACAGAACATTAGATGGTCAATTCATGAGAGCAAAGTTATAACCTTCAGTGCTCTTTAAAACTTAAGGATGGACATACAAGATTTGTTACTTGCAAGTGTAAAAAAAAAACCTTTAAACTAGAGCTGTACCGATGTCACTTTTTGCCGATTATGCCGATACCGCGTATGGCCGATTATCACAATTGCCGATACCGATTGAGACCGATTATTTGATTATCATATTATGTACTCAGGTATAAGCCGACAAATTTAGAAAATAATAAAGGCCTGGAGGGGGGGGGGGGGGGGGGGGGGCTTATCCGTATGTAAATTGAGGCAATGCTTTTGAGTTTATTGCCGACTTTCTATGAGCAAAGGTCGTCGGCTTGCTTTGACGACAACAAATACTCGTTATTGCTGCGGCAACATCAGATAATTGTAAAACATTGATATAGAATTGTTTTATTTGTTTAGTATATGTCGGTGCTTCATAGGTACAGTAAAACCTGTTATGACTTATGAGAGACCGCCCCTTCTGCCAGATGGTGGCTTGGTGAAACACTACCAAAAGAAATAAAAAATAATTTTAAAAAATCCGGAAATGATTCTCGCTTACTAGTATTAAAGACAATGATTTCGTTCACCCTCCAGGCATTACGGATTAACTGAAAGACAGACGACTTACTCAAACCTACACTGAAGCCCTTTCAAACAATTTCTCACTGGGACATAAGGACTATCGGTGTTTTGTGAGTTTTCATAAAGATAAAGAAAAAACACAAACCTCAAAATTGACTGTGTATATATCCATCATTACTCCCTTTGATGTTAATCTTATTCACATGACTTTGGCAATACAATGGCGGTTAGCGACATGTACTTTAGTCTGGTTTACTGCAGTTTACAAATGTTACCGGATGCTGGAGTTGAAAATTTCGCACAACTGGCAGCAAGATAAATTCTTTTTAAATACTTTATTAGAGCAATCTCTTTATTACAAAAGATTAATTGATGGTTCGATGTGTTTATCTCGATATATGGTTATTCGACTATACAGTAGTGTTAGTTAATGAGCAACTTCTTTGCATACTGCATTTATCCCGAGCTCCAGTGTTACAAAGATTAAGTTACGGTCAATCAAAACGCGACTCTATATACAACTTTTATCAGGAAAAATTGGTTATTTAAAAAAATTATTTGCATCGGCACCGATTATTTTTGCCGATACCCGATTATACCGATTGTGCTAATAATCGGCCCGATTACGCGTACGGGCGAATACAGATTTTCATTTTCTATATTTTTAACACCAGTTAAAAAGGATACACGGTAACACATTTGCTCAGCTTTCATTTTGTGGTACTGGCCTACTAAGAAGCCACAACTTGTACCAGATTGGGTCTCCCATTTTGCAGATTGACCTGTGCCATCTTTCCACCTTCAGGCTGGAACAGCATCCAAATAACTAAATCATGGCTGTAACCTTGATATTGAAAGTAATTTACAAGCATTAATAAACTTCATCTGTTATAATGGAATCATTGGTCATACCACTGTTTTACTTGGACCATGTGATACTGAGGTGCCTTCAAGATGGGGATCACTGTTTTACTTGGATTACGTTATACTGAGGTGCCTTCAAGACAGGGATCACTGTTTTACTGGGACCATGTGATACTGAGGTGCCTTCAAGATGGGGATCTCTTTATTGTCAGCAGATCACCTCTTTAATTGTTGCAAGGAATCTTGATAACTTCTCTTCATATATATATATATATATATATATATATATATATATATATATATATACACACACACACACACACACACCACACACATTATAGGGAAAAAATACTTGACTAGACCAGGACTCAAATCCTACACCTCCTAACTCTAGACAGATGTTCTACCACTTTAGTTTTCCAAGCATATGTGCCCAGTCCTACCTGTTTTATACATTTTTCTCAACATTCAGCTTAACTGCACTAGCCAGGTTGAAGATGCAGATGTGGAATCCAGCTCAAAGTGCCAAATGCATCAGGAAAAATAGCACTGTCAGACCAAGGCTCAAATCCATGACCTCATTAATCCCAGACATGTGCTCCACTACTTCATCATTTACAGATGAATGGTACCCAGGGAATGTCATGTTTTTTTAATATGTGCAGGGTACTCTGTTTAAACAAAGAGTTCAAATGAAAATAATCAAATTTATTATTGCTTATTTGGTTGACTACTCAAAGTTAAATATTTCTTCCCTGGGATCTAATTATATTTTACTGAATAGCTCTTTTTCCATCTACCCAGACCTGTCCATTATAGTGTAATCATCATTTTATACTTCTGTTTGTCCATCCATCCATCTTTTGTTAATAGACCACATCCATATCTATATTGGAAGTGCTTGTTGCACTAAAAATCATTACTCCAAGTGACAAAAATGATTGCTATGGATAAGCAACAGCAATAAACCCATGTAATGACAATAATTGGTTGCTAGACACCTTAGTAACTTCATTATGAGATACATTTACTTCAGTTCAATTTATTCTCAGCAACAGTGCTGCTAATCAGGCTTAGATAATTTTCCCTTGTTTGATATTTTTAATGCTGCTTCAGGGTTTGACCCTTGACCCTTGAGAAGTCCCTTATGATTCAGCTGTAAATGGATTCCAGCATTTGTTTGGAGTTTGCTGGTTTTGCATCCCACACATTGAAAATCATGGCATCATTGGTATTATGCCCTGTTAACCAGGATGTTAGAGTAGTTAGTAGGCTAAGGTAGACCTAGACATGTAACAAGTTTCAATTACTTATGTTCTGTGTTTCACTTTTCAATGCTCAGTTATAAACTCTCAAAACATTTATAATTCAAGAGTATTTGAGTAAAGCTCCATTTGCACCATATTATGATAGATATAAGGTTAGTATATCTCTTTGAAGTTAATCTCTGCACTTTCTTTGGTAGAGGGATAACTACTTATCTATGTTTTGTTATCACTGAATTAACATGATTTAAGATGTCCTAGCCACTAAATAGTTTAGAACTGACAGTTAAATCTATATTTTGTGGGAATGCACCATCTTGTTGCATGTTTTGCATTACACTATTGTTTTATTGTTTATTCTTAAGAAAGGCAAGCCCTAACCAAGTACATGTTCTTGCTATTGTTCCACTTGATCTATACATAATATACACAACAAACATCTTTATTCAAGAACAGTTTACAGACTTGCTTGAACTAAAAATGGTCTCGTACCACATCATTTGCATCCCATTCATAATTTATTTTATTATACAGCCCCTCTTCAAAAACAATGTGGAGTGTATACTGTTATGACATCTGTCCATCCATCCACTTTTTCACTTCCACACAATAATCATTCACCTTGATGACACTTTGGATTAGAGCTGTACCGATGTCACTTTTTGCCGATTATGCCGATACCGCGTATAGCCGATTATCAAAATTGCCGATACCGATTATGAGACCGATTATTTGATTATCATATTATGTACTCTGGTATAAGCCGACAAATTTAGAAAACAATAAAGGCCTGGAATGGGGAGGGGGGGTGCTTATCCGTGGGCCAATGTCAAAACTTTACAGGTTTTAGGTGTTTTTGTTGTCTATTGTAACGGCAGTACATCTTGGGACAAAAATATCCGTGTTTTAGACATAGGCATGTTAAAAAAGTAACTTTCGGTGACCCTAAAATTATTAAACTTTTATAAAGTACTATTTATTATTGATTTTGTTATTATTTTGCATGTACATATTTTCTGATTTCCACAACACGAAATTACATAAAGGTAAAATACAGCCTTTATAATTCGCGGGCCGGTCGAGTTTACCAGGGAGACCATATACTATAATGTACAGTACTTACGCAGTGCAAAGTGTGCATAGCGTCACTTAAATCATTTTTTATTCCCAAATACATTAGTTGCAGATTTTGCTTTATTCGTTGTTTCGACCAAAGTGTATTCTTTCAGATAAAATTTCAGCTAATCTGTAATAGCTGTTTCATTTACTACGAATCACCTCTCACGAGTTACTCATTTTCAATGATATAAGTGATCCTACAAAATGAGGTAATATTTTGAGTGTACAAGGGACACAACCGGTATAATTTACATAAATAAAGGCTAAATTTCGACATTATGCAGAGCCGATATTAATAATCCAATCTATTCGGGCTCTCGAAACAATGTGTCCAAATAAATTACTACTCTGTTGTCCACAGACCGTGGGAGTGGGCGATTTTTTTTTTTTGCAAACAGGAAAGTTTCGCGGCACAATAAATATGTTCTAATCACTTATGTAAATTGAGGCGATGCTTTTGAGTTTATTGCCGACTTTCTATGAGCAAAAGTCGTCGGCTTGCTTTGACAACAACAAATACTCGTTATTGCTGCGGCAACATCAGATAATTGTAAAACATTGATATAGAATTGTTTTATTTGTTTAGTATACGTCGGTGCTTCAAGGTACAGTAATACATGTTATGACTTATGAGAGATCGCCCCTTCTGCCAGATGGTGGCTTGGTGAAACACTAACAAAAGAAATAGAAATAATTTTAAAAAATCCGGAAATGATTCTCACTTACTAGTATTAAAGACAATGAGTTCGTTCACCCTCCAGGCATTACGGATTAACTGAAAGACAGACGACGTACTCAAACCTACACTGAAGCCCTTTCAAACAATTTCTCACTGGGACATAAGGACTATCGGTGTTTTGTGAGTTTTCATAAAGATAAAAAAAAAAACCCACAAACCTCAAAATTGACTGTGTATATATCCATCATTACTCCCTTTGATGTTAATCTTACTGGCTATTCACATGACTTTGGCACTACAATGGCGGTTAGCGACATGTACTTTAGTCTGGTTTACTGCAGTTTACAAATGTTACCGGACGCTGGAGTTGAAAATTTCGCACAACTGGCAGCAAGATAAATTCTTTTTAAATACTTTATTAGAGCAATCTCTTTGTTACAAAAGATTAATTGATGGTTCGATGTGTTTATCTCGATATATGGTTATTCGACTATACAGTAGTGTTAGTTAATGAGCAACTTGTTTGCATACTGCATATATCCCGAGCTCTAGTGTTACAAAAGATTAAGTTACGGTCAGTTAAAACGCGACTGTATATACAACTTTTATCAGGAAAAATTGGTTATTTAAAAAAATTATTTGCATCGGCACCGATTATTTTTGCCGATACCCGATTATACCGATTGTGCTAATAATCGGCCCGATTACGCGTACGGGCGATTAATCGGTACAGCTCTACTTTGGATGGTTTGTAATTGAGACAAGGAAAAATGGGTTGCTTGTTTCTTTAACGGCACTTTCAAAACTAAATTGATTCATGTCCAGGAAATCAGAGCTGAGTATCCTTCTAAAGTACATGCATTGGCTTCTAATCCAGGCAATGATGGGAATTTAAGGAAGAAATGCGTTGATTTGGGAGTTCAGGGTCAGTGGTCTAGGTTACTGTGATTGAAGGATAGTTTTCACTCATTTACATTAGTTCATCATCACCTACCTGCACCAAGCTTTGTAGATGGCTTTAAACTTACCACACAGAACTAATCTATTGATTTGGAGGTCAGAAGGCAGGGTCAGGTAATGAAAAAAGAAAAATGGTTTGCACACAGTAACTTTAGTTCTGTATCATAGAACTTGACTGAGCTTTGTGGATGTCTTGCACCTGGAGTAAGGAAGAATCCTATCAACTTTGGGGTTTAGAGGTCAAGGTCACTGACAAAAAAAAATTAAAAAATGGTTTCTGAAACAAATATTTCTGTTTTCAACATTGTACTATCACCAACATATGAGTAAGAAAAAGGAGATCAGAAGGTCAAATGTCAATCATGGAAACTAAAAGAAGACAACTGGCTTTGTATATCTGCAGTTCTAGACTACATGCCTTGACCAAGTTTTTGGAGGGCTTTCACTTATGGTTAGGAAGAGACTTATTGATTTGTATCTAAAGATCAAAGGGTAAGAGCATTGTCACTCATAAACAGGTTTTGCATATTTTTTTAAATCATTTCAGCATAGTAAGCTTAGTTTAAGACTACATATCCTGAAGATCAAGATTATTATGAATCATTTGTCTCTAAACATACCCAACTATCGTCTCCATAGAGGACTATTTAGCATGGGGAGAGGGGTGTACTATAAATCATTCACAGTAATTTCTAGAAGCAAACATACCCAACTATCGTCTCCATAGAGGACTATTTAGCATGGGGAGAGGGGTGTATTGTAAGTCATTCACAGTAATCGCTAGAAGCAAACATACCCAACTATCGTCTCCATAGAGGACTATTTAGCATGGAGAGAGCGGTGTATTGTAAGTCATTCACAGTAATCGCTAGAAGCAAACATACCCAACTATCGTCTCCATAGAGGACTATTTAGCATGGGGAGAGGGGTGTACTATAAATCATTCACAGTAATTTCTAGAGGCAAACATACCCAACTATTGTCTCCATAGAGGACTATTTAGCATGGGGAGAGGGGTGTACTGTAAGTCATTCACAGTAATTTCTAGAAACAAACATACCCAACTATCGTCTCCATAGAGGACTATTTAACATGGGGAGAGGGGTGTATTGTAAGTCATTCACAGTAATTTCTAGAAGCAAACATACCCAACTATCGTCTCCATAGAGGACTATTTAGCATGGGGAGAGGGGTGTACTGTAAGTCATTCACAGTAATTTCTAGAAGCAAACATACCCAACTATCGTCTCCATAGAGGACTATTTAGCATGGGGAGAGGGGTGTACTGTAAGTCATTCACAGTAATTTCTAGAAGCAAACATACCCAACTATCGTCTCCATAGAGGACTATTTAGCATGGGGAGAGGGGTGTACTGTAAGTCATTCACAGTAATTTCTAGAAGCAAACATACCCAACTATCGTCTCCATAGAGGACTATTTAGCATGGGGAGAGGGGTGTACTGTAAGTCATTCACAGTAATTTCTAGAAGCAAACATACCCAACTATCGTCTCCATAGAGGACTATTTAGCATGGGGAGAGGGGTGTACTGTAAGTCATTCACAGTAATTTCTAGAAGCAAACATACCCAACTATCGTCTCCATAGAGGACTATTTAGCATGGGGAGAGGGGTGTACTATAAGTCATTCACAGTAATTTCTAGAAGCAAACATACCCAACTATCGTCTCCATAGAGGACTATTTAGCATGGGGAGAGGGGTGTACTATAAATCATTCACAGTAATTTCTAGAGGCAAACATACCCAACTATTGTCTCCATAGAGGACTATTTAGCATGGGGAGAGGGGTGTACTGTAAGTCATTCACAGTAATTTCTAGAAGCAAACATACCCAACTATCGTCTCCATAGAGGACTATTTAACATGGGGAGAGGGGTGTACTGTAAGTCATTCACAGTAATTTCTAGAAGCAAACATACCCAACTATCGTCTCCATAGAGGACTATTTAACATGGGGAGAGGGGTGTATTGTAAGTCATTCACAGTAATTTCTAGAAGCAAACATACCCAACTATCGTCTCCATAGAGGACTATTTAGCATGGGGAGAGGGGTGTACTGTAAGTCATTCACAGTAATTTCTAGAAGCAAACATACCCAACTATCGTCTCCATAGAGGACTATTTAGCATGGGGAGAGGGGTGTACTGTAAGTCATTCACAGTAATTTCTAGAAGCAAACATACCCAACTATCGTCTCCATAGAGGACTATTTAGCATGGGGAGAGGGGTGTACTGTAAGTCATTCACAGTAATTTCTAGAAGCAAACATACCCAACTATCGTCTCCATAGAGGACTATTTAGCATGGGGAGAGGGGTGTACTGTAAGTCATTCACAGTAATTTCTAGAAGCAAACATACCCAACTATCGTCTCCATAGAGGACTATTTAGCATGGGGAGAGGGGTGTACTATAAGTCATTCACAGTAATTTCTAGAAGCAAACATACCCAACTATCGTCTCCATAGAGGACTATTTAGCATGGGGAGAGGGGTGTACTGTAAGTCATTCACAGTAATCGCTAGAAGCAAACATACCCAACTATCGTCTCCATAGAGGACTATTTAGCATGGGGAGAGGGGTATATTGTAAGTCATTCACAGTAATCGCTAGAAGCAAACATACCCAACTATTGTCTCCATAGAGGACTATTTAGCATGGGGAGAGGGGTGTATTATAAGTCATTCACAGTACTTCTGTTCATTTCAGACATCCTTACATCACCCCATCTCTTGCCTTTCCAGCTAACTCCTATTTGTCTCAATGCTCTTTGTTACTGAATTTTCCAAGCGTTTCATTAACTGCATGCTTCTTGGCATGCTTTTGTTCTTGTAACCATTTGCAAGTGTTTATTAATTCATGACAATAGCAGTTAAATAAATCATAATTCTTTGTAATGAAAATAATTTTCTGTCAAGCTCTGATTGGCTAATGTTGAATAAAATTATTGTACATTTTGAGGAAACAATTTATATAAGACAATTTGTTTTCTTTTTAATTCAAAAATTACTTTGAGTTACAAGTTGAAAGTATCATAAATTGTTATCTCCATACTGTTTGAAATTTTTATATATTTGCAAGCTTTTGCTTTCTCCTTTGCTGTTTATTTGAGACCTCAGACATAAAATTAGATAGGAGTGGTTCATTGATTACTTCAATATAGTCAGAAGTACAACTAGGAAAAAAAAATCTTTCAGAAAAAAAAGTTGTGCACAAAACCCCTAAATATCACAGTATGACTGTAAGATCTAAAATTCTAAATTGAACATATATCTTAAATAAATAAATTCCATTTTATTTGCATAGGTTTTAGCTTAGTTATCACATTCTGTCAAGATTTTAGCTTAGGTATCACATTCTGTCAAGATTTTAGCTTAGGTATCCACATTGTCAAGATTTTAGTTTAGATATGACTTTCTGTCAAGATTTTAGCTTAGATATCACTTTCTGTCAAGATTTTAGCTTAGGTATCACATTCTGTCAAGATTTTAGCTTAGGTATCCACATTGTCAAGATTTTAGTTTAGATATGACTTTCTGTCAAGATTTTAGCTTAGATATGACTTTCTGTCAAGATTTTAGCTTAGATATCACTTTCTGTCAAGATTTTAGCTTAGGTATCACATTCTGTCAAGATTTTACCTTAGGTATCACATTGTAAAGATTTTAGCTTAGATATGACTTTCTGTCAAGATTTTAGCTTAGATATCACTTTCTGTCAAGATTTTAGCTTAGGTATTACAGTTCATCACGATTTTAGCCTAGGTATTACATTTCATCAAGGGTTTAGCTTAGTTATTACATTGTCAAGATTTTAGCTTAGATATCACATTCTGCCAAGATTTTAGCTTAGATATGACTTTCTGTCAAGATTTTAGCTTAGATATGACTTTGTCAAGATTTTAGCTTAGATATGACTTTCTGTCATGGTTCATGAGAAAATGGTTTGTAAATTTGTGTATGTGACATAAATATTCAGATATTAATTTCTTTTCTTCAGATTCCTCACCAGAAGGGTTGCAGCCGTGTCTCATGAGGGGAAAGAAAGATTCTGATACACCCAAAAAGAAAGTTTCATTTGACATGTACGGCAAAGAAAACCTCAGGAATCGACCTAAATCTGCTGACTTTACATCTAATTATTCAGAATATGACAGCCTATATCTCCAGGAACTTGCCAAGCGACGCGAGTTAAAGGATAGATTATATCATGCCAAGGCTAGAGCACTTGAAATACGAGGCTCAGATCCAGATGTCCGGCATCGACCCAGGAACTTTTTACATTTTAGATAGTTTTGTTCCTTAACATTATGTGTCATCACTCAATGACATTGCAGCTGATAAAAGATATCATCTTGGAGACATCTGACTGTATTCCAACAGATTATTAGCAATGGTTTGCTGTACTGATCATTGACCATGAAGTCTTATGAATGATCTGTTGTCTGTCAGTCTGTTTGCACTAGTTCATTGTTACTGTTTAACTTCTGGAGGATTGCAATAAAACATTCATCCCATGGCCTAGATGATCAGACAATATTGCTTTGTGAGCCGTGATGACAACTGCAATGCAGTGGCCATCTTAAATATATTGTTACTCACCCAAAATGGATTACCTTATCTACATGATGTATTCACAAATAGACTTATGATGCTAATTGGTCCTAAATTAAAATGGTGTTAATCATTCTTCCTACATGGCTGTGTTGACATTTTGAAAATCATGTAACTACTCATTCAGAATGGATTGACATGGAGTTTTCAACAAAAGACTTTTAACGTCTATTTGGTTTTAAATGAAAATGGTGCCAATGTGACAACTAATATGGCTACTGTAACATCTAATTTAAAAATCACAAAAGAAATATCATACATTAATAATTTTTGTTTTTGTTACATTGAATTGTATTTTTTTAACATATTATATGCTATATCATGCAGAAGAAATGAAAGCAAAGTGCTTTTCCCAAAGAAACAATAATACAGACAACCAAGACTTGCCTGAACAGGTACTCACTGTACAAATCTTGGATTGCAAGTCAATCACCATATCAACTGAGCTAATATGGCCGTCTCATTAATAAAAAGTCAGGTATATAACATTTATTTAGCCATGCAGCATACATAATGAAAAGTAAATACATTTTGATGGAGAGACTTTACCAGTTACTTTAAAAGTAAACCAAACTTCATGGATACAAAAACATAATTCTGTAATTCAAAATGTTACATGTAAGCAGTTACTTTAAAAGTAAACCAAACTTCATGGATACAAAAACATAATTCTGTAATTCAAAATGTAAGCAGTTACTTAAGATTAATAAGTAAAATTGAAAAGTGTAAAGTGAGCATTATGTCAAATTATCATATAATGTAAATTCCTCAAGAAGAAATGTTTTTTAACCGAGTACCTTTAGTATGTATGATACACTGCTGATTTCAGTGAACTTTATTTAAGGCACATTATTATGCCTATTGTGAAAAAACAATTCAAATCCGTCATTATAAATATATATATATATATATATATATATATATATATATATATATATATATATTTGAGATCTGTCTGTATTGCATAGTTATGTTTTAAACTTTCAATTATTGTTTACCCAAATGGAAATGAAAATGTAAACGTTATTGTTTTTATTGGGCAAATGTGACACCAAGCAGTTATTCTTAGCCAGTGTGGATGAATCCAACTTTGGAGACCACCATTTCTTGATCTTACATCAAAGTAAACACACTGCTCAAACTGCCATCAACCAGAATCTGAGACTGTACTGGAGACTACCATTCTTCACTGTTATGGTGACTTTCTCCGCATCTTGAAAAACAGGAACATGACTTACATGGTTGTAATCTTAAATGGCAAATCATATGTAAACATGGTGGATTAAAAATAGACAACAGCGAGGTACCTGACTTTAGGGAAGTTAAAATGTTAGAATTTTCCTAAAATACTTGTGTGGATTCTCAGCACAAAAGAACAAAAAAATATCATTTTGATGTTCAGATAACCTCTCAAATGCAGTATTGCTGTTTCCTCTTGTGCTAGTTTTGAAAACCTTGTTTACCTAAAGCAGAATTTGGTTGTTCCAGACTGACATATTTTTCTGCCGATTCAAAATTAGAATTCATGTAAAATACTCAGTTTACATATCAAAGGTCGTGTAAAAAAAAATGCTTTTATTGTTTTGGGTAGTGCCATTCCTAGATCAGCAGACTCTTAATCAAAGGATTGGTTTTTTATATATCCAAAAGTCAACCCAAATTGATTTCCTCATTGTGTCCTAGGAAAAAGCATTTAATAGCCATTTTTTTTTGTGCAAGATATAGCCAGTAATGTATTGAAAGTCACATTCAAAACCAATCAACTAAGTTTTAAAGTTTGGAGACTTTTATTCTGGATTTCTTGATATTTTATTTCCACTTTTAATTCTGCTTGATAGCATATACTGAGAGTAAAATAAGCATTACCAGTGTCTGTTTATGCTGTTTGCTCTCAGAAGGTTTTAGCATTGTTTCACAAACAGGTTTTTTTATAAATGAGAAATAAGTGGGGAGACTCAAAATCAGAAGTAAATGGGTTGAATCTATACTTTCTTACTTTGTTTCTCACACCAATTATAGACAATCTATGCAGTATATAATCATAGCTTTTAATGAGTCTCATGTTTCTGAGTCAAAAGAAGATTAGAGAGTTTAGGATTCAGGAAACTATGAACTGCCTCACTGCAGACATCGTAACAATATAACTTTTTTTTTTAAAGCTACATTAAAAATCCTAATCGAACAAACAAACACATCATCACCATCATCATCAGTTCCGCATAAAACCTAATCTGTCAATACATTAGATGACAACACAGATCTATGCCTATTTCATTTGTAATTTTAAGCATAAAGCCTTATCTGTCAGCATATTACATGACAACACTGAAAGATATATGCCTGCATCGTTTGTCGCTTCCATTGCAGCATTGATTCTAGTAGAACATTATCTGATTCTCTATACTTGTTTTGCTGAAAAATAAACACATCTCTGTTGTACTGTATTTAAATAATTGGTTTAGATGATGTTTTGTCAGGACTCCAAAACCTACAAGACACAGATTACAATATCACTTTTCCAACCTGTTGTCAACATATACGTCAAAATAAAGAGTTTTGCATTTATCTCAGTTTTTCTGACAATTTCATGAACAGTCGTGAACTTAACTGAGTTCATCACCAAGGCTACTACTCATCACAAGCAGGTGACATGGACTTATTTTCATACTCGTGATTACACTACCTAAGGGACCAACCATTTAGTATGTACGCATGGAGGGAGACTAATCCAAATGCATACACTTGGCAAAGGCAGATCACAGTTGCTCATTTTTCTTGGTCTAGTTACTGTCAGGTTTTTATATTTTACACTGTGGAGCAGGTGAGATGTAGCTTATGTTATGTTATGATTAATTTTTCTCACATTACAATGAATTACATTTTAAATTACCATGATTGTCTAAAATTACCTTTAATGACTTTTGTCTTACTGCCGATATAAATCAATGTAATAATTTTTTCACAAATGGTAAATGTTGGTCATTTGACATTATGTTTATGTAATTTATATATTGCAAGTATGTGTGTGTGTGTTGTTTTAACTAAATTCTATTTTTATAAAAAGATAGAATTGCTTAAATTGTTTGCAGTTATTGAACATTCCATCCACAAGATTTGGGATACACTTCTGATTTGGATGAAATATTTGCACAACTTTGTGTTCCTCCATGATAAGAATTGCCTAGATTTAAATTAGAAAAGGAAAATAAAGAAAATAAATAAATCATTGTTAATTTTTATTTGAAGACTTTTTAAATCTTATCGTTAGGGCATAACCGATTAGCATTTTTCTACTGATTTCAGATTCCGGATTTTGGGCATGAAATTTTTCCGATTCTGGATACGATTCAATTAATCGGAAATGCGAAATCCGTATTTTTTTTCTTCTAAAAACTTTCATCTTCCGTTTCCGGGGTTTTGGTTTTGCCGTGTCTAGCATGTTACTTAGTACTTTACCATATCCGGCTTCATTTCCGGTTTTCACCCGCCAGTTCAAATAGATTGTCTCACAGCGTGGTTGTGTTGACCATATTGAACATTTATGACTTCTTATTTAACTTTATTAACGCACTATCGAATGACACGCAGTGTTAGACACGGTGCTATAGAAATTCAACTTTATTATTTTTATTATCCGAATCGGTCGTTCCTGCCTTGTCCAACTCTGATTAATCGGAAGTTCATACTATCCGTTGGAATCCGATTTCCGGATCAAAAGTCGGTTATGCCCTACTTATCGTCCTTTTCCAAAAGATCTGAATTTTTTGAATGACTGGGAATGTTACTGTTAACTAAGATAGTACCAGCAGTAACTATGGCCCATGCTCTTAATGAAGATCTGAATTTCTTGAATGACTTGAGATGTCACTGTTAACCAAGATAGTACCAACAGCAACTATGGCCCATGCTCTTCATTGCGATCTGAATTTCTTGAATGACTGGGGGTGTCACTGTTAACCAAGACAGTACCACCAGTAACTATAACCCATGCTCTTCATGAAGATCTGAATTTCTTGAATGACCGAAGATGTCACTGTTAACCAAGATAGTACCATCAATAACTATGGCCCATGCTCTTCATAAAGATTTGAATTTTTTGAATGATTGTTAATATCACTGTTAACCAAGATAGTACCATCAATAACTATGACCCATG
This sequence comes from Unio delphinus, assembly GCA_029339505.1. Classification (NCBI taxonomy): domain Eukaryota; kingdom Metazoa; phylum Mollusca; class Bivalvia; order Unionida; family Unionidae; genus Unio; species Unio delphinus. Next base: position 16,234,625 of record JAQISU010000010.1, read on the forward strand.
CTCTTCATGAAGATTTGAATTTTTTGAATGATTGTTAATATCACTGTTAACCAAGATAGTACCATCAATAACTATGGCCCATGCTCTTCATGAAGATTTGAATTTTTTGAATGATTGTTAATATCACTGTTAACCAAGATAGTACCATCAATAACTATGGCCCATGCTCTTCATGAAGATTTGAATTTTTTGAATGATTGTTAATATCACTGTTAACCAAGATAGTACCATCAATAACTATGGCCCATGCTCTTCATGAAGATTTGAATTTTTTGAATGATTGTTAATATCACTGTTAACCAAGATAGTACCATCAATAACTATGGCCCATGCTCTTCATGAAGATTTGAATTTTTTGAACGATTGTTAATATCACTGTTAACCAGGATAGTACCATCAATAACTATGGCACATGATACTAAAAGTATGTGTGTCATATAATGAATTTCTCTTAGGTACAAACGGTTGCCCTTTGAACTTAATGATCTGTCACATCCCTAGCAAATTTCATTTAATTCAACTTGCCCAAATCTTCCTTTCTTCCACAAGTAGCAATGTGCAGATTGTCATTAAATTGATATGGTGATGGGACGACATGTTAATGTTTTTAAAACAAATCTCTTTTACTTTGAAAATCCATTAATATTTTAGTATTTCTAGTTTTTAGACTAACATATTCTTGGAAATTAAAGCAATCTAAAATAAACCCAAAGAAACATATGCTCATTTTTCTTGATAAATAAAGATGAAAAAAGTTTGTTGTATTGACATGACTGTTGTGAAATGATACATCTAGCAGAACACAGTCCAACAGATAGATGGTCAAGTCTAAAAGTAGGTGGGTAAACATAATTAAAATCCACAATGGGTCTGTCTCAGTCTCTCTAAACATTTTAATGCTGTTTTACAATAAAAGAATAAAACCATAGTCAAATTATAAACTTATATACACACTTAATTTTACATGCCCAGAACTGGTGAATCTCCACATTCCACCTAATACCAGTTGCTACTCAAAAATTATTTATTCAAAGTTCTATTGGCCCCCCCCCCTCCCCCCGAGCGGTCTAAAGCGTTCTCCGTTATGGATCACTGCAATCTAACCTCTGTCTGTGTGGGTTTGAGTCTTGGATTCAGCCAATGTGGGTATGTGAGAAAGCTTGCCAGCAGTTTCTTGTGGGTCGGTGGTTCTTTCCTGGTTTTCCCTCCACCAATAATACTGGCCACCATGTATAGCCTATCTTGTGCTGAAAAATAGCGTTAAACCCTACAACAAAACAACCCAAAAATTCCAGGGTAAACATAGTTAACTTTTCATGCTTATTTTCCACTTTTTATCATTCTTTAATGTATTTACATAGCAGCACTGTGAAAGAGTGCTTATTGTAGATTATTTGATTTATGTAGTTTTGAGTTTAGATCTATGTCTTGTCAAAAGTTAATATATAAGTTGTCTTTTTTTCTTTCAAAGTGTAGGTTATAAACAAGACTCGTCAGACAACTTGGTACCAAAATAGTAAGCAAACATAATGAATGTTTACAATTCAGTTACAGTAGCAACAGCAGAAATTTAATTCAGTTTTTCATAGCTGTATTGTATAGAAAACCACACAACCTTTTCTAAACTAAAATATGGATATGATATGTAAAGATTCTTTATCAAATGTTTTTCAACTTGGATTTATTGGTTTTTAAACCATTGTTATTAACACTGAGATAAGTACCCAGTTTGCAAAAAAAGGATGGAGTGGGATGTTGCTTTACATAAGATTGAAGTAAGTAAATAAATTGCTGTAAATTGTCATGAAGTCTTAAAGTCATAAAAAAATTAAATGTACATGGCCAGGTATTAGTCATCCAGACATCTCTTATGTCTTCTTTTTTTTAATGAATGATGTCTTAAAGTTCCACCATAGCAGTTAGGCAAAAGTTTTAAAATTTAGTTTGTTAGTTGTTGGGTATCTTTATCAAATAATTTTGTTCCATGGTAATGGGCACAAAATCTCCAAAATCAAACTGTCACTTGAATGGACCGCTAGCAAATCCATATTCAACCGATCACTTGCATTGACCACAAGCAAGTCCAAATTCAACCTGCTACTTGAATGGACCACTAGCAAATCCAAATTCAACCTGTCACTTAAATGGAGCACTAGCAAAACCCAACATGACCAGTCACCAGATCTCACTTCAAAATAACTTACTCAAAATTCTGATACACTGCTAGTGAATTGAGCTCTACCTGTCAGTGAAATGGACCACTAGCAAATTTCAAACCACCTTACTGTCACCAGCTTTCACTCAAAAGGATCATGATCAAATCCCACCTGTCACCAGCTGCCACTCAAATGGACCACTAACACACAAACTCCACATCTGTCACTTGAAAATAATTGACTCAAAATTCCATTAAATTTTGTTTGAGGACATATTACTTAATACCAATTAGTGCTGGTCTAACTAAAAGGATATGGTCTGCATTAATAGCTGGGTACTGAATGCAGACATTATTTTGGTCTTCCATATAAAAAAAAAAAATAAAATGTTAAGGGGGTTTGGGGTTTCCTCCCACATTGGGGTGTCGAGGGGCAGTGTCCCTGATATGGGGGTCCAGAAGGATGTAGGCCCCCAGCCAAAAATACATTTTACATTCATAAAAGATGCTCCTCGTGCAACTTATGATCATAAAATAGACCAAAATAATCATTAGAAAAACTAATAAACTTACCAAATATGTTCAACTCAACTTCAATTTGTTGTTGTTAGTGTTTTAGGGTTTAACACCATTTTTCAGCCCACAATAGGCTATACATGGTGGTCAGTATTATTGGTGGAGGAAGAACCTGAGGAAAACCCCAAGAAAGAACCACCGACCCACGAGAAGCTACTGGCATGCTTTCTCACATAACTACATTAGCCGAATCTTAGACCCGAACGCACGCAGAGGTGAGATGGCAGTGATCCGTAACGAAGTGAGCTAGACCAGTCGGCCACTCAGGGCCCCGCTGACTTTTATTTAGTCACATGAATTTGTTCTCCAGTACTATTTATGCTGAAGTTATTTCATGTGCATGCCAGCACATTTTTTGCATTTTTGCAGCAAAAACATTAAACTTCTCTCTTTTCATAACAACAATATAAAATAAATCCCATAAATTCATAACAACAATATAAAATAAATCCCATACATTCATAACAACAATATAAAATAAATCCCATACATTCAATAGTCTTTTTCTCCAATGGACACAGCCTGTTGATATGCCAGTTGAGCTCTTTTGCAGGCTTTGGCCAAGATTTTGTTAGTCTTCCTTTTTGTCACCACTGACTTGGCTTAATGTGCAATCATTTCTTTTCCTTCTCATGAGAGCATTTTTCTTTCAAGATAACATGCAGTGCACATATTCTGACATTGGGCTACATCTGTTCTCTCATGCAAGAAATCTTTTTATAGTAATTAACTTCACTTTTTCCAGATGCCTTCTGAGATTCATTTTTTTCGTATGCAGCTTCCTTTGTAGGTGCTGTTCCAAATTCTTCCAACTGCAATTACCGTAATCCAGATCTTTATTGCAGTGGTCACAAAATGCCAGTACTCTAGTGTCTAGTTCACTTATAAACTGACCAACTAAAGTTCTGTAAAATTTTTGTTCCAGCCATTCCCATTTTATACATTTTTTTTAAACCTTTATCTAAAAATTTTTGTGTCATGGTCTCTCTCAACAACTTGGAAAGTCATGTTTTACAAGCATGCTTCTTCTTTCCATTCTCATGTTTCCATTACACGAAGAGTCATTGGATGAATTTATACCTTTGACCAATCAGAATACTCTTTACCAGAGTCATGTGCTAATTAATATATGGACTGAATAAATTACAAGGGTTGTTGCAGAATGGGAGTGGAAAGACCATTTTTTTAACAACCAGATCAAAGATATATAAAATGGACTATATCAAGAAAAATCTGATTCAAGTCAGGAGAAAAGCGGAATTCTGCTTTAAAACACAAAAATGTCTGTGACTGACTGCAACGTTTGCTCTGAATGATACATATAAATGCAGTATGTAAGAAGAGGTCAAAGTGGGCCAATATTGTTCACCTAGGAAACTGACAAATGCAAGCTTGTTAAAGTAGATTCATACATATAGCGGAACTGAAAATGAAAGAGGCATTTGGAGCATTTAGTTCACATGTTGCCTATTACAGCTAATAAAATCAGAGTGTTTAGGATTGTCAGCACAATACTACCTATACAGTGCCAGGCATCCCCAACGTTTTATTAGTGAAGCAGCATATAATGTACTGAGCTGCTGTACTGGAATGTCAAATGAAAGAAAGAATTATGTACTATATGTAAAGATGTGTGTACAGATAGATGGAAAGTTATTCTATGTTTGACTCTACTAATCATTTCTTAAAAGTCAGATTTCCCCATATTAACTTTAAGACAATTCCTTCCTTAAAGACAGAATTATGGACTTGTTGATTAAAACTTTTATCAAATTGTAAGATAAAAATTATTCATAAAATAATGCAATTAAAAACATTTCTTTTCAAAACTTTATTTCAATAAGAGTTGGTGTTTAGCTAATAATGTAATTCACTCAACTGATTCACGCCACAGCACAAAATTTTAAACTATAGTATCCATAAAAAAATGTCTTCCTGTCAAGATTACTCCAAATTAGCTGAAGATTCATGCACATTGTCCTGACTAAAGTTTCCTAATGTGGCAGTCCAAAACTTCATGAATCCCACGGGTCTTCACCAGGGGCTAATTCTCTACCACCAAACAGTTTACTTTTATTTTTCCATGTTATCATCTCTGCATCAAACTGGTTATTAATCCAATTGCCAATTGGAATACCACACAAAACAAAGGCCAATGCTCCATAGTATGAGTAGAACTTTGGGTTCAGCATTGAAAATTTCCACACCATCTGTAAGACAGAGAGAAACAAGATTCACTGTTAAAGTTCCAGTAGGCATAAATGTTCAAGTAAGAATAAAATTTTCATACATTAAAGAAGGATAGACAAAATAACTGCATAAACAAAACAGAAGCCAAAATTGTATCATTTAAATCCTGTTTTTAGATGTACCGCATTCAGAGCTGTATTTTGACAATCAAACAAGCAGAGATGCCATAATCATACTCATCAGGAATGAGTAACATGTCTGGAATAGACTGAAAACACTGAAAACACATTCAATAGAAGTAACATATTGCACTAAATGAATCGTCCATTCCTCTAATTCATGAACTATTCCATCAACATTTTGTAATAAAGCTAAAGCCATACGCATCAGCTATCCTCAAAATGATCTGCATCTCTTCCTCTCTACTTTCATTTTTCTAACTGACTGGTTTCTTGATATCTAAGCTAATAAATTATGTCCATGTACAGTATCAGTAAACCATACTTGTGCTGGAGAACATTCTTCCTCACCTGTGTCTACAACGAAAGCTCCTGTTCTAAGGTTTATCCCTGAAAGTTTGATTTCTGGAATTTTATCATATACCAGTAATTCAGAATATGGAATTTTCAATAATTCCTTCAAATCCTAAATATGAGCATCTCTGAATAAAGTAGAGTGCAGTTTCCAAAGAGTCTGACCAATTCTAGGGTACAATGTAACTGTGAATTTAGACAAAAATGATAGATCACCAGGAAAGAGATAGATCCACCTACTGATTAACATCACAATTTATTAAAGCATCAGTCAAAAGTAAAAATGAATTCTCAGTAAATACTAAACAATTAAAGAAATGTAACATTTTAAAGTCAACTGTTTAAATTTATATCTAATATAAAGTAACAAGAAAGTGATGGTACTGCTCTGCCATGGTAGAGGGCAAGCTCTCAGTCTGACACACACACCTAACCAGTGATTGCACTGGTCAACTAGCCAATGCTAGATATAATCTGCCATGCTAGAGGGCAAGCTCTCAGTCTGACACACACACCTAACCAGTGATTGCACTGGTCAACTAGCCAATGCTAGATATAATCTGCCATGCTAGAGGGCAAGCTCTCAGTCTGACACACACACCTAACCAGTGATTGCACTGGTCAACTAGCCAATGCTAGATATAATCTGCCATGCTAGAGGGCAAGCTCTCAGTCTGACACACACACCTAACCAGTGATTGCACTGGTCAACTGGCCAATGCTAGATAAAATCTGCCATGCTAGAGGGCAAGCTCTCAGTCTGACACACAGACCTAACCAGCAATTGCACTGGTCAACTGGCCAATGCTAGATATAATCTGCCATGCTAGAGGGCAAGCTCTCAGTCTGACACACACACCTAACCAGTGATTGCACTGGTCAACTAGCCAATGCTAGATATAATCTGCCATGCTAGAGGGCAAGCTCTCAGTCTGACACACACACCTAACCAGTGATTGCACTGGTCAACTAGCCAATGCTAGATATAATCTGCCATGCTAGAGGGCAAGCTCTCAGTCTGACACACACACCTAACCAGTGATTGCACTGGTCAACTAGCCAATGCTAGATATAATCTGCCATGCTAGAGGGCAAGCTCTCAGTCTGACACACACACCTAACCAGTGATTGCACTGGTCAACTGGCCAATGCTAGATAAAATCTGCCATGCTAGAGGGCAAGCTCTCAGTCTGACACACAGACCTAACCAGCAATTGCACTGGTCAACTGGCCAATGCTAGATATAATCTGCCATGCTAGAGGGCAAGCTCTCAGTCTGACACACACACCTAACCAGTGATTGCACTGGTCAACTGGCCAATGCTAGATAAAATCTGCCATGCTAGAGGGCAAGCTCTCAGTCTGACACACAGACCTAACCAGCAATCGCACTGGTCAACTGGCCAATGCTAGATATAATCTGCCATGCTAGAGGGCAAGCTCTCAGTCTCACACACACCTAACCAGTGATTGCACTGGTCAAATGGCCAATGCTAGATACAATCTGCAATGCTAGAGGGCAAGCTCTCAGTCTCACGCACACAGACCTGACCAGCAATTGCACTGGTCAACTGGCCAATGCTAGATATAATCTGCCATGCTAGAGGGCAAGCTCTCAGTACCACACACACATAACCAGTGATTGCAATTGGTGAACTGGCCAATGCTAGATACAATCAGCAATGTTGGAGGGTAAGCTCTCAGTCTAACACACATGCTGGAGGGCAAGCTCTCAGTCTCACACACACCTAAACAGTGATTGCACTGGTCAACTGGTCAATGCTAGATTCAATCTGCTGTGCTAGAAAGCAAGCTCTCAGTCTGACACACAGACCTAACCAGCAATTACACTGGTCAACTGGCCAGTGCTAGATATAATCTGCCATGCTAGAGGGCAAGCTCTCAGTCTCGCACACACCTAACCAGTGATTGCACTGGTCAAATGGCCAATGCTAGATACAATCTGCAAAGCTGTATGGCAAGCTCTCAGTCTGACACACACAGACCTAACCAGCAAATGCACTGGTGAACTGGCCAATGCTAGATACAATCTGCCATGCTAGAGGGCAAGCTCTCAGTCTGACACATACACACCTAACCAGCAATTGCACTGGTCAATTGGCCAATGCTAGATATAATCTTCCATGCTAGAGGGCAAGCTCTCAGTCTCACACACACCTAACCAGTGATTCCACTGGTCAACTGGCCAATGCTAGATTCAATCTACCGTGCTAGAAGGCAAGCTCTCAGTCTGACACACAGACCTAACCAGCAATTGCTCTGGTCAACTGGCCAGTGCTAGATATAATCTGCCATGCTAGAAGGCAAGCTCTCAGTCTCACACACACCTAGCCAGTGATTGCACTGGTCAAATGGCCAATGCTAGATTCAATCTGCCGTGCTAGAAGGCAAGCTCTCAGTCTGACACACAGACCTAACCAGCAATTGCACTGATCAACTGGCCAATGCTAGATATAATCTGTCATGCTAGAGGGCAAGCTGTCATTCTCACACACACCTAACCAGTGATTGCAATTGGTCAAATGGCCAATGCTAGATACAATCTGCAATGCTGGAGGGCAAGCTCTCAGTCTGACACACACAGACCTAACCAGCAATTGCACTGGTCAACTGGCCAATGCTAGATACATTCTGCCATGCTACAGGACAAGCTCTCAGTTTGACACACACACCTAACCAGCGATTGCTCTGGTCAATTGGCCAATGTTAGATAAAATCTGCCATGCTGGAGGGCAAGCTCTCAATCTGACACCTACACCTAACCAGCGATTGCACTGGCCAACTGGCCGATGCTGGATACAATCTGTTCATGCTGGACTAACATGTAGGTGGTATCATCACACTCCATCAACTGAAATGTACTGCAGTATTTATAGAAACTCTAGTCTTTAGCAGAGGATACTGTGAAGTTGTGTACTGAAGTAAAATGGGAAACTATGACATACTGCATTTTTAATTTGTTCAATGTTGATTTCAGTACTTTCATTGCTTGTATGTTTATTATGATTAACATTATTTCAGACTCTGAAGAGGTTCTTCTGACTTCAAGAGAGTGAATTCATACAATGATATAAAACAACACCCTGATACATTATGCAAACCTGGCAGATATGGGTCTATGTTATTGGCAGTTGATCTGAACTTGAAAGCAGAAATGTTCATGCTATATATTTAATATAAAAAGTTTCCATTTGCTTGTAATATGAATCCAACTGAGAACTGCACCAACTCAGATGGAAATCTGTCAAATGATATTTGTGTTTAGCATGTTTCATATACAACTCAGATGGAAATCTGTCAAATAACATTTGTTCCGCATTTTTTATGTACAAGTCAGATGGAAAATATGTCAAATGACATTTGTGTTTAGCATGCTTCATGTACAAGTCAGATGGAGAATCTGTCAAACGATATTTGTTCATCATTTTTAAGTCAGAACTGCAATGACACAGACCCTGTGTCAATAATATCTGCTGGGATGAATAAACACATAATGCACTGGCAGATCTGAGTCTATGTTGTTTTCAAGTTGAATCAGAATTAAAACAACTGTATATGATGGGTATGTACAATATAGTATTGATAACTTACCCTGTATATGATGGGTATGTACAATATAGCATTGATAACTTACCCTGTATATGATGGGTATGTACAATATAGCATTGATAACTTACCCTGTATATGATGGGTATGTACTACAAACAATATAGCATTGATAACTGAGCCTGTATATGATGGGTATGTACTACAAACAATATAGTATTGATAACTTACCCTGTATATGATGGGTATGTACAATATAGTATTGATAACTGGGTATGTACAATATAGCATTGATAACTGAGCCTGTATATGATGGGTATGTACTACAAACAATATAGCATTGATAACTGAGCCTGTATATAATGGGTATGTACAATATAGCATTGATAACTTAGCCTGTATATGATTGGTATGTACTACAAACAATATAGCATTGATAACTGAGCCTGTATATGATGGGTATGTACAATATAGCATTGATAACTGAGCCTGTATATGATGGGTATGTACAATATAGCATTGATAACTTAGCCTGTATATGATGGGTATGTACTACAAACAATATAGCATTGATAACTGAGCCTGTATACGATGGGTATGTACAATATAGTATTGATAACTTACCCTGTATATGATGGGTATGTACAATATAGCATTGATAACAGAGCCTGTATATGATGGGTATGTACTACAAACAATATAGCATTGATAACTGAGCCTGTATATGATTGGTATGTACTACAAACAATATAGCATTGATAACTGAGCCTGTATATGATGGGTATGTACAATATAGCATTGATAACTGAGCCTGTATATGATGGGTATGTACAATATAGCATTGATAACTTAGCCTGTATATGATGGGTATGTACTACAAACAATATAGCATTGATAACTGAGCCTGTATACGATGGGTATGTACAATATAGTATTGATAACTTACCCTGTATATGATGGGTATGTACAATATAGCATTGATAACAGAGCCTGTATATGATGGGTATGTACTACAAACAATATAGCATTGATAACTGAGCCTGTTTATGATGGGTATGTACTACAAACAATATAGCATTGATAACTGAGCCTGTATATAATGGGTATGTACAATATAGCATTGATAACTTAGCCTGTATATGATGGGTATGTACTACAAACAATATAGCATTGATAACTGAGCCTGTATATGATGGGTATGTACAATATAGCATTGATAACTGAGCCTGTATATGATGGGTATGTACAATATAGCATTGATAACTTAGCCTGTATATGATGGGTATGTACTACAAACAATATAGCATTGATAACTGAGCCTGTATACGATGGGTATGTACAATATAGTATTGATAACTTACCCTGTATATGATGGGTATGTACAATATAGCATTGATAACTGAGCCTGTATATGATGGGTATGTACTACAAACAATATAGCATTGATAACTGAGCCTGTATATGATGGGTATGTACAATATAGCATCGATAACTTAGCCTGTATATGATGGGTATGTACTACAAACAATATAGCATTGATAACTGAGCCTGTATATGATGGGTATGTACAATATAGTATTGATAACTTACCCTGTATATGATGGGTATGTACAATATAGCATTGATAACTTAGCCTGTATATGATGGGTATGTACTACAAACAATATAGCATTGATAACTGAGCCTGTATATGATGGGTATGTACAATATAGTATTGATAACTTAGCCTGTATATGATGGGTATGTACAATATAGCATTGATAACTTAGCCTGTATATGATGGGTATGTACTACAAACAATATAGCATTGATAACTTAGCCTCTTTTGAAATTATCAAAATGTAATCAATCAAAATAAAAATAGCAAAGGAAGAGAAAGATGAAAAGACAACAAAGCAAAGAAATGAGAAAGATGCTCCTTAACAAGTGTGCAGGTTCCTAAATTTAAACCGCAAGGAAACATACTGCTAACATACCTCTACTTTATATTTAATTCAACAGCGAGTTTAGCCCTCTCTTGTTTAAATCTTTTGGTTCTTCTTCTGTCAAGGAAGATGAGATATGCCACAGCTGATGGAAACAAGACAGTTACCAGGTTTCTTTTTACGTGATAGACAGCTTTCGTGAAAGTGGATAACTTCTGAGCAGATTCCATAAATCTGGGTGAAAAAAAAAAAGAATGAAACTGTCAGAAGAAAGCAAACTTGCCAGCACACTTACAAAAATATATTTTCTCCAGGAACAACAGGGGTCCTTGACGCTCACATTTACTGATCAATGCCGTCTCATGTCTATACAAATGGGTCTCAGCCTCAGACAATGTAGGTACAGTATGTGAGAAAGCTTGCCAGTAGTTTATTGTGGATCAGTGGTTCTTTCCTGGGTTTTTCTATGTTCTTTCTTCACCATTAATACTGACCCCCATGTACAGCTTATCGTGTGCTTAAAAATAGTGTTAAGCCCTACAACAAAAACAACTTGATCTTTAACATAAAAGAATGTGAAGATTTGCTGCAGAAAACCAGTCAAACTATAAACAAGATGATATTGAACTCTTGATATGTAAACATGCCTTTTATGTCTTAAAATCATGGCCAAATGTTAGCAAAAGGTGTCATATTGGAGAAATCTGGATGTATTTCAGTCATTCCAACAGATCATTTGCAATGTTTTGGTGTACGGGGGTCATAGACCAGAAAATTTTATGGATGATCTGTTATCTGTCAGTCTGTTAGTACTAGTTCGTTATCACTTTTTAACATTTTTTGAAGTCATTTCTATGTGGTAAGCTTAGTTTAAGACTTCATGTCCAGATGAGCTGTTGATAATTATGAATGCATGCATTTCATTTAATAGCTATAATGGCAAACCAAGGTAATTACTGATGCATACATTTCATTTGAGAACTATTGTGTATAGCCCAGCAACGTGATTACTGATGCATACATTTCATTTGAGAACTATTGTGGCTAACCCAGCAATGTGGAATAAATTGCCCATTGAAATTAGACACAAAGACAGTGATCCCTATCAAGAGTGCTCTTAAAACTCTCCTTTTTTCTACTGCACGAACAAACTTAACTCATTCAGCCCCATCACTGTTAAAAGCTATACTGCTGCTCTGCACAAGTAGCAAGAAGCTATGTCTAACTGTGTGTGTGCCCAATATAGTTTTCCCTGTTTAAACAATTTTCTAAATATCAGCACATGCATTCAGTCTTACCTTAATTTCTCTTCTTATATCTAATAAAAATATACAAAGTTTTCACCAATTATAATTCCAAATGAATTTATCTACAGTGATTTTTTTTCTTCTTCTATTTGTCCATGCCTTAAACAACTTTTTTATACACTATTTATGAAATTAACACAATTGCTAAAATCCACAAGAACTCTATCATCATCGCTATCAGCATCCTCTTCTTCTGACGATTAAATCTCAGAAACTTAAATGTCTGATTCTAAATCTTGCAAATTATCCATTTATCATACATATCTTGCCTCTACTTCCTCAATATTTTCGAGAAAAATACTCTAAAAACGCCTCATCTTCGCTCTCACCGTCATCAAATCTTATATCCATCATCATTTACGATTTTTCAAGAACAGAACATGTGTAGTGAAACTGCTCTCGATTAGTAACCTTTGGTTTCTGAACAATTCAAGTTTGCACAAAGAAAAGTAAAATCATTTCTGATTAGTTAATATTGGTCCGATTCTTGGAAAAGCTCCATTTGTAACCAATCAGAGACGCTGTATGTACAGTGGGACCCCGCTATAACACGGTAGTTTGTTTGGAACCATAGAATCTGACCGTGTTATGAATCGAACCGTGTTATAAGCAACCATGTACAATACCAACACATTTTTGGATTTAATTGCGGGGGGGGGGGAGGGGGGGGGTACATAAAGACGGGTGCGAAAATGCATGGCACAATTACCATTTTTGATCAATATATATTAAATGAGAAAAACATTTGCTGTGGTAACAGAAATTGCAGATATAATAATTACTTTATTCAGAGAATCATGCATTGGTACATACACGTGTCTAATTTATATATACATGTATAATCTATTGCATGAAAAGAGTATCAACACTGTGTACTCACCAGCGAATCTTGTAACATACATTGAATCCATAATACAAATATTTCCATCGAAAATATCCACACACGGATGTAAAATATTCAATAATTTTGTCACAGATTATTATGTGACTGAATTCAATGAAAAGAAAATAACAAAAATTATGTAACGGGTGTACGTAATGAATGATGAATTAGTACATGTCCGTAGATTAAATAATGGAAGCTAAAGTGTATTCTTATAATAACTGCATGTACATCTCAGGATCTTTCTGTCTCTGAATTCAGTCATTGTAAATTTCAGCACATTTTCCCACCCAAGCTGCTAGTCAAAGTCCTTTGAACTTGCCGCCCAGCTATTGCATCATGTTTTTTTAAATACAGCAGGCAGATCTGACTGTATTTTAACCACTGAATTATGTCACTGTAAATATCAGCACAGCTAAAATGATAAAGTAATCAACACTAACTTTGTCTCCCAGTTATTTGCATGCATACGGAGGACTCCTGCATGGAGTGATTTATGTGTCCCAGATCAAATATTTGCATTCAAATACGCGTAATTAAGCGTTTCCGAGACCTCTGTGTCGTATAGATTTTATACCATTACATTTCTCATCTGTCAATAGTTATTATTTTTTGAAAAACTCTGATTTTTAGCTGCTTTCTGCTAATGTCACGTTTGCTCTTGGCAAAGTCAATTATAGTTCTCAGTTGCAGAATTCGAATTTACTAGTCAACAGACTGCATAAAACAACACATCCAAGCCACGCACACATTGGCGGCTTTTGTTTCTTTGATGCTGTATAAATCGTTTCCACCTGATTTGAACAAGTTTAGCTCGGCAGTTCACTTTGATAATAAACAATGTACTTAAATTGATTTATACATTCTGGTGAGAACCTTTTATCAACCCCCGCATTGGCTGTTGCTTAGTTGTGTATGAAATTAAAAGAACATATATCGGAGATTATTAGAGCAACAATTGTATTCGGAATGCATTCAAGACAAACACAAAGTAGACACGATGGCTTCATTGCTCAGGGATCTGTAATAATAATATTGAAACTTATGAGCTGTCATTTTTCAACAATAAACAAAGATCAAAGTACTCATTAGGCCCAACAATTGGTTCGTATTTCCGATGTTTATTCTGGCACAAAACTAGAAGAAATTTGTTAATTTTTTAAATTTTAGGAGCCATACAACGATTATTTTATATTCGATTTTGTGTGTAATTTCCTCCCCAAAATGATAATACATTTTCTACACGTTTTTTTTCGCACTTTTTAGACGAGTATGAGAATGATAATCAAACTCGACGTATTTTATTTTTCATACTTAAAAGATTTTTTTTTTTCGTCTTTGAGAAAAATACCTGTAATAAATTATCTGAAATTTCGGGAGCCATGACACGACCATGTTATATCCGAATTTGTGTTATAACGGGGCGTGTTATAGCGGGGTCCCACTGTACCATACATTCAAATGAAGCAAACACGGGATTGGCCACTGAATGCAGTCAAGAAACTTCGAGCTGGCCATTTAATGCAGAACCAGATTACAAGCATTGTCAAGATCAGGGCCAAATGAGTTAAAGACCAAAAAATTGTTTCCTACCTTAAATATTTTCAGCATTTTATTCTTCTTCCAATTTCATGCTGTTTGTTTTTGTTTTTTGTATTCAATATTATTATAGATGTTGTAAAGCGCTTAGAGTTTCTAAAGATTAGACACTATACAAAGTCCTAATTATTATTATTATCATATTTTCTTCTTCACTATCATTTCCTGTTACAAAAAAAAACTCAGTACAAACAATAGATGATCTTACCAGGTGGCATCTTCTATAAAGTTGACCAAACACATTTTTAAATCTATTGGGTCCAGCACCAATCTAGGCTTTAAAATTTGAAATGTGATGATATCACAACTGTTATTTCTACTATTCAAACTTTAAGTACATATTTCTGTTTTGGAAATTTATATCAAAAGATCATATGATACAATCTAAAACAAAACACAAGTTGAACATTTTAACTTGTGAAATTACTTTCATGTTATTCAGCCCATGGTAAAATGGGCTACTTCTGTCTGTTGGATTTTGCTAGAAAGGATTTGTGACCGTAATGGTAAAAATAAAGGTTAATTCACTGGATTGGATTCATGTATTGTCCATCTAAGAGATATGCATTGGTTCGTTAATGTCTTTTGAATGGATATTTGTAGTTGTTCAGCCTTCTTGCGAATCTGAGGTGATAAAAGAAAAGACACGTGAGAAAAGTCTAAGCAGAGGGTTGTGGTTACGCTTGCACTCATTGTGTTCATCCATAGTACTGATAAGGTGATTTCATGTTGTCAGTTTACTTTACTGATAAAATGTCCAACTCCATTGGGGAAACTTAAATCATTTAAAACATCAATGTATAATTTCTAACCAGACTCCGATTATCACCATCGGTCCCAAATACTGTAAACTTGTTGGAATTTCGAATCAGGTTTTTTTTGTAATACTGTCGCGTATTTGAAATATTATTTGCATGTGTGGGTTTATATTTCAAGGAACAGAAGTGATGTAATTTATCATCTTTAATAATCTCAACAATTTTTTACATTGTCGAGTTACGTCTCTCTGAATGTATTTATATTTGTTTCTCATTATTATTTGTTCAATTTATTTTCGAAATATTAAAACAACGACTGCAAATATTGGACGCAGAAGACGGGGGTTTTTTTTCCTTCTGAAATAGACAATTCTAGAAATCATAAAAAGACATTGAGCAGTCTGCGTGTTTGCAAAAGTTTCCGTTTGAAACGCAAGTTTTTAGTGTCAAATTTATTGTTTCCAGAACGACATCTCTGAGATCATATGTAGTTGTGTTATTTAAATTGACAACAATTGCTCTATTTGAACGTTGAAATGCTAAAGAAATCAAAATTGGAAAAGCAACTATAATGTGTCCTTGGGGAGATGCAATAGGATAAACTCCCGAATGAAGACCGATCCAACACAGTATAGATCATTCACATGCCTAACAACCCGAAGTTTCAACTAATAGAAAATTATAATTACATACATTGATTTTTCTTAATCTGTAAATCGTTTAGACTCTATATTTCCTTCTCGCTTGGAAATTGTTGAATTGGTGTTATAACATTTTACCCTTAGCATTACTTACGGCTAGGACACCGACCGGAAATACGGTAGCGCCATCAAAAAATATGACATATAACTCTTTATTGTAGTTATTTCCCTTTGACCATTATGTAAGCAACTTGGGTGACTGCAAACAAGTTGGCAACGTAACACACTTCTGTCGTAACAAACCTTTTCGGTTAGATTCATTTGAAAAGCGTTTCAGACAGTGGCGTCGCTAGGGGGGTGCGGGCCGCACCAGGTGACACCATTTCAGAGTGGTGACACCAAAATAAAAAAATTGCTCTGCTCTGTCTAGTTGGATTTCATAAGCGGATAACCGATCATAGTTAAATACATGACTAGCAGGCACAGGGTGCCACCATATAGTCTGCAGAGCGTCTGGTGCTTATTTGAATGAGATTCGGACTGGTCGGAGCAAAATTTGGACTTATTTTAAGAAGAACAATTCCAAGGTGAAAGTCTGGAGGGGTGACACCATGAGTTTACCGCACTGGGTGACACCAACCCTAGCGACGCCGCTGGTTTCAGACTATAATAATCCTCCAATCAAATTCCATGTGTAATCTCCTAAATAGTGATATTTATGATCCAATCAAATTCCATGTGTAATCTCCTAAATGGTGTTATTTATGATCCAATCAAATTCCATGTGTAATCTCCTAAATAGTGTTATTTATGATCCAATCAAATTCCATGTGTAATCTACTAAATAGTGTTATTTATGATCCAATCAAATTCCATGTGTAATCTCCTAAATGGTGTTATTTATGATCCAATCAAATTCCATGTGTAATCTCCTAAATAGTGTTATTTATGATCCAATCAAATTCCATGTGTAATCTCCTAAATGGTGTTATTTATGATCCAATCAAATTCCATGTGTAATCTCCTAAATGGTGTTATTTATGATCCAATCAAATTCCATGTGTAATCTCCTAAATAGTGTTATTTATGATCCAATCAAATTCCATGTGTAATCTCCTAAATAGTGTTATTTATGATCCAATCAAATTCCATGTGTAATCTCCTAAATGGTGTTATTTATGATCCAATCAAATTCCATGTGTAATCTCCTAAATGGTGTTATTTATGATCCAATCAAATTCCATGTGTAATCTCCTAAATAGTGTTATTTATGATCCAATCAAATTCCATGTGTAATCTCCTAAATGGTGTTATTTATGATCCAATCAAATTCCATGTGTAATCTCCTAAATGGTGTTATTTATGATCCAATCAAATTCCATGTGTAATCTCCTAAATGGTGTTATTTGTGATCCAATCAAATTCCATGTGTAATCTCCTAAATGGTGTTATTTATGATCCAATCAAATTCCATGTGTAATCTCCTAAATGGTGTTATTTATGATCCAATCAAATTCCATGTGTAATCTCCTAATTGGTGTTATTTATGATCCAATCAAATTCCATGTGTAATCTCCTAATTGGTGTTATTTATGATCCAATCAAATTCCATGTGTAATCTCCTAAATGTTGTTATTTATGATCCAATCAAATTCCATGTGTAATCTCCTAAATGTTGTTATTTATGATCCAATCAAATTCCATGTGTAATCTCCTAAATGGTGTTATTTATGATCCAATCAAATTCCATGTGTAATCTCCTAAATAGTGTTATTTATGATCCAATCAAATTCCATGTGTAATCTCCTAAATAGTGTTATTTATGATCCAATTAAATTCCATGTGTAATCTCCTAAATGGTGTTATTTATGATCCAATCAAATTCCATGTGTAATCTCCTAAATGGTGTTATTTATGATCCAATCAAATTCCATGTGTAATCTCCTAAATAGTGTTATTTATGATCCAATCAAATTCCATGTGTAATCTCCTAAATAGTGTTATTTATGATCCAATCAAATTCCATGTGTAATCTCCTAAATAGTGTTATTTATGATCCAATCAAATTCCATGTGCAATCTCCAAAATGGTGTTATTTATGATCCAATCAAATTCCATGTGTAATCTCCTAAATGGTGTTATTTATGATCCAATCAAATTCCATGTGTAATCTCCTAAATAGTGTTATTTATGATCCAATAAAATTCCATGTGTAATCTCCTAAATAGTGTTATTTATGATCCAATAAAATTCCATGTGTAATCTCCTAAATGGTGTTATTTATGATCCAATCAAATTCCGTGTGTAATCTCCTAAATGGTGTTATTTATGATCCAATCAAATTCCATGTGTAATCTCCTAATTGGTGTTATTTATGATCCAATCAAATTCCATGTGTAATCTCCAAAATAGTGTTATTTATGATCCAATCAAATTCCATGTGTAATCTCCAAAATAGTGTTATTTATGATCCAATCAAATTCCATGTGTAATCTCCTAAATGGTGTTATTTATGATCCAATCAAATTCCATGTGTAATCTCCTAAATGGTGTTATTTATGATCCAATCAAATTCCATGTGTAATCTCCTAAATGGTGTTATTTATGATCCAATCAAATTCCATGTGTAATCTCCTAAATGGTGTTATTTATGATCCAATCAAATTCCATGTGTAATCTCCTAAATGGTGTTATTTATGATCCAATCAAATTCCATGTGTAATCTCCTAAATAGTGTTATTTATGATCCAATCAAATTCCATGTGTAATCTCCTAAATGGTGTTATTTATGATCCAATCAAATTCCATGTGTAATCTCCTAAATGGTGTTATTTATGATCCAATCAAATTCCATGTGTAATCTCCTAAATGGTGTTATTTATGATCCAATCAAATTCCATGTGTAATCTCCTAAATAGTGTTATTTATGATCCAATCAAATTCTATGTGTAATCTCCTAAATGGTGTTATTTATGATCCAATCAAATTCCATGTGTAATCTCCTAAATGGTGTTATTTATGATCCAATCAAATTCCATGTGTAATCTCCTAAATGGTGTTATTTATGATCCAATCAAATTCCATGTGTAATCTCCTAAATAGAGTTATTTATGATCCAATCAAATTCCATGTGTAATCTCCTAAATGGTGTTATTTATGATCCAATCAAATTCCATGTGTAATCTCCTAAATGGTGTTATTTATGATCCAATCAAATTCCATGCGTAATCTCCAAAATAGTGTTATTTATGATCCAATCAAATTCCATGTGTAATCTCCAAAATAGTGTTATTTATGATCCAATCAAATTCCATGTGTAATCTCCTAAATGTTGTTATTTATGATCCAATCAAATTCCGTGTGTAATCTCCTAAATGGTGTTATTTATGATCCAATCAAATTCCATGTGTAATCTCCTAAATGGTGTTTTTTATGATCCAATCAAATTCCATGTGTAATCTCCTAAATGGTGTTATTTATGATCCAATAAAATTCCATGTGTAATCTCCTAAATAGTGTTATTTATGATCCAATCAAATTCCATGTGTAATCTCCTAAATGGTGTTATTTATGATCCAATCAAATTCCATGTGTAATCTCCTAAATGGTGTTATTTATGATCCAATCAAATTCCATGTGTAATCTCCTAAATGGTGTTATTTATGATCCAATCAAATTCCATGTGTAATCTCCTAAATGGTGTTATTTATGATCCAATCAAATTCCATGTGTAATCTCCTAAATGGTGTTATTTATGATCCAATCAAATTCCATGTGTAATCTCCTAAATAGTGTTATTTATGATCCAATCAAATTCTATGTGTAATCTCCTAAATGGTGTTATTTATGATCCAATCAAATTCCATGTGTAATCTCCTAAATGGTGTTATTTATGATCCAATCAAATTCCATGTGTAATCTCCTAAATGGTGTTATTTATGATCCAATCAAATTCCATGTGTAATCTCCTAAATAGAGTTATTTATGATCCAATCAAATTCCATGTGTAATCTCCTAAATGGTGTTATTTATGATCCAATCAAATTCCATGTGTAATCTCCTAAATGGTGTTATTTATGATCCAATCAAATTCCATGCGTAATCTCCAAAATAGTGTTATTTATGATCCAATCAAATTCCATGTGTAATCTCCAAAATAGTGTTATTTATGATCCAATCAAATTCCATGTGTAATCTCCTAAATGTTGTTATTTATGATCCAATCAAATTCCGTGTGTAATCTCCTAAATGGAGTTATTTATGATCCAATCAAATTCCATGTGTAATCTCCTAAATGGTGTTTTTTATGATCCAATCAAATTCCATGTGTAATCTCCTAAATGGTGTTATTTATGATCCAATAAAATTCCATGTGTAATCTCCTAAATAGTGTTATTTATGATCCAATCAAATTCCATGTGTAATCTCCTAAATGGTGTTATTTATGATCCAATCAAATTCCATGTGTAATCTCCTAAATGGTGTTATTTATGATCCAATCAAATTCCATGTGTAATCTCCTAAATGGTGTTATTTATGATCCAATCAAATTCCATGTGTAATCTCCTAAATAGTGTTATTTATGATCCAATCAAATTCCATGTGTAATCTCCAAAATAGTGTTATTTATGATCCAATCAAATTCCATGTATAATCTCCAAAATGGTGTTATTTATGATCCAATCAAATTCCATGTGTAATCTCCTAAATGGTGTTATTTATGATCCAATCAAATTCCATGTGTAATCTCCTAAATGGTGTTATTTATGATCCAGTCAAATTCCATGTGTAATCTCCTAAATGGTGTTATTTATGATCCAATCAAATTCCATGTGTAATCTCCTAATTGGTGTTATTTATGATCCAATCAAATTCCATGTGTAATCTCCTAAATAGTGTTATTTATGATCCAATCAAATTCCATGTGTAATCTCCTAAATGGTGTTATTTATGATCCAATCAAATTCCATGTGTAATCTCCTAAATGGTGTTATTTATGATCCAATCAAATTCCATGTGTAATCTCCTAAATAGTGTTATTTATGATCCAATCAAATTCCATGTGTAATCTCCTAAATAGTGTTATTTATGATCCAATCAAATTCCATGTGTAATCTCCTAAATGGTGTTATTTATGATTCAATCAAATTCCATGTGTAATCTCCTAAATGGTGTTATTTATGATCCAATCAAATTCCATGTGTAATCTCCTAAATAGAGTTATTTATGATCCAATCAAATTCCATGTGTAATCTCCTAAATGGTGTTATTTATGATCCAATCAAATTCCATGTGTAATCTCCTAAATGGTGTTATTTATGATCCAATCAAATTCCATGTGTAATCTCCTAATTGGTGTTATTTATGATCCAATCAAATTCCATGTGTAATCTCCTAAATAGTGTTATTTATGATCCAATCAAATTCCATGTGTAATCTCCTAAATGGTGTTATTTATGATCCAATCAAATTCCATGTGTAATCTCCTAAATGGTGTTATTTATGATCCAATCAAATTCCATGTGTAATCTCCTAAATAGTGTTATTTATGATCCAATCAAATTCCATGTGTAATCTCCTAAATAGTGTTATTTATGATCCAATCAAATTCCATGTGTAATCTCCTAAATGGTGTTATTTATGATCCAATCAAATTCCATGTGTAATCTCCTAAATGGTGTTATTTATGATCCAATCAAATTCCATGTGTAATCTCCTAAAT
Organism: Unio delphinus; assembly: GCA_029339505.1. Classification (NCBI taxonomy): domain Eukaryota; kingdom Metazoa; phylum Mollusca; class Bivalvia; order Unionida; family Unionidae; genus Unio; species Unio delphinus. Next base: position 16,256,481 of record JAQISU010000010.1, read on the forward strand.
AGAGTTATTTATGATCCAATCAAATTCCATGTGTAATCTCCTAAATGGTGTTATTTATGATCCAATCAAATTCCATGTGTAATCTCCAAAATAGTGTTATTTATGATCCAATCAAATTCCATGTGTAATCTCCAAAATAGTGTTATTTATGATCCAATTAAATTCCATGTGTAATCTCCTAAATGGTGTTATTTATGATCCAATCAAATTCCATGTGTAATCTCCTAAATGGTGTTATTTATGATCCAATCAAATTCCATGTGTAATCTCCTAAATGGTGTTATTTATGATCCAATCAAATTCCATGTGTAATCTCCTAAATGGTGTTATTTATGATCCAATCAAATTCCATGTGTAATCTCCTAAATGGTGTTATTTATGATCCAATAAAATTCCATGTGTAATCTCCTAAATGGTGTTGTTTATGATCCAATCAAATTCCATGTGTAATCTCCTAAATGGTGTTGTTTATGATCCAATCAAATTCCATGTGTAATCTCCTAAATGGTGTTATTTATGATCCAATTAAATTCCATGTGTAATCTCCTAAATAGTGTTATTTATGATCCAATCAAATTCCATGTGTAATCTCCTAAATAGTGTTATTTATGATCCAATCAAATTCCATGTGTAATCTCCTAAATAGTGTTATTTATGATCCAATCAAATTCCATGTGTAATCTCCTAAATGGTGTTATTTATGATCCAATCAAATTCCATGTGTAATCTCCTAAATGGTGTTATTTATGATCCAATCAAATTCCATGTGTAATCTCCTAAATAGAGTTATTTATGATCCAATCAAATTCCATGTGTAATCTCCTAAATGGTGTTATTTATGATCCAATCAAATTCCATGTGTAATCTCCTAAATGGTGTTATTTATGATCCAATAAAATTCCATGTGTAATCTCCTAAATGGTGATATTTATGATCCAATCAAATTCCAATGTGTAATCTCCTAAATAGTGTTATTTATGATCCAATCAAATTCCATGTGTAATCTCCTAAATGGTGTTATTTATGATCCAATCAAATTCCATGTGTAATCTCCTAAATGGTGTTATTTATGATCCAATCAAATTCCATGTGTAATCTCCTAAATGATGTTATTTATGATCCAATCAAATTCCATGTGTAATCTCCTAAATGATGTTATTTATGATCCAATCAAATTCCATGTGTAATCTCCTAAATAGTGTTATTTATGATCCAATCAAATTCCATGTGTAATCTCCAAAATAGTGTTATTTATGATCCAATCAAATTCCACGTGTAATCTCCTAAATGGTGTTATTTATGATCCAATCAAATTCCACGTGTAATCTCCTAAATGATGTTATTTATGATCCAATCAAATTCCATGTGTAATCTCCTAAATGGTGTTATTTATAATCCAATCAAATTCCATGTGTAATCTCCTAAATGGTGTTATTTATAATCCAATCAAATTCCATGTGTAATCTCCTAAATAGTGTTAATTATGATCCAATCAAATTCCATGTGTAATCTCCTAAATGGTGTTATTTATGATCCAATCAAATTCCATGTGTAATCTCCTAAATAGAGTTATTTATAATCCAATCAAATTCCATGTGTAATCTCCTAAATGGTGTTATTTATGATCCAATCAAATTCCATGTGTAATCTCCTAAATAGTGTTATTTATGATCCAATCAAATTCCATGTGTAATCTCCTAAATAGTGTTATTTATGATCCAATCAAATTCCATGTGTGATCTCCTAAATGGTGTTATTTATGATCCAATCAAATTCCATGTGTAATCTCCTAAATGGTGTTATTTATGATCCAAACAAATTCCATGTGTAATCTCCTAAATGGTGTTATTTATGATCCAATCAAATTCCATGTGTAATCTCCTAAATGGTGTTATTTATGATCCAATCAAATTCCATGTGTAATCTCCTAATTGGTGTTATTTATGATCCAATCAAATTCCATGTGTAATCTCCTAAATGGTGTTATTTATGATCCAATAAAATTCCATGTGTAATCTCCTAAATGGTGATATTTATGATCCAATCAAATTCCATGTGTAATCTCCTAAATAGTGTTGTTTATGATCCAATCAAATTCCATGTGTAATCTCCAAAATAGTGTTATTTATGATCCAATCAAATTCCATGTGTAATCTCCTAAATGGTGTTATTTATGATCCAATCAAATTCCATATGTAATCTCCTAAATGATGTTATTTATGATCCAATCAAATTCCATGTGTAATCTCCTAAATAGTGTTATTTATAATCCAATCAAATTCCATGTGTAATCTCCTAAATGGTGTTATTTATAATCCAATCAAATTCCATGTGTAATCTCCTAAATAGTGTTAATTATGATCCAATCAAATTCCATGTGTAATCTCCTAGATGGTGTTATTTATGATCCAATCAAATTCCATGTGTAATCTCCTAAATAGAGTTATTTATGATCCAATCAAATTCCATGTGTAATCTCCTAAATGGTGTTATTTATGATCCAATCAAATTCCATGTGTAATCTCCTAAATAGTGTTATTTATGATCCAATCAAATTCCATGTGTAATCTCCTAAATAGTGTTATTTATGATCCAATCAAATTCCATGTGTGATCTCCTAAATGGTGTTATTTATGATCCAATCAAATTCCATGTGTAATCTCCTAAATGGTGTTATTTATGATCCAAACAAATTCCATGTGTAATCTCCTAAATGGTGTTATTTATGATCCAATCAAATTCCATGTGTAATCTCCTAAATGGTGTTATTTATGATCCAATCAAATTCCATGTGTAATCTCCTAAATGGTGTTATTCATTATTTATGATCGCCTTGTGATTTATTTTGTACAATGAGAAGAACTTTTAAGTTCACGGAAATATTTGTAATTTCCTTTTTAAATTATATCACTTTTTGACAATACAGTTTGCTTAAACCACACTTTGATGGAAATGGAATATGTTTAAACCACACTTTTAAGGCATTGAAATATGTTTAAGTTTAAATCATATATTTATGACAATGAAATTGTTGAACTGTCAACCACACATGTTATGGCAATGAAATAAAAAATTAAAAAATAAAGCAATGAAATATGAGTAAACCACACTTTGATCTCCCAAAAATATGTATAAATTTAAATCAAACTTTTAAATCAATGAAGTATGTTTAAATTTAAACCACACTTTTATAAAAACAACTATGTGTAAACCACACTGATATAGAAATAAAATATCTTTAAACTGGAATAAAACTCTGACAAGAATTTTAATAAATACCCTGCAGTTATTAACTTCAACAATAAGTTTTAAATTACTTTTTTAAAAAAAAATGAAACGCATTCAGTGTTTAACACTCCATATACTGGGTCTAAGCAACTTGTCAGAAATAACCAATAAAACAAAGTTAATAGACCCAGAGCTTGTCACGCATTATTCAGTGGCAGATCAGTGTCTTTGTCGTTTGCAGTTTTACGCGACTTGTGAGCAAGTATTTACGAGAGTTTAAATATGTTACAATGGCAAAAATGATTTGATACATAGAAATTACATTTAATTAAAACCTACATTGTTGAACATTGATGTATTTTTATGTATTTAATATCTCTTAGCAGCAACGAGTTTTATACACGTTTTAGGAAGAAATGGATTTTTAAACATGATTTTACAATAATTAAGAATCAACTCCAGGCAGAAAAAAGTATATAATTACAAGCAAATATATTAGCCTGGAATAGGTTTATTGGAATTAATATTAGCCCATATATTTACATTATGAGCAATCTGGGAGTCATACGATTGTCCACATGTTTAACATATAGATGGTGTTAACAGGTGAAAAGTATATGTATTGTCAAGTGTGTTTATTGGGTCAAACGGAAGTTGCGATGGTAAATTTTCAACTATAATCCAACGCATACGTTTACTATCCACCACACCACATATACTATCCACCAAACACTCCACTATCAAGCAACTAAATTTTGATTAGTCCAACACATCCCTACAGTCCAAAAACACTTCCCTACTATCCAAAGAAACGGGTAGAAGGGTTTATATCACACGTGAAATTAAACACATACAAAAGTGTTATCACACAAGAGGGGATGGATGTACACTTTTCCATCTCACACAAAAGAAGAGGTAAAGAGTTTTAAATTTTAGCTATACAAACATATACACGAAAAACCACTGACAAAACATTGTGGCAAATGATTACTACCTATATGATCTAGATATCTGGGTGACCCTGAAAAGCGCCATTCGGGTTTGTTAACCAAGGCCGGTTAAGAAAAGTTGTCTTCTCTGCATACTTCTTCTGACGGAGGTTTGTTACGTGGCGGGTCTGGTGGTGATGATGCTGATGATTATTTATTAGTTAAGATATATTATTGCCCCACTTGTCACGGGGTTGTATAAATATAATAGTAATAAATACTATAACCCACCCCTTTTTGGTACTCGTTATCTAAGAGATGACCACCCTCAATATAATTACCCCGGTTCGAGTATGGGAATAAATAGAGTAAAATGAGCAGATATAGTGAACAAACAACTACTAGCCCACGTAAAGATAAACAAACAATTTAATCAAGTACATACACAATTGTGAAAAATTCCTTCCATTAGGAGTACACTCTGCTTATTAAATAAAACTTTTACAGAATTACAAGAAAAACAAACTCAAAATAGATTTAAATAAATTAGATGATCTGTTATTGATAGCTTTAGGTCATCATAGGATTGAGTGACACAATCGAAGTCAACACCTTGTACGATTTCATAGTCCACAGTCTCCGTTTCTCTGTTGCTGTTCAGAATTTAGCTCTATGACACTTTCTACCATCCATCTCAGGATACCCTCTGAACACATAGAATTTCTGCACGATGCCGGATTTCACCACTGGATTATGCGTCTCACTGCCATTCCATCTAGTTTCTTTTCCTCAGCATACGTCTCAGTTTACGTAACATCAATACGTCCAAAATGCTATTTTCTCCCTTTTAAAAAAATTAAACAATACCATAAATCTCTCGTTATAATTGATACAGTTGAGAACTTTCATTATCCCTGGTTTGAAAATCAGGTGTTTCTATCAGTGGTAAACAGATGATACGGCTATTAATCAACTACAAATGTCCTCAAATGACCGGAGTTAGTCGAATTGCTAATTCGTTACGCCTTCACCTAACACACTAACGCACCATACTCGAGGCTTGAATTCTGGCCCCGCCTAAATTTACACAGCATATAAATTGAATAAATTCCAGCTTCCTAGTCAATACACACTGACGCTGAATCATGTCTCAAATCTAAATTCGGTGAATTCACATGTATTCTCGTAAATCATATTAACTAATATAATGCATTAAATTCTTAGAACCTAATTATTATTCAAACAAGATGATAAATTAAACAATACGTCAAACTTATCCAAGAATTAATGTAAGACTTCCTATTCATAACTCAACACCGCTACAATTCAAAAGCACATTATTATACAAATGTATTAAATAAAATCATGCAAAACCTGTAGACTAAAGCAAACATTATATAAATCGCATCAACAAATTACATGGAATTGTGACAGGAAAATGTTTTAGACTGCCTTTAACTTCGATAAGGCGATATTAAATCCTATGAAATTTTGTGTGAAAACACACCCCTTGTTTAACGTGACCAATCAGAATTAAATGTATTTTGCCACCCTTTCTCAGAGTCGCTAAAGTCGGGTCAGCCTGACCTGGTCGTTTTAAGTAACAGAATTTCTGCGGTCTCTCAAGTTTGACAACTACCCATGAAAATTTAACTTTACTATGTCTCTAGCACAGTCAGTCTGGCTGCTGAATAAACAAAGGTTATAATTAGTAACAGTCCTATTATTAAGAAACATCACTATACTCGGCAGAACACTCTATGACATGTGCGTGTCTCCATAAATCTTACTAATGGTTCTCTGGTCTCAACTAATGTATTCTTAATAGATCGCCAGAAATTTGCCCCTTCACAAGGTTCTATAGACAGATACGCGCTTGATGCACTTTTGTCTCGCTATAAATAATCTTCTCTTTCATATATCTGTGTCTCTGGTCACATAGATGCCTTCACGTAGATTGTCTTGTCTGGATTGAACAGAATGTTGGAAATGTCGGTAGGTGGCTCTCGTTTAACCCCATCTTGTCAAGTTGTATTAATAATAGCTGATGGCCTTTTAGTGTTAAAGTTCGATTAAAGTAATTTTTCGCCTACAAATCATTTGAATATATGCGTGTTTGCCCACTAATTAATTTATCAACCAACAGCACATTCCACAAGTAATACTATCAAATTTAATACTTTGGGGCAGTAATTTTTTTCTAAAATGCGTAAACTGCATAAATCTTATCCTATGGTTGTTTAAGTGTCCTATTCTTTATTCCCCATAGATTCTAAATTTTGAAACTAAGCGTACAAAAGCGGCCGAAATATGTACGAGTGTGAGGCAAAAGTTGACCGATAAATTAGCCCCACACCTGTAATTGTTCTGACTGAAGCTTGAGGAGATTGAAACATGCAAATATTTACCGACACTCGTCTGCACACATCTGAATACATTTTATACGCTTAGCGTCGGTTAAAGGGTATTTTGGCGAGTGGTACATAATATTTCGGGATCAACCCTATGTTTGATAACTTGCCAATCTACGTGGAACAGTGCCAATTCGTGTAGCCATTTTCAATTTCGATCTAGATGTGACTGATACCATACACAGGAAGAGTCTGAACTATATTCAGGTGTGTTCAGGAAAGATTTGCATGCACGAAAAATGCAAATTGTAATGAACATGTGACATTACTCCCACAAATCATCTATCAGTATCATTGCAGATTTGTGGGTCACATGATTGATCGGACTAAAGCAGAAGCTGGCTATTATTTTTGTTTTTATGATCTAATTAGATGTGAGGGAATCACGTTAATCACAAATCACGTAAATTGCTTGTAGTCTTGCAGACTGTCGCCTAATGAATTAGGTAATTTAATTACTACGAATTTTAGCCGAAAATAGGTTTTCCGGGTGACCAGATTGAAAACCGGACATCCTTAGACCGCCCACTCTCAGCAGCTCTGCTCTGACGAGAACATATCTTGATGCGGATCTCATCATAGGTGTCGCTGCTACTACTCCATCCGTAGGTTATTTAGAACAGTTTCAGATAAATTGGTACCCACTAGACAATGTTCCTACTCCAAGATTTGCAACGACCTCAATGGCTGAGGTACAGGCAATTGGGCTTTTATCATCTTTACTGTTACGGTCAATTGTCAACTGGCTGACGGTCTAACGCTGGCTATTTCTCCTCACAAGCTTCGCTCTGGTCACTTTTCTGGGCTAGACTTATGTCCTTTCGGGATAACATCGGAGATACTGTGAACCAATCGCCGCTAAGTAAGCTCCTGTTATAATCTGTCAATTTACTAATTTTTGAATATTATCCCCTCGCTGACTAATTCGGAGGATACGTCTGTATGTAAACAATAACAAAATAGTCCCAAACATTTTGCCACATTACTTTGTTTATTTTCATGATTTGTTAAGCTGGATCTAATATATGTTGCAACTGTAATTAAACTAAATTAAACTAAGTAAAATATTTAATATACGGTGTGTTAACGTGTTTATAAAAGCACTTCAGTTATAGAATCTTCGGCTTCGAAGATTTGTTATTTTTCACGTTGTCAAGCTCTTCAGTTGAAGAGATAAGTAAATCTTGCATGTAGTCCGAGTCCCGTAATGGGATTGATCGGTTTTGAAAAGCACTGGAACTTATCAAGTTTGGATATTTTTTTTTTAAAATGCATTCATATTGTTCATCAAACAAAACTTACGTTACAAAATATCAATTCAGATTGTTGTCTCTGTTCCATTCAGAAGAGTGCGGACGCGTGACGTTTCTTTCAATGTACATACGAATAAGCATTCATGTTGTTTTACCGTTGTGAAAACGTTCGAGTGCAGTGCCCATGGCAGAAACAAAATAGACCATGTAATGGGCTGCGCATGCTGAAAATACAGGTGATGACTTAAATTTAGCTTTGGCTGATTTATTATTATATTCTGCACGTGGACTTTTATCTGTGACGATAGTATAGGTAAAGAGTATGTAAAACTGATTCAGATTAAGCTTTGGAATCCAGATGAAACGATCACACTTTACTGAGAAGAAACCAGAGGAAGGGACGCCTTTGGTGTCGCCTCATACGCTAAATTAAATGTTAGCACAAGAGTATGCCAGTGGTTTCTAAAATGAAAGGAATGAATATTAATTAACACCTTTACCTCTGCCACAAGAGAGAGAGAGAGAGAGAGAGAGAGAGAGAGAGAGAGAGAGAGAGAGAGAGAGAGAGAGAGAGTCAAGGTCAAAGAAAGTCGTTCAGTAGCTCCCCAAGATTATTCGTATTCAAGAAACCCCAAAAAGTGACTGCCAGAAAATTTACAACCTCTGCTTGCATATTCAAACTAAAATTAAAGAGTCCAAGTCTCAAGAGCTAAAGCCGAAAAATCAGCAAGTTTCACTGCAGATGTGTGGGTCCATTGTTAGAGAAACGAAGCCTAACATTAGATACTCTCCAGCAATCACATCAGCTTGAAGTCTCCTGTTTGGATCTAATTTAGTATACCTGCAGAATTAACGCCATCCAAAATTATCGATGCAATTCAATACGATCAATAATCGAATGAAATGTTTATCAAGAACGACAGAAAAGCCTCTCTCAACATGACACATGTTTCATATCCTAGAGGTAGCGGATGATGGATGAGATTCGCACATCCCATCGCAATATCATCTGCATTAATAATTTACAAGGTCAGATGTGATTAGATCCTGGCATCGTCGTTGTCCGAACCTATAGGGGGTTTCACGGTTACTAGCTCACCAGAGGGCGTATCGGTGCAGCTCACTTCCGGATAGTTCAATAATTAGAGATGGCAGACGTAGATCAAGAAAATTTGACAAACCGCTCACATTTTGCAAATAGGATCGATATCTCACTATCTTAGAATGAAATTCTATCAATATTTGATAAATTGTTGTTACATCTTTATTTTTTTTTGTCACTAACTTGCGCTGCAGCCAGCTTTTAAATAAATGTTTTCTGCCCGTTTCAGATCTTCATTATCTTTCTATTACTACATTATGTACTAGTTTGTGTTATTTGATTGTGAAAAAGTGTATCGCTGCGTAAAAAGTTCGTGCAATTTATCTCGCTTGAAGAATGTTGAAAAGATGTTTATTTTTTTTACAGTTTTAATCATAGCAGTAAATTTATGTTGAACGACAACAGAAAAAGTTCTAACTTTTTAAAGTTCTTTTATTATTGATTTAGACTGTTGCATTTCTATTAATGTTAATTATATTTTAAATGAAGTAACTTGAGTTTTTTTCAAAATGCACAAATGTCGTCCGTGCTTGAACGGACAGGCGCACGTACGAGTCTCCTTGATGATCATTCTAGTTTTATTTCCTGGAACGGATGGAAATTTTAGAGTATATAATGTGGAGAAATATATATGTTAGACCCACTATGCATGTAAAGGACATTTGTGGTTCTCACCTATCTGCCTGTCTTTCTGTATGTGTGTCTATCACATTTCATCTGGTGCATTGGGTATGTATATCCTCGAATGAATGTGTTTGCATACGTATATTACATAAACGTACTTCAGGTGAAAAATGAGTATAATTTGATACTAAGAAAGAAGGAGTGACCGATAGAAAAAAACAAAGATGAATATTTGTGAGTATTTATTTATTATTGACTTGTAGGGCATTTTCTTAGAAGCAGTGTCATTTTTTTAAAAAATACTGTTTGCAATTTTACATCCGGTCACATGGATTAATATTGAACCAAAGTATAGGACGAAATCTATGAAATAATTGTATTTTTAAAACTTTACATCTTTAATGCAAGGAAAGTTAAACAGAATTAAGCTAATTTTAATAAGGCTGTTCTAAATGAATTTGCAGGTGTCAATCTGAAATCTTGTTAAAGACCCTAGCAGATTTGAAAGTTATTGCATGTACCGTCCGATACTTGATGTTCAAAATTCTAAACAAAAATGAAACAAGATAAAACATCATTAATCTGAAAATTGTATAATTTGTACACCTAACTATTAAACAATATTCCATCAGCATTAATTACACTCCCTTATCGATAGCTAATGTAATTATTGCTTTGTCAAATTCATCTGAATACAATAATATACTGTTCCAGTTTTAAAATTAAAAAAAAAATAACAACAACGTTTCTGATTTAAAATATTTAGCATTACATATCAGCTGCTGGATTGAATTCGTATTATAATTTTCTTATCGAACTTGTGTAATAACGTTCTTAACTCGTGTTATAAACGAAATATTAGCCTTGCGAAAGTAACTGAGAAATAAGGATATATCAACATATCAAAAATGCAAATTGTTGAGATTTTTCTTTAAAGTTATGTAGCCCAAAAGGTGCAAGAAATGTTTAAAATTGGAGAGCAAATATGTCTGAAATTATGGATAGTGAATCTATATTATCAGGTATAATATCAATATGGACAGTGTATTTAATTAAATTAATTGACATTTTTTAAGTATGGAAAGTAAATATTAATTATCTGATATAATGTAAGTATGGACACTGAATCTAATTATCTAATTTGTTGTCTATAATTATTCTCCTAGTATGAACAAAATAAGTTTGACATATATAATTGATTCATTGGTTTTCCTTTGTTAACTTTATGTTTCGCTAATCAAGTGTAGAACAGTAGGCCATACACCACAATTAATTTTACTATATGTTCTCTACATATATTTCTCAGCACTGACCTTTCCACAGTGTGACAATCAATACAAATCATATGAAAATCTAAACTACCCCCAAAGATGACTTCACAGTGAAATTCTTGTCAAGGGTTGACCGGCATTTTTTTGAGCTGCTACACTGTAAACATAACAGCATGTACACAGACCACATATTTCACTTCCGGATCATTACCAAGGCCTTATTACTTCATGTGCACTGTCGCCAAATTACACACTGACAACCACTCTCTTTGCTCATATTCTCAAGAATAAACAATTACCTTTAAATCCCTACCAAATATGCATCAATATAACTCTTCTATCACCACCAAAATGAGAGAGGAAAAAATGTTCTAAAAATAAACTGGAACTACATTCGTGGGTACTGAACTGGAAGTATTAATTGTGATGTGATTCCAGTAAACTATCCGGAACTGGAGATTTTTTGTGGGCATGCGCATTGGAGCTAAGGGAGGTAATTTTAGGCGCTACGATCAGTAACTCCGTTGTAACCGTGAAACCCCCTATACCGAAAAGAATGACCCTGCTGAATGGAAGCAAATCAGAAGTGAATATTCGACAGTCAGACAGGGCCATACAACCAACAGAAATAGAACTCTTTTTTGCAGCAAGGAGACATTTACAAGACCGTGTGAAGGCATTCCTAGAAAACCAAATCGTCAAGACGTGTCTACTCTTCACTTTACGTTACAAGTATACCTTCAAATTGTTCGCAGAGCTCTCGTGTTTCGTGGACCGGATTTCAAGAAAGAAAATACATTTGTGTATGTCAGCATCAAAAGCTCTTCAGTGCTGTTACTATTATAACAGGAGGAAACATTATTCGTACTTTGTACAAATTCTATACTTTGAATACTTTTAATGATAGAATCATAACTTATTAGTAGTTGTGGAATTTCTTTACTTTGATACCCTTGGTGGTAGATGAAATAATGTTCACTTTTTTGTTTTTAATTTCTAAACATAGTTCGATATGAATCATAGTAATAAGTTTTATTGGTTGATTCATATTTTTAATAGTTTAAATTACCTATTCTGATTAGAGACAATTAGGAACGATATTATTCCTTATATCAGTTATTTAACTCTGTGCGCATCAGTTTGTTAAATCTATTAATGCAATTCGCGACAGATTTATTTTTTAATAACATATTGAGTAAACATCTGATTCACAAAATTGTTTCAGTGCCTTCCCTGTAATTTTATCACAACCCGGATCATCCTGCTGCATATATAGATTTAGGGTCATAGACCATTTCCAACGAAATCCTTCGTCAGACGTCTTTATCGATTTAGGTAATGTCGTAGGGCCATTGGAAAGTTCAGCTCGGATTTATGTGTGTTACGATAAGCTGAATCACAACACTACTGTTGCGTAAAACATGAAGTGTTTCAAAGGTATCAGAATTCAACATCGGTATTGTAGGAAAAAAGTTCTTCTTATGCAACACGTACGTCTTCATTAAGTTCACAAATCAGCAAGAAAAACGTCCAGGAGTCCATAAATATCATTGGTAAACGAACGCTCACAAATAGATGGGGTTGCGTTGCTCTTCTCTGACACGTTTACTCCCAGCTATAATATTAAAAAACAATTCATGACGTCCACAAGCACCGTTCCGGAGTCGCTGCACATTCTCTGCGATGATATCGCTGGCTGGTTTTAACTTTAAATTTTGCATAATTGATTAAATTGTCATTCAATTACGTTAGTGTCCTCTACGAACATATTCAAAAACTCACGCAATGGGTAGTCGGTGGCATATCAAGTCCAATGAAAGTGTGCGAGGCTTTGCGCATCAATTCGACAAAATCTCATCAACATGAAACAATTGTCTAAAATTAATTTAGGCACCTGTACATATCTTTGTGTTACAAAGATTACGTCTATGCCGACATCAGGGAAAATATTCTTTCGGATGTTATATTGGTGCTCACACATTAGTACTCGACACGATTATCCTCACTCGGATCAAATTCGTCAATGGTAGGAGCTTGATCGACAATGGAAGCATCATAATATAGTTGTTCATCCGCTGACGACGCAATTACTTACAACCGATTCCATCTTAACAATCTCTAACTCAGATCCAACAAGATTTGGGTTTTCTCTGATCCGCGAACTCGCGAACTGATTTTGAAGAAAAAAGTTCACCCTACTCGGATGGTATAGAATTTGCCTGCGCGGAAAAGTATACAACGGTGAAAGAGGGGTATTTTTTCTTTCGTGGTTGTATGCTGAATGTGACTTGCATAACTTAATCATGCCTTTATCTCGAGTGGAACGTCTCATGAAAACACATACACAAAATGTATCGCGGGTTCAAACACGTAATTGTAGATCCGGAATCATTCAGTGTGGATCAAACAAGTTTACATTCACTAAAAATTTCGTAATTTAGCTACTGTGTTAAAGCTACATTGTGAAGTTGACAACACATCACTGGATGCAATTACTGTGGGTCAGGAACACGGCTGGATAAACGACTTGATTCTAACAGCTAACCAAAGTGCGGTGAAAAACCTATAAATAGCCTCGAGTCTGCATGTCAACGACATGATCACGCATGACATGTATCCAGCGCTCTCTGTGCAGGTGAATGTGTCAGTGTAGATCTCATGCATGACTTGAATACGACCAGTCCCACATTTGTGGAAAGAGTCCTCAATGGACCATGAAAAGGATTATGAAGGCTAAAGTTGTATTTGGAGGCGCAAAAGGCCATCAATTGGAAGTAAAATATACAAATGAGAAAAGAGTAGTTTCCGAGCAGTCTTTGTACGCAATATATTACAGTTCTCCCGTTTTTCAGAAAGATAAAGCTGCCGTTGAAAGGTTAGCGAGTGTAGCAAACGTCACTCACCGAATTGCTCAAGCATGGTTGGCTAAACAAAAGTTGTGGCAAATTTACGTACCCGCATCAAGAAAGATTTCCTGCTGCTAGCATCAAGAAAGATTTCCTGCTGACGGTTTGAAGTTCATCAACCTGAACATGATATTATGCGTTAACCATTGTATATATTGCCAGTAGATACAAGAAAGCTTACTCGCTGACGTCTAACCATTCAGCAAGTGTCGCAAATATGCTCAAACGTATTTCTGCACGTTCACCGCTAACATGGACTCGGTTGTTACATGTCAGTCCAAGTAACGAATTTTTTTTAGCTGTTACTGAGGCGTTGTCAACAAAACATCCGGTTTTGTTCGTTCTGGACATTTTAGTATGCATTGTTACCAGGAACGATATAACTGTACAACGGTTATTCGAACATCAGTATGCGTCGGAATAATTAAGGAGGTCTCGATCTCTGATTCTTAATGCTGACTAGTGCTGAATGGTTAACACGACGTCCATCAGTCAAACAAGCACGCAATAAGGAAATCACACCTACGATGGGGTAAGAATCCACTGAGGCGACTGTAGAAGAGTGTCACGGTTATTCATAAAATGATTTAACAACCACCGCCCTAAGAATAAACACTAGAAACATTTTCGTTTTGTATTTATATGCATGTATTTGTATGCATCGAGGGAATTAGAACGCGGTCATGTTATCATCTGGCGGCAGTCATGTTATCATCTGGCGGCAAATGGCAAACGAGCAGAAAAGCCACTAAACATATCATAAAGTTTAGTCTTTAATTGAATTTTCAGTTATTTCTATGTGTCGTATTTTGTTATTTTCTACTTTCCTGCTTTAGATACTTTGGTATAGAAATAAACACTTCGTAATTCGTAGGAGAGTGCACAAGTTGATAGCCATAAGTTGTAAAATAATTTTCTAACTTGTGATTTCAATCTCACACCAGGCTAAATAATCTGGTTCATCCCTATGAAATAGGTAAGATACCAACTCCCAGAAAATGTCTTAAAGCTTAACTCAGGATTTTGTACCCCATATTCATTGTATATTCGTACGCAACAACATGAACGCCACACATTTTCTTTTGACATCTAATAATCTCACACGTTTTGTGTTTCATTTTATCCACACAGTCCATTCTTAAGCTTATATATATATATATATATATATATATATATATATATATATATATATATATATATATATATATATATTCATCACATAGAGCATCTGTTTTGCTTCTGGCTATTGTATTGTTTCTTATATTGTTTCTCAAGGTTGTTAAGTATGTATGATACCGTTATGTTAAAATGTTCAGGGCATGTCTCTAATTTTAATGTATCTCTGATGATCTTCACTGCTGCTAATATGTTTTCTAATTACATCTTTGAAGTATTCACTACTCGATTCATTATCTGTACTTGGTGGTCAATATATATATATATATATATATATATATATATATATATATATATATATATATATATACACACACACACACACACACACACATTTGCACAAAATTGCGATTTAATCTCACTTCATGTACTTATTCTAATCAGAAGTGGATATGCTCATAACTTCTTTCAAAAAATACTAAAAGCAACAATATATTGTTTCAATGTTTGTGTGTGTGTGTGTGTGTGTGTGTGTGTGTGTGTGTGTTCGTTTGCATAGTTAAGAGTATATAGTCTCAAACTAAGCTACAGCCATGATACAAAATTAACACATTTTGTCAAATTAAACAAATAATTTATTTCCCTAGAATACATAGTGAAAATTGAAAAGGAACTTACTATATTATTATTTAAATTCGAAACATTCCTATGTTTGATCAGATGTCTATATGAATGAAGTTCCGACTGAATGAATATTCTCATGTAGTCTCGACCATGATAATGTGCCATTAGTCTTCAATTTGACGATGTATTAAGACTCATTTGATGTATCGCCATAATGTAATCCAAAATGTCCTTAACTGAATTCACTGTGTTTCCAAATTAATGTTCTTTCCAAACATTTTATTGAGTAGAATGCAATTCCATTGAAAAATGTAATAAATGTTAAGGCACCAATGAGTAAAAAAATTTCAATATAATATTCTCAAGCTCTGCTACAGTCAGTATAAAATACAGTTACACAGAAAAATAAACTATAGCAGCCGCACAAGGAAACTAATAGCAGCAAAATATTGTATCCAGGTGATTAATAATCATAATCCTGCAGTTACAGTTTTAGTATCACATAAAATGAATATCCACATGTGTAGTAGTTATAATCATTGATGATATATTGGCCTGAATATGCTTATTCGATTTTGCTTTTTCACGGCTAAATGTAATTGTATTTCCAACAAATTAATAATTACATATTAAAAATAATTATTTTAAAAATTAACTTCAGTTACAAATTTGTATCCTTGCCGATTTATGTTGCGCTAAATCTTTCTTGCTAGCGTCAGAACAATGTTTTACTGTCCCACACCTCATACACTCGCTTCTTACGATCGAGGTAAACGTAGGAAAACGAAGGGTCCAAATGGCTTTCATCTACCTAAATCCAAAAGCCCGATAATGATACTACTAAATAGCTCGTGTCGTTGCTGGTAATATGAGAATTCTCAATACACAAAAATACGATTGTTTGATAGTTCACCACAACATATTGTGTGAGCTCACACATTACTCGAAGAAAGTCGAGGAGATTCAAAGAAGACAACGAGATCGTGTCTTGTTTTAGTTGATCGAAGGTGTCATCTTCGACTTCATCTTTGGAGACGACGAAGACAGTAGTTTTTACAAGACAATAAAAAGACTTTGGTTTACACGAAAAGGACATTATTGTAATCCCAGTACCGTTTACATTACTAAAACATATTTGAACAAAGTAAAGACCATCGTAACAACAGTCTTAATGACCAGTAACAACAGTTTTAATGACCAGTAACAACAGTCTTAATGACTAGTAACAATATTCTTAATGACCAGTAACAACAGTCTTAATGACCAGTATCAACAGTCTTAATGACTAGTAACAACAATCTTAATGACCAGTAACAACAGTCATAATGACCAGTAACATCAGGTCTTAATGACCATTATGTTGCGGTGCTTTAAAGTCAACGAGACAAATCTCAGTTGCAAGTGATGGTCAAACAGTTTCGAACACCTTGATTGAATTATGCGTATGACGATGCCACTCAAACACCTCATGTATCTTTTTCATCGATTGAAAACAGACCACACCTGATTATTTGAGATTGTGTACCTATTTATTTTATAATTGGCGTAAAGGATTAGGTCCTCCAATATACACACCACCAAGCATCCTAGATTTTTCTTCTTTCAAACAATATTCATATTTTCAATCCTGTTAAAATTTATTCCTGGGCTTTATGCAATCTGTCACAAAGCAAATGCACAAGCAAAGCCACATTTACCATAAGCGAATCTCGTGAAAGTGTTACGATTGTTTACTTTGGCAGCACGTTAGTGACTTCAAGGCTTCATTCACATGTCCCCTCAAACCATACGTTTTATGTTAAGAGAAAATAAAAATAAAGTAGCGCTTATACAACTTGAACATCCACGAATCGATAATCAAAGAAAAGAAAGAAATTATTTTGAAAACGGGTATAAATGCATCTTTAGGAGGTGTCGTTATTCGTTCATTTTAAAATGAGATCCTATAGCTGATTGTAAAAATAATTTTTAAAAAAAATCCCTTCCACCAAAAAGAAGACAGACACAAAAGAGGCGTAGAGGTTCCGCAGGTCCACACTCTCACAAATATGAGAATAGCATCACAAAAAGACAAGTCCAAATAAAAAAATAGAAAAAACATCTGCCAGAAAGAGAAGTGTCGTTACTTGAACTTCAACGTAGTCCAGAAAACTATGCCACTCAATGAAAGTGTCACCTGCCACTTCCACTTATGCATTCATGACGTTGCCTGTCAACGCTGATTTAATACTGTGTTTCGAAATTTATTGGAAAACATGTTAAATTCATTTTTAAGGATATTTATCTTTGGCCGGCGGCGGCAATGACTACGTTTTATTCCACTACGCTAGTGACTGATGCTGCAGCTAAATAAAAATGCCTCTCATAAGACAAAGACACAAGATAAAACAACTGCATTACAAACTTTGCACGATTTTCTCAAAACCCAAAACTGGCACGATTTAATGGCTTGAAGATACTTAATTGTCAAGTGGTACCATTAATGAAATTGATATAACGTGCCGATCATTAGTGGGGACGAGTTCCATTATGGAATAGAAGTTTTGAATGAACTTCAATATTTTTGCTCGTTTAGCTAATCATTGAGTCGTTTTGTCAGTACAGCCTAAATCCAACGGTCCAATACGAAAATGGATCATTGAAAAAGCACCAGAGGAATGTTGTTTGACCAACCATTTTAAAGGGAACAGTAACTTCGTCCAAGATGCACACACTATGATAACGGTATGATCAAAACCGATGTACATGTACATCCAATGTTATAAAGTCCTTAAGAGGGGCTGCATCTGATCGTACAACAACTTCGTACAACGATAGCACAGCCTGACAGCTAAAACATTTCCCAATGGATAAAGATGGCTGAAATTTAGCTTCTGGCTGCTGATGAGGAAACCGTCGTCATAGCGTTTGTCAGTTACAAGATCATCGGGCAATAATAATACGCGTCAGGCAAACATCCTTGTAGCTTTCTTCGAAGATGTGTCAGAGAATCATATCAAATTACTGTGACTACTGTGTTAAAAAGGGTAGATTGTCCGTGGTGTGAAGTTTGACTCCAACTTACTTGATAATAATCTTTTCAACAGTTAACTCCCTTGATTTTTTTAGTGATGCCTTTACAATCATGAACATCAAAAACATTGATGCCATTAATAAAGAAATCGACAAAGCTTTTTCAAAGATGTGAGAATACGTTGAAGAAAAAAACAACAGAGTTTTCAAGATGAACTATTGGTAAGATTCATTCAAACTGAATGTCATATTTCCCGGTGCAAAGTTTTTTCATCGGTCGAGCTATATTAAAAGTCAACTTGTATCCCAAAGAGAGCAGTGATAAATGTAAGAAACAAAGACACGCGATGTCTCAATACGGACGAGTTTATCCTCGCTAAATCCTGCGAGCTATTATGCAGATCAGTGTCGAAAATATCGACAGGATATGGGTTAACTCAAGTTTACTAATATAAAATTTCCTGTACATGTTACTGACATCAATATCTTTGAGCAACTCTGCTCTGGCATTGCTGGATATATGTTTGTTTTGGGACAAAAGTCTGCAGCCGATTTGACAATCCCTGCATGAGCGCATCTGTATGTACATCCACGTACCTGATAATAAGGAAGAAACAAATGATCAGGTTATCTTCCCTTCAAACCATTAACGGGAATCTTTAATGGAAAGCGGAATATATATCTGCTTAAGTTCTTTTTGGCCATCCACGTGTGAGAAAACCCGTAAATGACCATTGTAAAGATCCTTAACTTCAGCGGAAATTTTTCCTTTCCAATAACTATGGGAAAGATTTTATGGGGAACAAAGTCCGCTGAGTTGCCGAAATTGTTTGATATATTACAGATGAACCTTCGGCTGTAATATTCACGCCTCCGTAGATGATTCTTTCTCTGACACCTGGACTTAGATCGCATTCAAGTAATGGATGAAATTCACAACGGCACGATGAGGAGCACAAATACCACTTGATGGTATGTACGAGAGATCGTGTCGATAATGTGCAGCATCGACGCGCATTTTTAGGTTTTTCACCGAGCTTCGATCGATTGTAAGAATCTAGTCATATATCCAGTTGTGTTCCAGGACCGAAAGAACTGTATATATAGGTCACTGAGAGACAAACATACCTTTCGCCAGAGTAATTATCGGGTAGCTTTGTTACCCCAGCAGAAAGATCGCCGTTTTATTTGTAAAAAAGAGTTTTTATTTGGCATAGCATACCATATGAAGGCATGATTATGTTTTCCCACAATTGACATTCGCTAGACATGGTGAGCTGTCGACCACACCTTAGATGAGTTTCGGAATATGTTCGTGTATGACAACCGGGACCTCTATTGTTTCCTCACATTTGACTTGACTGACGGGCCCCATTGTATTCAGCTGATTTCAATATATCAATTTAACAACCATGATGCCGCAAAGCTGCCAAGAATCGACTGGAACGTGTTCGTGGTTACACAGATGTCGTACGTGGACCTGTAAGATCCATACGTGTTTACAACTTGAGAAAACGTGTTTACGTGACATATTATGGAAACATCATTGATAATGGTGTCCATGGATTGTTTAGTTGAACCCCAAAAATTGTCGATTGCCTGGGCATGAATGCCGCACTGATCGCTAAATAAGTTGCACTGCGAATCACTGATAGTCTAAAAGGCGTCTCTACATAATAAATATAAACACTGGGGATCGCAGTGGTTGAATTGGCTCAGGCCGGATCAAAAACAGTTAATTTCCATTTTTTAAAAATAGCAATGCCAACCCCGGTTGATAACATTATCAATGAAGTTGAACAACATATAGCTGATTCGAAGAAATCATAATATATAAGCAATGGCTCAATTCAATGATGTGTCCTATCTCGCATTGGATAAAGACGCGCAGGTGTTGCGAGATAGAAGTGTTAAAGATTACCAATATTACTCGTACAAGGATAGCGTGCCAGACACGTTGGAGCAAAAAGAACTTCCGTTCTGGTCACAGTATGGTATTTTCCTTCATGCGAAGCATTCTTTCTGGAAGCCCAAGAACGCATGTGCGCGTTGATATTAATAAGTTGAGAACATGTTTGTCAAAAATATAAGCGAAAATGTTGATAATCTACCGCGCCGATGCCCCCATCATTGTAAATGATATATACATTTTTATCAACTAACCCCAGTTTTCGAATTTTGTTTGCAATGCGATAAAAACAGACTAATGAACTCGGGATGTTTTTTTGCACCACTCCATTGTCACAGACTAATGTCAATGTCTTCGGTTGCGGCATCGACGTTGATCGAAGCGCAGCTTGACCAATTTTTGTTTTTTGTTATGACACAATCAAAAAATGTTTACCAATTGCTTTGTGCAGAATGAACATGCGTCGAATTGTAATCTAGATTCAATAGGAGAACCTGGAGCTCACTGGGTCAAACATATTTTACATTTTGACTCGTACGGGCCTGAACCAACATTTGAAGTTCATTATTTTCATGGTTTTGTAAACGCATAGCTGCTTGATGACAAGCACTGTTATATTAAACGCTGCTGTTTCAAACTTGGATGGACGGGCCTATAAGTGTACATCTTGTTTTCGAAACACTGCATTCGCTTACATGAACCAAAGCTTTCCCAATCCAAATCCCACAAACGCTTACTGAGTTTATATTAGCACTTAGAAACTGCGCTTGATTGTATATTAAATACCGGTTCACGTTTTTGCTCATAAGGAACTGACTTGATTTGCCACAAAAGTGGATTTGATTGAGTTTTTCACTTTTGCTGTTGTTGGCGTCGACGTGAATTGCAAAATTATATGCATTAATACGATGTTATAGAACCCTCATATGCAATAGAATATATTGTACAAGAGTTCAGATAGAAATCGATCGTTGGGACCATCGGAGTGGGAATAACAACTCGAAGCCAGCTTTTAATCATTACATTAGCACAAAACACTCAAGGTCGACTACACCGCCGTATTTAAAACGCCCTGCGATTGTTTTCACAACGATAGAGAAGAATTCAGCGATAAATCCACAGCACAGAACGTATGGGTAGCTCTCTCTTTCTCTCTCCGACGCAGCCGCCACCGAAATCCGTATGAAAAAAGCTGGCACCGTTCCAAAGATACAATTTTTCTAGCAGATCTCCTCAACAACAAACAAAATGCTGATCGAGCGACTTTTCTTGATTCTATTTTCCCCTCAAAGCGACCTCTCGCTGCAATGACCATGAAAATGATGCTAAGAGTCGTCTCACAGCGATGGCGTAATCCATGTAGTTTTAGATGAAGGTCGTGGTAAGCCGCCAGATATATAGTCTTGATGATGAGGAGGAAAAATGCATAGTTGAAAGCAAGCAAGCGCTTGTGTGTGTGTGTGTGTGTGTGTGTGTGTGTGTGTGTTGCAGCCAAACAAGGTCACCATAATAAACAAAGAACTATGATGAACCCTACAAGTAACCGACGAGAATCGAAGCAGAACAATAGCTGCTATATGAACTCACCAAGTGAACTGCTGACAAAATATAAACGTGTGTTTGTTATCTTGGATGCGATTGTTGGACTTGTTGCGGCATCATGATGGGAATCACGACTATGGCATCTATAACAGGTGTACCAATCTGAATTGTTGTCGGAGTCATATCAGTCTAACAGGTGTACCAATCGGAATTGTTGTTGGAGTCATATCAGTCTAACTGGTGTACCAATCGGAATTGTTGTTGGAGTCATATCAGTCTAACTGGTGTACCAATCGGAATTGTTGTTGGAGTCATATCAGTCTAACAGGTGTACCAATCGGAATTCTTGTTAGAGTCATATCAGTTTAACAGCTGTACCAATCGGAATTGTTGTTGGAGTCATATCATTAGCTGTCCTTGCAGTACTGATAAAATAATTTCTCTACCGCTTTCTGTCTCTTCGGAACTTCTCGCGGCATAACAAAGTTCTGTCAGCACAACTGAAAAAGCTGCACTCGATGGCGATCGAAGATAAAACAATTAGACTGTGCTGATTAAAATGGAAATCCACGGAAATCTCCCCCCTATAAATAGTCATCTGGTTAAATGTCAATAGAAATATTCGCTTCCCCAACTGAGTAATTTGCTTTGAAACGTAAAAAATATTTAAAATCCATGAAAACAAGGACACCTTCTGCCGTAAATTATCAAAGAAATACAACGCTTGCATCGTTTATTTCTGCCGAGGAAGTCCAAGAAATATATCGAATCAACTCTTCCAGATTATATGGAATAATTTCAATTAATATCAGGCTGTAAAAATAAATCTGATATCAAACAGAAAGATTTATAAACTACGCTTGAAAGTTTTAATTACAAACAAAGTGTATGATATCGACAAGAGAGATCTACTCACTATATCTGATCTAATGGGTAGATTGTATGAAGTGGGAGAAAAAATATCAGAACTGATTTTTTTTTAAATATCATCAACCGATGACAATATTGATGCCATAAGAAAAGCTGTTAACACTTGCAATTGTTAGGTGATGTCAACCAAGAAATTGAAGAACTCCTAGAACATGTCGGCTACTGGTATTCTTATTTGGCCATGCAGTTCGCACACCCGTTGGTGGATCATTTATGTTGTGCCAGTTCGCAGACCGGTCGGTGTATCACTAGGAAAATTTGTTTATGAAGCATTTAAAATACAAGACAGATTATTATATCTAGACTAATTTATTATTATTTGTCCGTTCACCTGTTGATGATTACCGTGTTTAGCTTATAGTAGCCTTATAGCATGTGATAATATGCAATCAGTTAGTGTTTGTCTAAGGTATTATGTAAGCATAAAAAGGCGTATGAACATAAACTATTGAACTATTGAACCAGTTGTGTTGTGCCCACTCAGTGTTCCTCGTTGTGATCGGCAGCTCACGGACCGGTCGATTCACCTAAATAATTCTGGTCAGTGGACAGTATAAATTGATGTGATCTTACTGTTACCTGTGCTTTTACTATGTCTGAACGTTCGTACGCGTGTATCACTTCACTGGAGTTCATGTCGTTATCTCAGAGAATTGCGTGGAGGCAAAATAGCACTACCAAATGGGGCTACACTACACTCGTGTGCATAAATCATGTTTCTGGATTTTGGAAGCAGGGAGGTTATTTAAATCTTGTCCGGGGGGAGGGGTGTCAGTAGTCGTACCGGGTATATGGGCTACAGCAATTTTACATGCAAATTCAATGGGGAGTGGGCAAATGCCTCCGCTGATGGCCCCCACCCCCAAATTACGTCCCTGTTTGGACGCGTAATCGAGTGCCGGAGGAGTATGATAACAGCGTTTTGTTTTATGTACTTATCTTATAACTAACTTTCACTGTAATAGTTATGTATTTGGGCACCTAGTCTTAACTTAGCTTAGCCCGGGGGGGGGGGAGGTTTGGGGGTGTGCGAACTTGCACACAAACAATACACTCATGGGTGATGAGTGGGGAAAGCTTGGAACTTTATCAGTAACACAAGTCCGAAACTTTTATTATCAAAATAATTCTTACGATTTTTTTTAAAGTCAAGATTTTGATTCGAGTGTCAAATTAAAAAATGAACGATTATAGGCGTCATTGTACCGTAAATATACCTATACATTAACTTATACTTGTATTATTTGCTGGTGTTTTGATTTGTATTTATTTAATATATTTTGGAATCTCTTCATCTCGTCGTCATTGTCCATATCTGCACCATTTCCTTCATTGTTCACAATCGCTGTAAATGTTTAAATCGTAAAAGAATTTATACAGTATGTTTAAAGGTCAAATGAAACGATTTTATATGAGTTATATGATTTCTTTAAAATGTTGTACAGTTTTGTGTTTAAAATCATTATTAACGTTTTCCCGATTGAAAAATATGATCATACCCCATTTAAATCGATCAAAATGATTGGGTACATATTTCCCGCCATAATATTTACATCGCTTACTTCCCTTAGCTGATGACGTCACTTGTGCCACAACAAGCTTTGTTTACAAGCAAGTTTACCTGTGTGAATCGATAAGCAGTGAAATGGTGTATTGCGTCGCTTTTAACTGTAAAACTGAGTCAGGTCAAGGGGTAGGATTATTTGAATTTCCGAAACACGAAAAGCGGAGAAAAGTTTGGATTTCCCGAATAAAAAGGAAAGATTTTAGTCCATCGAAAACTTCGAGGCTTTGTCAAGTTTGTGCAAAGCACTTTACCAACGACCAGTTTGTTGTTGATCCTTCATTAGCAATGATAATCGGCTACAAATTGAAAAAACTACAGCTAAAACGAGATGCAATACCATCAATTTTCGATTTTAAATCGAAAAAACAAGGATGTGAAAATGCGGATTCACTCAAAAGAAAACAAGGACAATCGGGGGCAGTAGCAAAAAGAAAAAGAATGGAAGTAAGTATTTTTTTTTCCTTTCTTAAATTTATAATTGAATTGTTTTACTAATCATTATTTTTTAAAATTAAACTGTATGTTCAACATTAATATGAATCTATAAATAAACTAGATCTCTCAAATTTCACCCAAGAACAATGGGTTTGTATGTATGAGATAAGCACAGCAGGAGAGTCTGGACTATGTCTAAAGATATAATTACTAATTAATACAGTAAACAACTGCTCATTCATTATGATTAGCATGAATAATTGCTATCCACACAATTAACAATTTCAGTAATACAAAGATTTTTTTTAGTAAATTCCTTTATAATTTATTTATGTTGTTGCTAAATAAAGATGTTAAATTATTTTATTTTATTTTTTTAAATTTTTTGCAGACACTTGCACAAGTATTGAAGGATTCATCTGATAGTGATCTAATGAAGACAATACCAATGAACTTTTTAAGTTAAATTTTTTCAAGCAGATGTGAATAAAAATATGCACATTATATACAATGTAAGGTCCTTAGACACATGCAGGGAAATAGTCTGAAAACAAAACATCATTCCCCCCCCCCCTTTTTAAACTCTTTTTGAAACGAGCAAAACAGTAACCGAATACTTTAAAAAAAACGATTGCATTTTGTTCCTAATATAAGTATTTGTTAGAAATCTTACCAAAGATTCACTTCATCAACCTCTTCGTCAAGTAAGGAGTCTTCATTCTCTTCGGTCGAAATGTGACTGTCGTCCGAGTCAGACTCAGAGCTTGTATCTCTGTTTGAAACATTTTGTACCGAAGATAATCTTGGTTCAAACATATATGGTGTTATTGACGGTTTCGTCGAAGTCAAGTCTGGCATTTCTTCACAATCTGTCGAACTTTCATCAGAAACATAATCCATTTTGTTATCTTGCTACCCACGCCGTATATTGTTTACAATTGTATGGCACGTATGACGTCAGCAGAAGAGGTAATTCAGGGGAAGTAAGCCAGGTCACATTTGCGCACCGTTCGACTTTTGATGACCGGGTACGTGCACCCGACAGTGATTTAATTAATTTCATTAGGTTTTTTTTACTTCCAAAATAATAATCAATCATTTTACTTATTAAATTTGAAGATCAAAAATCGTTTCATTTGACCTTTAAGATAATATCTGAGTCATTGTTTTGTTATCTAACAACATTTCTTTAGATGTTTTGTTGTTTTTTTGTTGTTGTCGTTTTTATTGCTTTGTGTTTTTGTGTCTTTGTTATGGGAGTTTTTCTCTAAAAGTTCTCTCAGTATGAATTGTGTTGTTTGCTTACATTTATCTATATGAAAATTTGTCACTTTTTATTATTACTTGTGCGTTTTTTTTAATATAGTATTTTTTGTTTGTTGACTGTTAAGGATTTAAGTTGCGTATCTTACTAGCTAAATAGTATTTTCTTCGTACACTGTGATACTAAGACAATGGCGTCTCAAGCAACATTTATCAAAACTTTTATTATTGTTAATTATACCAGTATTATTTTCGAAACTTTTCAATGAAAAGTTTCCAAAGTGAAAAGCAGTTGTCATTTTTAATGACTTTCTTTGCTCTGTTATTATTTTGCTTTACTGGTCTGATCATGTAGTGTATTTCAGCAATTTCATCAGAATTAGTTTGATTTATAAAATTTAACTTTTTTATCCTTCCATTATTTATCTTTCTAAATGGTTACATGTATAGATTAGCAGATATGGTGAACTGAAGTTTTAGTTGGGAGTAAAACTTGTACGTATGTGTAAATGCAAGTTATGTCATACAGAAATTATCAAAACAATGATAGTGTTCGATTATAAGTTGAATCGAGCTGCAAACTGCAAGACCCGTCTATGCCGAAGTACAATGTGCGGTTTGTTGGGTGGAACCAGTCGAACAGGCAACATGTATCTGCAGGCATGTTATGTGACTAAAAATTGGCACTTATATTGTTTTCAGTTAGACTCAAAACAAAAATAAGAACGTAAAATTCAACAAATAACTAAATTCACTAGAATACAAAATTAAAATTTGAAAACAAACTTACGGTACTGTGATATAATTCCCGAATAGTCCTAAAAGTTATATCACAAATCCATATGTATAAAGTTATAAATCGAATTTCAAAGGTATTCCGAATAACGACCAATATTGAACGTGTTTATTTGCCTGTGGTATCGAACGTTATAATGTGTCAATGGCATGGATTGTGTCGATGTGCTTAGGGTCTTTTAATGTATCACAATAACATAATCCAAAGATTTCCTTTTCTGAATTCACTATAATTCCAGATTAATGCTCCAGTCCAAGAATATTGTTGATGAGCACCTTGTATTTACAGTGAATACAAATTTGAATACAAAAATCCACAAGAATGAAAAACTGAAAACAACAATAAGACTGATTCTATCCCAATTACTGTCTTGTGTCCGAAAAAAAAATGTCTTTGAAACAACCATTACTTTACGCCCACTATTAGGGATGTATTTCTTATATTTATATTACGAAGAAGAAAATAATCTAAAACGAATCTGGTTTATTCACTATACCACGATTATCTATTTTTGTTTTATTCACATAGGAAATATTTTAACAGTGTGTACAGATTAATGAAGCCAGGACCCACAAATCTGGATTAAAGTTACCCACATTTAATTTCTTGAAAAATTTGTATGTAGTAAAAAAAATCCACTGTTGTCTGAATATACAATGTTTGCGTTCGTCACTTTCACAGGCGAATTAGCAAGATGAATGGACACTCCGTGACCCAGCGAAATATTTGTTTTGTTTACAGTGACTGGGTCGTGGGGTTTATCATTGGGTTAGATATTTACTGTGCGATACCGTCTGCGAACTACGCATACTTACTTATAACTGGTGAGGCACTATGGCGGGTGATTATAGAAGTACTCCATTATGGTTCAGTCGAATAACAGCATTTTCGGTTGCGGTCCTTGGGTCAATTCATATGACGGGCATGCAAATCGATTGCAAACTAAGTGTGACCTTGCTCCAGTGTTGTAACTAGCATCAACTGGATGATGTATAAAGCTTTATTAGAGTGGAATGGTTTATGGATTGGTATCATTTGTTACGAGCCCGTGCTCTTAACCAAAATAACAAAAAATAAATAGTGAAAAACAACAAGCTTTGCAAAATTCAACAACTAATTTATTTCCATAGAATACAATGTGAAAATGAAATGACACATTTACGGCATTGCGAATGAAATCACACACAATAATCACAGAATTACAGACACAAGTACTAATAATAAATGTTTTGAATAAACTTTAAGAAAAATCCAAATTAAGTCAAAAGCTGGAAGTGTTGATGTGCCTGTGATGGCTCACAAAAGTGTTGATATAACAACAGACTTTTATTGGACCACAATACAATCCAAAACGAAATCCTTATTTGAAATTCAGTAAAAATTTGTGTCTCTATTTCCAAGAATGTTATCAGAGTACTTTTGTATTTCCCGAGAAGAATTTTTTTTTTAAATAATTCCAAATTAAATACTGTACACAACAATAATTTGATGGTACTCTGATGTCAAAGCACGAATGTATAATATATTTCAGTAACAAGATTATAGAGTATTCTGTCTGATCTCAGCTAACAATTAACACTTTCTATTAACAAAAATAGTCATTAACAAATACCTAATAGAAAATAACCTAAAGAAAGGTTCATAATGTTTGCAAAATAAAATCTTAATTCTAATAAATATTTTATATATAACAAAACTAACACACACAAATTAAACAATGCAAATGAAATATACATAACACGCTATTACTGTCTGTTCAGACTGATACACTGATTTGCAAAAATAACTGGTTCAGAAATGATACAGGTGTCTTGATCTCGATGAACTAGGTTGTCGAGCTCGATCTAATACATCAATACAAGGTCTGCAGCACTTCACAAGTTTACGTCACTATTTGTAGTGTTCGTGTTTTTCATCTGGATTTGTAATGTGTTTTTAACAATTAGTTCATTCATATCGCAACGATGTCTGCAGTGTAACAGTTGATAGGCATATTCTAGCACTGGAGCATCATGCCGCAGACATGTAACATGTCCCATCCAATACCATTATTCTTACACCAAGCCAACCAGTCCTAACACTAATGCTGAGCGCCTAGTGAAACAGTTGTATCATTTTATTTGTCTTTGGTATGACACAGCCGTACTTCAAACCCGCGACGGGGCCCCGAGTGGCCGAGTGGTCTAAAGCGCTCTCCGTTACGCATAACTGACATCTCACCTCTGTCTGCGTGGGTTCGAGTCTCAGATTCGGCCAATGTGGGTATGTGAAAAAGTTTGCCAGTAGCTTCTCGTGGGTCGGTGGTTCTTTCTGGGGGTTTTCCTGGGTTCTTCCTCCATCATTAATACTGGCCGCCATCTATAGCCTATCGTGTGCTGAAAAATGGCGTTAAACCCCACAACAACAACAACAACAAACCCGCGACCTCCCGCATTTAAAGTGGAGGCTATAACCACTTAGGTCACTGGAACGGTCCTAATGAAAATTAATTGAATAGATTGAAACTAAAATATTTTGCAGCTATTGATAATGGAAATGAATTTATTTTTTCTTTACAATATTTAATTTTTGTATTAAATCAAGGCTGTGCCCCTTAAAGCTTATACATTTCGTAATGGAGTGTAATGGAGTGTATACAGGTACTGTATAGATAACAATAAATATCACATGAATCAGGTCAGTGAAACAATCTTCACGATTCATGTGGAAAACTACTTTTAAATAAGTTAATACTTAAACCTACTTTTACTTTATAGAGTTCATTTAAGGCATTATTGATGGCACCACATCGTAGCTTTTATAAAAGTACAATTTTTACATATTTTATATATGTTCATCATGGTGAAAAGAGAGAGAGAGAGAGAGAGAGAGAGAGAGAGAGAGAGAGAGAGAGAGAGAGAGAGAGAGAGAGAGAGAGAGAGAGAGAGAGAGGAGGGGGAGGGGAGTAAGAAAAAGAAAAATATTAAATAGACTTTAATATGAAAATATAAGCTTGACTATCACATATAATGGCAGCTATATATCCTACATGAGGCAAACATGTTAATACAAAATGTATGTCGCCACTGTGGCGATACAAGCGGTAAGATCATCACTGTGCCGATACAAGCGGTAAGATCATCACTGTGCCGATACAAGCGGTAAGATCATCACTGTGCCGATACAAGCGGTAAGATCATCACTGTGGCGATACAAGCGGTAAGATCATCACTGTGGCGATACAAGCGGTAAGATCATCACTGTGCCGATACAAGCGGTAAGATCACTGTGGCGATGTCGATTTTTTTAATTAATTATATTAATCACAGAACAGATTATTCAACCTCTGTATCATTCTTTGAAAATTCACAGTATCTAATGAAAGCAAAAGTCAATATTGTTTCTGATTTTATTAAGTGCATAAATAAGTACACCTAAATGGAAATGGTCTGACTTTATTAAAAACGGACTTTATTTAAAACGGAGCAGTAGTAGTAATATGGGGCACTCTAGCGTCAAGGGAAAATCCAGTCAAAAACAGCTTGGGCTAATCTAGCGTCAAGGGGAATTTAACATGGTGGGCCTATCTAGCGTCAAGGGGAATTTAACATGGGAACTATTTGGGCCTATCTAGCGTCAAGGGAAATTGAACATGGTGGGCCTATATAGCGTCAAGGGGAATTGAACATGGTGGGCCTATCTAGCGTCAAGGGGAATTGAACATGGGAACTATTTGGGCCTATTTAGCCTCAAGGGACATGGAACATGGGGAATATGATTGGTATAGGGAAACTGTCTAGGGACAAGGGAAAAAAAGGGTGGCAATGAAAGCTACTATCTTTTCGAGACTTATGAGTGGCCCTGAAAAGAGCCTTTGGATATTTCTTCTTCTTTTATTTTCTGCCATTGTTCCACCACCTTTTGATTTCACCAATGATTCCCGTTTTCTTCTTCTTTTCTTCTTCGGGAATCCAGTCAGGATGTCCCATAGCTCTAAACTTTTCCTGAACTCTCATCCATCTTAGATTGAGTAGATCAAAGTCCTCTTTTGTCTTTTTGTTCTTTTTTTCCTTTCTCTCCTTAGACCAGTTTTCTTTAATCTGGATCACCTGTTCTTCCATCACCATTCTCATCATTGCTTCTGCTTTCTTTAGCCTGTCTAGACCCCACTTCACATATTCCCACTCTATCAGATGTAATGTTTCTTCTAGAAAACACCTGACTTTGATGACATGATCAAGTGCTTGCTTCAAGTCCCATATTCTTATATATTTTCTTTTAATACGTCTTCTTAATTTCTGGTCTTCCTCCTCTATCATACCTTCTAATAAATCTCTTGCTAATTTCAGTTGGCTTACAAAGCCATGGTTACTCTGAAATTCTTCCTCAAGTCTTTCCACTTGATATTCTGCATCAAGGATCCCAAACCAGCTGTCTCGGAGTTGGATAAACAATTCAAAATTCATCTTGATGTGTTCAAAATTGAATGGCTCCAAGGACCGAAGATTGCGTATATATATCTTAAGCACGGACGTGAAAGTAAACACCCCCTACATTCACTTGTCATATTAGATACTATTCACAAATCCTATTATATACTATCCAAAATCACACCCTATACTAACCACACACACGGGGAAGCAGCCAAAACAATCCCTACTATATACTATCCAAAATCACACCCTATACTAACCACACACGGGGAAGCAGCCAAAACACACCCTATTATATACTATCCAAAATCACACCCTATACTAACCACACACACGGGGAAGCAGCCAAAACAAACCATACTATATACTATCCAAAATCACACCCTATACTAACCACACACACGGGGAAGCAGACAAAACAAACCCTACTATATACTATCCAAAATCACACCCTATACTAACCACACACACGGGGAAGCAGCCAAAACAATCCCTACTATATACTATCCAAAATCACACCCTATACTAACCACACACGGGGAAGCAGCCAAAACACACCCTATTATATACTATCCAAAATCACACCCTATACTAACCACACACACACACACACACACGGGGAAGCAGCCAAAACAAACCCTACTATATACTATCCAAAATCACACCCTATACCATCTAAATAGAGTCAGTGTTTATAATCACACTACTCCTCTCTCACACCCATTGGCAATTGACATAGTATTTCTTTTCTTGTTATTTGTGTAGCCCTGAGAAGGACTGTTTTTAAAACTTCAAATTGCACCTGGTTAATGCTGGCATCTCCCAGGTCTAGCCCCACACACACATCTCCTACTCCAATCATTCTCCCAATTCACTCTTGTGATTGGGAGTGCAGAGGGAGAATGAGTGGCTTCACTATCCCAATCTTCTGTTTGAGGGATAGTGAAAGCCTCTTCATATCTTCGCCTATTCCGCAACTGTCGTTGTTGCGGCTGAGGCTGTGGTTGTTGCGGCTGAGGTTGTGTTTGTTGCGGTGGGGCTTGTGTCTGTAGTGGACGAACTGGTTCTGGTGGTGAAGGCGTCCTCACCATAGGAGTAACTTGACTTGTTTGTCTCATCATACGGTGAGGCAAGATAGGTCTTCTCTTCTCCTCCTCTTCTTTCCTTTTTCTTTCCTCCTCTTCTTTTTCAATCCTAGTCTGTTCTTCTAAGGCCTCCATTGCCAGTTCGTCCAGGAGACGCCTCGCATTCTCCAAGTGCATCTGAAGCTCTCTTAGCTTTTGAACTCTACTCATCTTTTGTGTTGATGCGTCAACGATAGGTAGCCAGACTGACGAGTGCTTTTTTATATATAGTTCAAGCGCGGACGTGATGGAAAACACCCCTTTACGTTCCAAAAACTTACAGTATCCCTATCATTACCAAAACACGCGGACGTGATGGAAAACACCCCTAGATCCAAGAAACTTACATTATCCCTATCATCATCAAAACAAGCTGACTTTTAAAATAAAACACTCACTCACTTTTATACTTGACTCCTATTAATTATACATTGAACAAGTTATTTTGAAAAAATACGTTGTGCTTATAGACGCACTTCAAAACAAAAGTTAAAAGAGACAGTGATTATAGACTCACTTCTAATTTTTTTCTAACTTCCTCACATACCATAAGCAAATTGAATGATTAATTCTTTTCGAGAATATTGGGTAGCCCTGAAAAGGGCTGTTTTTTGTGTTTGTGTGTACGAGGAAGGATGACAATCTTTTATCGTCTAAGATTGCGTCCTCGTTTGGCTACACTATAGGGTCTGCTTCTTCGGAAAGAGAAAGAGAACTCTTTCGTGTCCACACGACAGTCGACAAAACTTCTGTCTGGTTCCTGCTGCTGTTGTTGCTGTTGCTGATGCTGCTGATGCTGTTCTCTCTGCTCTCTCTGCTGCTTTTGAAGTCGATACTTCTCAGTCCATTCTTCTTTCTCTTTTTGAATTTCCTCTCTGAAGAGTTCTTCTATGAGGTCTTCCGTTACTTGTAACATTCTTACATTCTCAATCTCTTCAGGCTTTGGTATCAGATTGTGTCTGATACGATGCAGAGTGACATAAGCTTCGTTCAGCTTAGCTAGTCTTGAGCACATCTTCGTAGTAGGATGAGTCAAACAATGGATGGCCAGACTGGAGACTACCCCTTCTTTATATGGTTCAAGCGCGGACGTGATGGAAAACACCCCTCTGCGGTTTAGGGTTTTGAAACGTTTAGATAGTTTAATGTGAGGGATAGAAAGAAAAGTCAAAGAGCATTTATATGAATACAAATGTAAAACAAACGACAGACGCATTGGTTTTCAAAACACAACATTTTTATTCAAATAACAAACATTATTTCAAAGAACAAACATTATTTCAAAGAACAAACATTTTTTTTCTTCCATAACACTAATACATTATCTTTGACATGGTTGACAACGTTGTGAATTAAATTGAGATTTCCAATGTTGGAAATCATTGGGCGATTGATGTACACTACGTTTCCTAGCTAAAGACAACAGATAACCATAATGGTCACAAAACCATCGATCTACTTTGTCATCGTTTCGAGACGAATGACGATCAAAATAAGTCACTAAATGTTCTAAAGAATATCCAAGACTGCGATGATGCAGATAATAGATACAATATTGTCCACACACCATAGAATCTGTGCTTTGTAATTTCACATTATTGAATCGTGTCGTCTGAGCATTTCTTCTCATAAAGTCAATGATATCATCTTCGAAAGGAGGCAATCCATACGAATCAAAATACTCCGCACAACCCTCTTGAGGAAAGTAGACAGCTACCCAGTGAGTTCCTGGAAGATGACTGTCATCTGTGTTGATGACATAAGCTTGATTCTCTTGAGGTTTGCGATGAGGTAGTTCATCTTTAGCACACACGACAGGATTCCAAGAAGCAGTATACGAACTACGGTTCAAAAGATAATAAAGTTCCCAGGTATCCATTTTTTGTTGTGTAGCCTTGTGTTTTTATCTCCTTTCTTCACAGGTGATGATAAGTCATCAATTCAATCCAGACTTTTTGTTTGAAACGGTCTGACAAGTAACTGATGGTTTGCTTCGTCTCTTTACTTTTGGCCAAGAGAGCTTCGATGCGATCGATTTCTCGAGCAAACAATGGAGGAGAGGAATGATCACGTAAGCCTTTATACCACTGAAGTAACACGTCTTCTTCGGAGATGAGACTCCAAGCTTCGTTCAGATAATCATCCAATTTTTCTTCTTGACTCATCATCATACATTTATCGTGTTGAATTTGACTGGGATGATCGATTTGACATCCATAACAATCTTTTTTAATCAGATCCCTCATTTTATCTTCCAAGTGTTGTGCAAAACAAGCCACTAACTGTTGTTCCTGTTCTGGCCATCTGGATTGCATGATCACTACTTCTTCTTTTTGGTCTTGGGGTTCTGCTTTTTCTGTAACCTCCCATTCCATGGATTCTCCACTATTCAAAGAAGGACAAGGGTCTTCCATAATGTCTAATAGTCTAGAATGACTTCTCTCAAACTGTTAATTTCTATGGTATTATCGAATTCAGCATACAGAATGATATTCACCGTTTCGGGAAGAGGTGCTGCAAACTGAAGTTCCACACGCAGTTGCCCAGATTTTATAGGGTGGAAATGTCCCTCGTCGCTGCCTTGGTCTGGAGTGAAATCAAAAGCCCACAACGTGTAACCTCTTGCATAGTCGTCGTAGGAAATACCGTGACTGGTGTTGGTTCCTAACTGTCCTGTGGCTTCGTACAGTGACAAGTACGACCTCAAGTAATTTTTCTGTTCGCCAAAGTCAGGTTCGAAGGGTCTGGTACACAAAGTTTTGCCATCGCGACTGACTTCAATTTTGGATACTCTGCAGTGCTTAAACTGGAAAGGATTTTCATCGTGGGCACCATTGAGGGCTGCATTGCTGACGATACCAATGAATAAACGTTTGGGTAACTGTCCTTGGAACAGATGATCTTCGATCTTAGATCGGAGTCCAGCGGCAATGGTGAAAGTTTTGACTTCCACGCGTCGTATCGGATACTTGGCTGTCGTTCTGCTCAAAGTGTGACTGATATCATTTCCCACTTTAGGTAACACTTCCACGCGACGTACGTATAACCTGGCTTCTTGGATAATGGTTTTGTATTCGTTGGCATGAGCCATCAAATGGAAAGCAGTACTACTTCGATTCAGTCTCAAGCGAATATCTACTCCGTTCAGCAAATACTTCTCTTGAAACCACATGTCCAAATGCAAACGATCGAACAGTTCTAAACTACGTCCTTGCAAAATTTTCTTTCGACGCTCGTTAAAACCTTCATTGTGAGGATCGGCAGGAGCGCTGCCATCAGCAGCTGCTGCTACGGGCAAGGCTGTGTCGTTAAACTTATCTGCAGTGTCAGGTTTCCATACCACGCAAGCATCTAGATGAGTGTTCTTGGCTTCTTTTCCGTACGTCAAGAGATTTTCGAGGTACGCTCGGTAAGGGTAAGTATCCATGCTACTGCTGATCAGTTTGTTATTCATGTACAAATCCACATCGCTGAACAAGGAATGCATGAAATTGTTGACAGGAGCTACTCTATCATTGGCTCCTGGATTGGTGTTGTCTGTTTTGCTTACTTTCAGTTTCAAATACAAGTAACTGTTGTTGAGATCGATGTAATCTTCGGGTTGTCCTTTGATTTCAAACTCGATGGGAGCTGAATCCGTCAAAGAGGAGACGGGATGAAATTCGACCCATTGAGCTTCTTGCATGGTCATCATCGTGGGTGGCATGGCAAAGAGATCCAGTTCCGACTTGGAACAGGCACAAGATTCTTGGTGCATCATTTTTTCTTTAGGTTTTTTTTCTTCACTTTTAATAATCAAAAATGTCTAAGTCTCGAGCGGTTCTTTTTTTCTTTGTCTTTCGAACTTTTGAGGTACGGAGACTTTTGAAAGGGTGTCTTCGTCGACGCTTTCTACCTTGTCCTTGCTGTGTCGTCAGGGAAGTAGGAATGTCATACGTGGTACCGTTCAGAGCATTTATAGGACTTTCTCGTCGACCCAAAAGCTCTTTACCCGTTTGAAGCAAGGTATTTTTGCCTGCTCTCAAAAAAGCTTCTTTTGGGTTTTGTTTGTCAATGAGAACATTGTAAAGAAAATCTTTGCCGTGAGTCAATGCGGCATCTTTTAAGGTGTGCAATCCTCGTGTCACCATTGGTTTTAAAACAGGGACTACGGAACGAAAGGCTGATTTAAACATATCTCCTAAACCATGTCCTCGTTGTCGAGTGACTCCTTGGTACACAGGATACATCACTTTTTCAGTTGTTGGAGAATCGTTTTTGAAAATGGAGTTTCACTGTGACTTTCCCTTTGGTAAATGGAATATTTTGACCTAGTTCTCCTTTTATAGTAATGTTGACACTGTCGAAATACGACTTACTGACGGGTAAATAATGAGGATGTACAAATTCACGGTGAACGTGATAGGTATTTCCACCTTCTTCTTCAGCGGTAGTGGTATCCACTTTGAAAGGAATGACACGCAGTAAAGGTACAGAGGTGTGTCCTACCACGTTGTACTCCACCACATCGGAGTACACAAACATCAAATTGAGTCCTTGGTTCATTTCTACAGGGGATCGAAAATATTTGGTAAAATCCAAGTTACTGGCTATGCCTGGTATTTCTTTTTTGTTCGGGAGCATCTTGAGGTCTCCACCTAAGATATCAAACAATTCAGGACAAAAGGTAATGGCTATTATTTTCTTCTCTGAAAATTTGATCATGAAGCGGCGAGCCGCTTTAATGTACTCAAAGGTAACACTTTCTCTGATTTTGTCCAGGGGTTTACCAAACACAACATTGAACCTGCTTGCAATCGTAGTCACTAAATGTTGACCGCTAAAATAGTAGCCTGCAGGAATGGTCAACACATGAGTGGACAGTTGTTTAGTTGCGGGTCCATCTGATTTCTTGTTGTCAATGCCAGTGATGCCTCGTTCATCTAAGGCTTGTTGCAATTGCTTGTCGTACACTTCAACTGTGAAAAAGTTTTGATTTTCGACGATGTTTTTGATTTGTGTCGGGTGTATTATTTCCACTAAAGCTGCTTCCCAGTGATCATCTTGATCCAAATGCATGGCTTGAGGTAATTTAGACGTGTAACAACACAATGTGTTGTTAGGAAACACCTCCATGGAACTGTCACTGGGTAACGTTAAGTAAAATTGGTTAATAGTGTTGTTCATATTTCCAATGTTCTTCTGTCCGAGGAGTCACTCGAGGTTAAAGGAGTATCTAAAAGAGGATTGTGATTGGAAGGGTGACTGTCAGGAGAAGGACTAACGTTGGCCGACAGACTCCCAATATTGTTACTGTTGTTCCCGTTGTAAGAGTATTTCAGGGAAGGATTGGGAAGAAGATACCCGATGCAACTGCTGAGTAAAATGGTCCACAATTGTTTGTCTCCTTGTTGCAAACTCAAATTAGCAATGGCTGCACCAATGACACAATATACCACAAAGATTTGACAGAAAAAAACGATTTGCGTTTTAGGGACACGTTCTCCACACCACACCCACAAGGGTTGCTTTTGTAAATCTTGCAGAGATGACGTGGGTGAAGGAGTAGTCACTGTGGTTGCTGAAGCTGTATTGAAGGGCATGATGGTCACTTCTTTTTATAGTCGATGACTTGCGAAGCGTCAATCCAAGAATCAAAACTAGGAGGATATCCTTTCCAACGTACTTTGACTTCTTTGACACGACGTTTTCCTACTTTACGGGTTCTTCGTTCGAGAATGCTTTCAATGTCGTACACGTCGTCTTCTTTTTTGGTAACACGTTGTAACTCAGGCAAGTAAAATGTTCCTTTTAATACTTCTCCGTTCATGTCTTCCAATTTATAGACGGTAGGATGACGATCGCGCACTCGTCCAGTAACACGAAACAATTCGGTGGTCCAGTTGGGTAAGTAACCTTTGTCGAAAGTGCGTTTGGTTTTGCCAATGCGTACCCAATCTCCCGGGGTTAACACTTCTCTACCTTTCTTGGGGACAGCCCTCGTCCGGGACGTACCAAACAGACGCTCAAAAACAGTCACTTCGTTGTCAGGTGTCACCTCTTGTGGGGCACGTCCAATGCTTCTATGGTAAGATTGATTGTAGGCTTGGACTAAGTGTGGTAAGACGTCGATGTACTTGAGAGTGTGTTGATGTGTAAAATATTTCCACATGCGTTCTTTCAAGGTACGTTGAAAACGTTCCACGATACTGGCTTTGGTTTCAGGATTTTCGGTGGTGAAAAAATGAATGTCACGTTTTTTTAATTCTCGTTGAAAAGCTTGGTTCAGAAATTCGGTGCCTTTGTCGGTTTGCCATCGAAGAGGGTGACGAGCGCTTTGTTTCAACACCAGTTGCAAAGCTCGTACTAACTCTCCGCTCGATTTGGATGTCAATGGTACGACCCAGGCAAATTTAGAAAAGACGTCGATGACACAAAACAAATATTTGTAGCCACGATTGTAGGTGGCTAAATGAGAGACATCAGCTAAATCGGCTTGCCATTGATGATCGATGCCTTCCACTTGAGTGCGACTTCTGTGAAATTTTCGTCGAATGGGTTTGTGTAAAGTGTACGTCGCTTGTTCTTGTAACCATCGTTGTACTGCTGGTAAACGGAGCTTTTTCAGGCGAGTTTTGGCAGCACGATACAATTTCTGAATGCCTCCGTAACCTGCAGGGTGAGCTGGATCGTAGTAAATGCTGGCTAATACCTTCTCCATGGTTTTTGTTAATAAGGGACCCACTCTTCGAGGATATTGCTTTGGGTGGGACGAAATGCGGGTTGTTTGGAAACGGTTTTACGTGTCCGATGTGACACAGGAGTTGACGTCGAGGGTAATGGTGGTGGCGGAGGTAATGGGATAGCTTCCTTGGCCTTCTTTTCTTTTCTCACTTCTGGTTTCCTTTCTTTCTTTTTCACATCTGTCGAAGAAGGAGTAGCCATCATCTTTTTAACCCAAGTTTTGAGTTCTTCTCGTGGGGGAGTGGGGGAAGGGGTTAACAAGGAAGTGGCAATCTTACTCGGAATGGGAGTAGCAGTAGGTGTTTGAAAGAGATCATGGGGTTCTTCTTCCTTGGGTAATGGTGGGGTAACGTCTGTTTTAACTGCTGTAGAGGGTGAGGGTGAGGGTGACGGGTTATTCATTAGAGCCTTAAAATCGGACAAAGTGGGTTGAGCTGTTTGTTCCACAGCTTTCTGATGAAAGAGTTGTAGCCGTTTCAAGAGTTGACCGTACTTTTGTGATTTTTCGGTTTCGGATAAATCGTGGCGATGGATCAAGGATTGCAATTCGTGTTGTAATTGCGACATCTCAGCCAAATTGGGATTGGGTGGTAAATGGGGGGATCGTTGTTCTTGCCAATGATGGTATTCCATCCATCGTTTGTAAGGAACCAAAGTTAGTTTTCGTCCTTCCATGGGCTTTCAAAGGTTATGTCTGAGATTGTGGTGCTCCATAGTGTCCTTTTATCTTCTACCCATCCCTTGGTTAAACCCTTGGGATATCCCTTGGGTCACCCCTTGTAGCAAACCTGGTATTATGCCTGTCAACAAAGGAGCAAGAAAGGGTAAAAATCCTCCGCGTTGCACCAACATCTTTTTCTTTTGACGGACGGATATTTTCTTTTGAACCATTTGACGAAGAACGTGTCGATGTTTGGCGAAGCATTTTTTCTTGTGTGGAGACAAAGGTATCGTGCCTTTCAAAACATTCAAACAACATTCACACACGGTATCGATGACATCTTTGGAGGCTGTTTTAATGATTTGTTTTCGCATGGGTGGAGAGGCTTTGGACAGGACGGACAACACGTCTCCGTGTTTGGCTAAACGAGGAGGTAGTCCTTTCCTTTTCTTTCCTTTGTGGGGTGAATAAGAATGTTTTTTGCGAGGTGACATCTTTGCTTGTTCGTTCCAGAAATACACTGATGTCAAAGACTTGGTACACACCCTCTTTTATCTTCTTTTTTCTATTGGCTTCTCCAAAAAGTAGCGGCATGCTTCGCTAAATCCTCAAAAGCAGGGCTAAAGATACCAGTTCGGTTATTAGCTGCTTTGTCTAGTTTCTGCATACCTTTAATAAGACCAATAAATATGCCTCCCCTTTGATGACTTCTCTTTTTCTTTGGATGACTGTGTCTTTTTACGGGAGGACGTCGTTGTTTGGCTTTTGAGCGTTTGGTAGGATGACGAGATTGTCTTTTTCCTTTTCCTTTTTGGACGGTAGAACGTCGAGGGTGATGGTGTGTACGTTTTTGAGGAGGCATCCTTGAGTGTTCATCAGTGGTACAGAAAAAATACTGATTGACGTCGTGGTTTTCAAGTCATATTTTTATACTGGAATGCGTCGCCACTGATTATCTTTGCGTCGTATCAACTTCATGGCAGGTAACACACGTCGTGAAGGAGTTCGCAATGGACTCAATCGGGACAGTTCTTGTTTGGACAAGTCTAGTAAACTCTTTAACATGCCAGATCTTTCTTGGACTTTGACTTTGGGGGCAGGTACTTTATGAGCAGCTGCTACTGACGCTAAGGTGGACGAGGGTGTCTCCGGTGGAGGAGACGTTTTGGGAGACACAGATTTCCAATGTTTCATCAAATTAGGAAAAACGGGTGTCAAATTGGGTTTGGCTGGCATCACCCGCAACGGAGAAGTGGCAGCCCCTGAGGCTACTGGCAACGTAGTCCCTGCCAAACGTCCTTGTAGATCTTTTCTTACAGGTCGTGGTTGACGAAGGTAAGGTTGTGTCCTGGCCGAAGTGCCTCTTTTGCGGGTGACCGCTTTTTTCTGTGGACTTTTCTTTTTCTGTGCTTTGGTCTTGGTACCCTTGTTCTTTTTCTTAGGGGATTGTTTGGCTTTTTTTGTTTTCTTCTTGGGGTGAACTTTGGGAGTATTGGGATCCCATTTTAAAAGGGAACGAATGATGACACCTCCTAGAGAACCACTACCTCCAGGTTTCAATATGATTTGCTTTTTGGTGTGAGTGTCAATGCGAGGATTGGCCAGTTGCGTCAAGGCTACTTTGTTTCTGTCAAAAAAGCGTTTGGTTTGATGTGGAAGGTGAATGATGCCTTGCAGTATTTGACGTGCTGTCACCGTAAACCATCGTAAGACTTCTTTGAGACTGGCTTCTAAGACGTGAGCACGTCTTTGTGGATTTTTTTCGCGACTGATGCCGTACAAGGCACGAATCAATTTGATCGGAAGATGAGACTGAAGGGACGTCATGTTGACGATGTATGAGACCAGGTCAAAGTAACCCAAGGTTTTTATAGATTTTTTTAGTGCTTCATAGTGTTATGTCGACGAGGAGGACGTGTACACGACAAGTCCTCCGTCTTGACACCAGTCGTGAAACAAATCGGTACGAAATCGCAAATAATCAGGGGTAGTGGGTTTTAAATCCACGAGTAAATAGGCGTGTGGCGTTTGAGTGGCATCATCGTACGCATGAGTTAGCCAAGGTGTTCCTAACTGTTTGGCTAAAACTTGCACTTGTGATTTATCTCGAGGACTTTTAAACAAGACCACGTAATGAGCATTGAGACTAATGGTACGATGGGCTTTACTTTGTTGAAATAAATTTTGTGTAATGTAAATGACACTGGCATTACGATGATGCCCTTTACGTGTAAACCACAGTTTAATTTCTTCTTCGTCTTCTCCTAACATGTCATCAAAAATAACCCAATGAGTTTGACTAGGGTCAGACACGATCCCCTCGTCTTCTTTAGGAATGCCTGCTACAAACACAATGGAATCACCTTGACTTTCTTGCAAGAGGCTGTATGCCGATTGCCACTCTTTGTAACACCACACGATGCGTTGAGGTGGACGATCGATCAAATGATGTTTATGTTCGATCAAACGTTTGACAAATTCGGTTTTGCCTGAACCGCTCGGTCCAGCAATTAACATGTTAAAAGGATGACGAAGATACAAGGCTTTCCAACTAGCCTGATCTAAGTGTTCGTCAATGACTTTGAATGTGGAGGAGGAAGGAGTAATAGAAAGAGTAGAGTGAGCCATAGTCGTGTAGTGGTATGTCAGTATTGACACAAAAACAGACAAGACAAGAGGTTTTTATACTTTTTTCAAGACACGTTTATTTGAATGCATGTTTAAATTTGAACAACACGAAAACATAAAAGCCAAATGGATAAATACAGGAATAAAATACCTAGGCAAACGATCAAAGTGGAATATAAACAAGTCACTGTACAACGTGGTTTGGGTAACGAAGGTGTCCTAGAGGTAGTATGTAATGTTCTTATAGTCTCCTCTACAGGGGGTACAGTCACATAGGTGTCTTCTCGAAAGGGTCTTTGTGGGGAAATGTCCATGACAGTTTTGTCTTGAACAGAAGGATTGTCTTGGGTGATAGATTCTTTTTCTTTTTCTTCTTCTGGTACTGTTACTAACACAGGATTAAAAGTGACTTTTTTCACACGACGATACATTTTAGGAACACAACGCTTGGGCATAATGGGATACTTCGTTTGTCCAAGCCTCAAAATCCCAACTTTTCCAGTCACGTACATCTGTCCAATGAGGGTGTAAATCACAAGCTACACACACATCTTCGTACACTGCTTCCGTACGTAAAAGTTGACGAATCTTTTTTTCTTGGAAAGGTCGAGATGTATCCAGATGAAAGCGTAAGGCTTTGAACAGAATAAGTCTCTCGTGGACATTTAAAGGAACCACCATACTGTCTTATTTTTTTGATAGGTAGTGTTCGTAAAGTGTCCACAAGGAATCGGCAGGTAAACGAAATCCCAGAAAGCAAGTCACTAAAACACACACGACACGTCGACCCCAATTCAT
This sequence comes from Unio delphinus, assembly GCA_029339505.1. Taxonomy (NCBI): domain Eukaryota; kingdom Metazoa; phylum Mollusca; class Bivalvia; order Unionida; family Unionidae; genus Unio; species Unio delphinus. The sequence continues at coordinate 16,299,745 of JAQISU010000010.1, forward strand.
AGGGTATAGTTCTTGCAATAAGTGTTCGTAATCTTTCACCGTGTGAATCTTCTCATTGATATCCTTCCACGGAATCTGTTGGATCACCAATGATAAAGGTTGTGGCATGGTCGTTCTCTTTTATACTTCTTTAGGTCGAAGATCATCAGTGTAGATTCAACCCAGAATTAAACACAGAATTAAATTTGCTCAAAAAGCGAAAGTGATTAATATAACGTGTAATTTCGTCCCACTGCCATTCAGGGTAACGGTTAAGAAGGATCAAAGCATCTTCAGAGGTAAACGTAGTAAATTGGTAACAGAGCAAAAAAATACCCTTGATCCAGAGAAATCTAACACGTCGGTTAATTTTTGTCACTTTCCTCTTGTGAATTTCACGACACAAAAGTTCTACAGTCACCCATTGCGATTTTTCTTTAGCAAGACCCTGCCAAACGTCCTTGTAGATCTTCTCTTGCAATTCGTAGGGTAATCCTTGAATATAATGTTTTATATTATATACTGGTCTAGGCGTGTTACACGACATGGAGTAGTAGTGTCACTTCCAATCACTAGGTCCCACTAAAGGTAGGTATTGACAATTCGGAGACCATCGAGCATGTTCCAGGTAAGCGGAATCTTTATGTTCCCACTCGTAAATGGATACACCACAACTGAAACACTTGACTTTATCTCCTTCGCCCAAGTAGAAAAATCCAGCTCTGGCTAATTCTTCAGGAGTTGGTCCAGGCAGATATTTTGGCCATTTATCTTTGAAGGTTTGGAATCGACTTTTAAAGTGGCAGTATTCAGGCAAACTCGTCGGGAACGAATATTCGACTCTCCTCACTTCAGTTCGATGTAGGTACGGTGAAATTCCTAGGAGTCCACGATAACGTGACGCACCGCTTTCGCATCCCTCAGGTTTGACACGCACAGCATCACTTTCCAGGGTAGATATAGGGGTAGTAGTCATAGCAAAGTTCCCACGATATCCTGCTGAATCGCTAACGTCACAGAGCCTGGCATCACTACAATCGCAAGGTTTAGCATCGCACTCCACTTGAGAATTCCCAAATTTGAATGATGTCTGTTTAAATGGATTCATCTTCTTTTCGCTGGGTCGTTGTAGTGATAAATGAACTATTGGTCTTGGACGATATCCCTTTTTATATGCTGCCCAATTTTGACGTGACCGTACGGTAGAGTGAAGTGATTGGGAAGTCGTACTCTCTTTTGGTACACGATTTGATAGACTTTTTCCAAAGGTCGGCTAACAATTTGGTGTGTGGGTAAACGGACAATCTTGTGCGGTTCGTGGGTAGTCACTTGAAACGTTTCATCCTGTCCCGACTGCAAGGCTTCTTGTAGTACGTCAAAGTTCACCACTTGACTGGTGCGATAATTAAGAGTCAATCCCTTTACTTTACATTCGGTGTGCATTTTTCCTTGGGGGTCTCGGTATTCGTAGCCGTAATTTTTAGGACCGCCACTTGCAAAACATAGAATCTTGTCGTCGGGATGTTCATCGGTCCAGGCTCCTAAACGGTCTCCTTCGATGACAGGGTTACACTGGTTCGGTCGGTGAATGTAAATGCAACTGTCCGTGTCAAAATACAACACGCGATCTCCTAACAGTTCTAACACTTCGTACAATTTTAAGCGAGCGTGGGCTGTCACGTAAGCCGCAATGATGACATTTCCAAATTTGTCGGCTTCTACAAAGTCTAGTTCTTCTTCGTAATTCACTAAGATCAAGTCCTCACGAATGACGTCCACGTGTTTGATGACTTTGGTTGGGTCGTGAATCATCTGGAAGTAGCGAGACGGTTCGGACAAATACTCCGTCTTGGGTAAAGACGGACGTTGTGCCATTTTACCCCACAAACAATTGAGCATCACTTTGGCAAACGACCGCCTTCCTTCGTTTTTCTCGATGTGGTCTAAAGTGATACCTTCCTGCTCCCGATATTTTTCTTTGAATATCTTTTGGTCTTCGGGAGTGTGACACCAGGAAGGATAGCCACTAGCTTCTTGTTTTAGTTTTAAAAAGGCATCCACGTAGTCTGCAAAAATACCTTTCTGTGTCTCGTCGCCCTTGCAGTATTGTTGTGTTTTGGGAAAGTGGTAAATTTCGTACACTTCTAACAGTTGATATCCCAGGTCTAGAGCTTTAAGCAATTCCGCGCTCACCCACGTTCCTGTCAAGGCACGTTCTTCCTGAGTGTGATGACAAGGTTGGTCTTGGTTGCACGTTTCGGCACATGTGCGACACAAAGGAAACATCAGTTTTCCTTGGCAATGGTGAGGTAAAACGGGATGGTACAAGTCTGTGGGTGGTAAGACTTTACACTTGATCAATCCTTCGTACTGTCGAATGTGGTCCAAATCAATGTGTTCTGTCATCAATTCTGGATGCCCTACGGGAAAGTGACAATATTTGCACACGTAAGGATACAACGAACACACGTCCAAGTATTTGATTTCTTCTCCCTTCTCCTCGTCCGCTTGGTACAGTAAACAGGTAGCATTCGTTCGTCCTCCGTACAAACTATCCCGAGGGTTCAGGGGGTCCACCCACTTGTAACTTTCTACGATGCGTTTAAACTCGGGATCGGTTTTCAAACGCTGATCGTACTCGTGTTCCCACATTTCCACCACCTGGTATCCTTGCTGTTCTAACTTCAAACGTCGCTGACACGTAGTCTGGTACAAGTCTTCCATGGTTCGTTGTAAAAACTGATTTTTGGTGTCTCGTTGAGGGTAGCATAGGGGACATCCGTGAAATAAACATCCGTTAAACTCGTACACAATCTGAGGGTTTTCTAAGTCCCAACCATCTACCGAATACGTTCCGATGGTCTTTTCGCCTCCTCCGTTGCGAGCGTGTTGGATCCATTTGTCTTCCTTGTCGCACAAGTAATGGAGCCAGCGTAGGGCTTTGACCGAGTATTGACGTTTGACAAAATTTGTCGTTTGAGGACTGATGACCGCTAGAGTATTTTCAGGCATAAAGCGTTTTCGGTACACTAAAGAACACGCTTTGGCGATGGTACAAGCTTCTTTCAAAGGATCGATCCCTCCGTATTCCATGAACAATTCTCGAAATTTTCCACAGCAACGTCGTAAAATGTCCACGTCAGATCGACAGTACTTTAACATTTCTTCTTGAAAGTCAAAGGGGTCCGAGGCGTGAGTCTGGTACCAAGCATAGAAAGCTTCTCGTTGTTCGGTGCGCATGTTGTCGGGGTCGTAGTCGTCAGCCTCAGGCAAATGGGGTAGAACGGTATGTTGATTGGCTTTGGTATTAAAAAAGTGTGGAAAATAACCTTTAGCCATTTCTGTCATTCCAAACGTTTTAGGCATGCGACTTAATGGCATGGCCAAGTAACACATCGAATCTTTAAACTGTACTTGTCCTACTTGCATAGAAATGATTTTGACTCCGTTCAAAGTCACTTGAGGCCGTTCGGTACTTTGTTCCGCATAGTATCTAAGCAGAAATTGCCCATCGTATCCCGAGAAATTGTGAGCCATGACCGTGGCATGGCAATGACAATTGCCGTAACGTTCGATGTCTTCTGGACTCCACGTTTCGTCGATGGGGTTTAGGATCCATTGGGCAAAATCGGCTAGCGTGTTTGACCCTCGAAAGATTTTTTCACGTCCTCCAGGAATCTTGCTGCAGTAAGGGCAATGACTAAAGATAGGTTCTTGGATGCACTGCTCGCACGCACGGTGAGCTACGCAGAAATTAGGAATGTGAATACCAGTTTCTTGCATGCATTCGAAATCAAAAAAGATAAAATTCCCTTTCTTCTGGGTATCTTTTGGTTGGGGTTGATATTTTTGAATGAAGCATTCGTGCTCCAAGTCCACGATTTGGCAACAAATGTGACATCGTTTCTTCCCTCGACAAACGTGAAACTTGGCATTACTAGTACGTATGCCTTGTCCACAAGTAGGGCACAATCTCAGCAGTTGACAAGCACTTTTCTGCTGTGAACCTTGCATCTTCAAATGTTGTTGGTAACAGGTAGGACTGACAAAAGTGCGCTGACACACAGGACAATGAACTCTTTCTTGTCCTTGGTCCAGACAAGGTTGTGAGGCCAAACATCCCTCACATTTTGATCCACAATGCTTGTGTTGTTCTCGATTGTTATAACCATAGTCACATTTTTCACAGTAGTAACTGTATCCCAGGAATCCAGTGATACTGGTAATGGTATCAAAATGACCATCGTGATGATAGACGTGAATGTATTTTCGGTCTTTGAAATCGTGGCCTCGAAACAAAAGAGGTCCACGCACTTCTTGAGGGTGTACTTTCAAGGTGTAACGTGGAGCCAAGACGTCTTGCAACTTTTGCATTTCTGGAATGCCACAAGGAGTGTCTTTGGATATCCCCGCTTGCTGTAACAGGAGTTCTGCTTCACTTCTTTGTTTGGCTCGGTCCGATTGTTGAATAGTTTTCCAGGCTCTTTTCCATTCTGCCGTGTCGTTCTTGTTGGCATACGTTCGTCCCACGACGACAGCACGGGCTAAACACATCTGGTCTTGAGGATTGTTAATTCGGACGAGGCTTAGTTTGGTGTTGCGAAGGTTGTCGACCAATAATACTTTTTTGCGTCCTGTCCCCTGGGGAAGAGACACGTGGGTCATAAACAGTGTGGCTTTTCCATCGTCAATGTGAAACTTGTCGTTGGATTGTTGCACATGTTGAATTTTGTCGATGACTTTGGAAGGTGTTAATTCTGATGGGCTAGTAAACTCGATCCAAACGGGAGACTTCAAATTATCGTGATGAATAGAAAGTCTCAAGCGATCGTCTTCTTTGGCTTGACATTGCTGTTTCAGTGCAGTTAACACAGAATCCCACACCTCAGTAATGAACCCTTCTGTATTCTCCAAAGGTACATTGGCCTTGAAATCTTTAAACTTTACGGCATACGTGTAAGCCGTTGTTCTAAATTTTCGAGAGGAACGCTTTTCTGTCTCTCGAATGTGATAGTAATTTTCAGGGTTTACTAAGGGTGGTGCACTTTGCTTGAACGTGGATTGTCTGGGTGTGGATTCGGGCTCACTCATGTCATCTTCAAAATCACTGGCATGAATTTGAGCCAAGACTTCAGCTACTGTGCTAGGCGATACATTACGTTTCTGTCTCTTACTATCTTTTCCTTTCTCCACAGCATGATGTGGCCTTTTCATCTTGTCTGCAAAAAGTCAAATGACTACCTTTTAAAGACCATAACCCCTATATATTCATGTTCGATCCGTGCATATATATAAAGGGTTAGTGTCTAACGGTTCAGTATTCCTTTCACTCTCACATTGACCAGAACGATGGAAGAACCTACACAAGTGGAACTTCTCATTAGAGCTTTACGTGGGGTCATACGAAAGTTTTCGTCAGACCAGCCGACAGCCTACTCTCCCTCCTATCGAGATAAAAGTCAAGATACTTGCTATATCTGTAAGAAGAAAGGACATTGGGCTACAGAATGTTCAGATCGTAACAAAAATAAAAAAGGCTACAATAGAGACAAAAGTCAAGATACCTGTTATTATTGTAAAGAGAAAGGACATTGGTCTCCAAACTGCCCTAAGAAACAACAGGAGCAGGAGGAGGAGGAGGAGGCGGAGGAAGAGGAGGAGGAGGAGGAAAGAAATTCTGAACAGGAGGAGAAAGAGGTACCCTCCTCCAAGGAAGAACCCCGTCACGTTCACAAAAACAAGAAAAGAAGACGAAACGAAAGTGAAGAGGAAGAAAAAAAAGCTGTGACAGTAAAGAAAATGAAAAAACAGAAAGAGTGAAACAGAAGAAAACCTATGAACTTTTTTAAAGTGGTCTTGTGTTATGTTATGTTGTGATATTGAATTGTGACGTTTGTACTAGAATAAACTAAAGAGAAAAAACGTAAGTGTCTCTTGATTTTGATTTGATAGTATAATTACCTACACTCACACATTCATTCACTCACACGTACATCATGGGTTTTTAAAAACATAAAGGACTTTTGAGTTTTCATTGAAATAGGCAATTGACATAGTATTTCTTTTCGAAATAATTGGAGTGGTCCTGAAAAGGACCGTTGGTGTTTTGTGTATTTAAAACAAAACAAACTCAGAAACGGGATGAAATCCTCTTGAGCTGTCTTAAGCCTTTGCCACGGCCAAGGCCTACTTCGGGACTGGTGGTTCCTGTCAATGATTTGGTAGAAATCACTAACGGTGGTAAGGTAGACGTAGTCACAGAGAGATCGGGTTGTTTCGCTCGAGAAGGTCTTTTTCTCTTCGGTCGTGATAAAGAAGTCTGATACATTTGTTTCAGACTCTTTAACTCAGCTAAAATATCTAAAAGTACCGTCGTAACCGTTTGATTTTCACTATTTTCTTTCTGTCCTTGGTCTTCATTCTTCTCCGTTGCTGCTACTGTTTCTTCCTGGTGTTTTCTTCTTGCTTCTTCTTCTTCCTGCTGTTGCATAAGAAAAGCTTGTTCTTCTACTTTCTGTTGTTGTAAAAATCGCTCCAATGCTTCTTTTTGTCTCTGCTTAAAATCATCGACGTGTCCATAAGAAGATACAGAAGGCAACGAAGGTTCCGGAATAAATTCTTGCGATGTTAAAAAATCCACAATATCCCAGTTAAAATCCACTTCTTCTGGATGTAGATTTGTCATGGCTTTAGTAGTCACTGTTGGTCCATGACTTGCTGTCTCTACTCCTGTCTCACTCCAATTCATTGTCTTCTTAGGGTCCGCCATGATTGACAACTCTCTTGAATCGATTGACTGCGCACAGGCGCTAGTACCTCTATATAGAAAAGGTGACGTCACAGACTGCTCTCTTCCGATTGGATGGCTGTGTCTGACTTTTGTAGCGCACGTTTGGATTGGTGGATACACTCAATCCGTTTCAATCCGCTCTTCCCCTATAAATAACCGCAGTACACGGCATTCGATTCACCTGTTCTCATCAGAAGATGTGGACTAATGTTGAATCGTCAACCCTTGTGTCAAGTATGCTGTTTAGGACTGACATACCCATGTATGTCAGATCATCATGGAGTGTCATTCATAGGACGGAGACAGCCTATTGGAAGAGAAGAGTCTATGTGGAAAGACAAGGTTGCTTGAAGAGAGTTCTCTTCTATGGACCCACAGTAAGGAGAAGTTTAAGGAAGAGAAGAAGATCTGTGAGATGTCCTCTGTGTTAACAAGACAATGTTAACATTACACCTAACGGCCCTTTTCAGGGCCACTCATAAGTCTCGAAAAGATAGTAGCTTTCATTGCCACCCTTTTTTTCCCTTGTCCCTAGACAGTTTCCCTATACCAATCATATTCCCCATGTTCCATGTCCCTTGAGGCTAAATAGGCCCAAATAGTTCCCATGTTCAATTCCCCTTGACGCTAGATAGGCCCACCATGTTCAATTCCCCTTGACGCTATATAGGCCCACCATGTTCAATTTCCCTTGACGCTAGATAGGCCCAAATAGTTCCCATGTTAAATTCCCCTTGACGCTAGATAGGCCCACCATGTTAAATTCCCCTTGACGCTAGATTAGCCCAAGCTGTTTTTGACTGGATTTTCCCTTGACGCTAGAGTGCCCCATATTACTACTAGCAGTTTTAATTTATAAACAGACGACATGCCTATGTCTCAATTTATTAGCGGAAAGCATGTCTAACTGATATTCCAGTAACCATGTTTACATTCTTCAACTTAATTATTGATGTATTTTTCAGTTCATACAGTTTAATTTACTTCATTCGTGTTTGAACTCAGCAAAGATATCAAGACCACTTACATGTACTTCATATATAGTAATCGAATTTGAACAAGGGGCAAAATGTTCTGGTTTTAATAATTTGTGATATCGGCCATTTTTTAAATTGGTTCTAAACTCTGAAGGCATGAATTAGTTATCGATAATCGTTATTATGTTCAGGAATTTATTGATCACGATGACGTCCATATTACCTGACAGCAATGAGCTAATTTGTTGATTGATTGATTTGTGGGTATTAACGTTTGCGATGGTTTAGTCACATTCATTTTCTTGGGGTTCCTACTTTTTGTGTGTGTTTTGTACGGGGTCAGTAATCCTTTAACAAGGGCTTTGCATGGCGCATCCCACTTTACTTTAGGTATAATTTCAACGACACTTTGTTTCTTTCTGGTCTATTCAACCAGATAAACTTTTTTTCATCTCTAGAAAAGAAAGTTTTAAAACTTAGTATCCAAACAGATACGTTGAATTTGAACAGATATGTTCTTCCTTTTATGATTCCAGCAGCGTCGGATCACCATTGCAAACAAAAATTGTAATACACTGCGTTGTAACGAAATTACAGCTACACAAATCTGATACGAATTTCAGTAATTATGTACTTTGTCACGTTAAGATGGAAACTGGTCACAGGTTTTAGTCCCGAAAATGAACATCTTTGTTAATCAGGCGAAATCATCGGCATGGACATCAAATTGTAATTATTGTTATAGCAAGACCATGAGGCATGCGTTGTTTTAAAGTTAAAACTCTAAACGGAATCTTGAAGAAATTCGTGTAATTGTTACCAGTACAAGAATAGTAATCTTTACATGAGCAAACTAGAGAAATAGATTACATACCCTTCCATATTATATGTTTGCGCCATTATCTTTCGTCGTTGGAAATTGATCTGCGATAAGGCATCGTTCCGGTATGGCATGATTATATTGTGATGCATACATGTCTGTGAAGATCAAAAATTATATGCAAACATACGATGACTGACTTTTCCGACTTCAGAATTCCATGCTAGTGCTTCAGAGGTAAAAGAACTTCAAGGTTATACACTATCCATTTATTTCATAATGATATGCCATACTAGGAAGGGTATATGAAAAGTTCTTATAAACTTTTTCATCTTTATATTTAAATGCCGATTGATGGACAAAATAGCATTTTATAAATAATCTACAGCTGTACATGCAGTACGCATGACACCTGCTAATATATGTGTGTGACGTAACATAAGTAAATGACAATGACGTATACAAAAATGTCGGAGAAGGAAAACAATTCTAATAATAAGCAAAGCATTATTGTAAAATCAGCGTGCTCTTAGGTATTTATCAAGGTTATTTTTTGTTATCAAGGTCGACTGACTTAGGTACTCTCGGTACTCTCGGATTGTTATCAAGGTCGACTGACTTAAATACTCTATGATTGTTATCAAGGCCGACTGACTTAAATACTCTATGATTGTTATCAAGGTCGACTGACTTAAATACTCTATGATTGTTATCAAGGCCGACTGACTTAGGTACTCTCTGATTGTTATCAAGGTCGACTGACTTAGGTACTCTCTGATTGTTATCAAGGTCGACTGACTTAGGTACTCTCTGATTATTATCAAGGTCGACTGACTTAGGTACTCTCTGATTATTATTAAGGTCGACTGACTTAGGTACTCTCTGATTATTATCAAGGCTGGATTAGCTAAAGTTTACGAATGTAATTATTTGTCACATCTTTCAATTTTTACATGGTTTAATCATTTTTTAAGATCGTTGTCTGCGACTGGTGAATCGGAAGTGACTGCTCTAAATGGAACAGTGGATGACGACGCTTTATACATATTGAAAGAGATTTATGTTATCACATGCATTCATTCTTTAAGATTTTGAAGAATCGTGTAAAGCTCACAACGTTTGTGCAAGATGGCTTCCGCATTTGTTGACGTTTGACCACAGACATACTCCTGTTGACATCGATTGAAAGCCGCTCGCCAGTTCTGAACAGAGCGATCAGAGACGTTTGAATTAGAATGTTGTGTGTGATGAAATATGGATTTCGTTGGGGGGGGGGGGGAGATCGAAGGAAAAAAAATAAAGTCTGGATTGGAAGAAGATAAAAAAGGAGCCGAGACCACAAATTACTTGGCATAGTGAACACAAAATTACATTTAATAATTGCGTGATCAGTTTAAAACTTTGTAGAGGTGCATAAAGAGAGTATTTTGATGGGATGTACTGATGTACTGTTCACTAACTTGTACTGTGCATTGATAATCAGAATGTGTTAAGTAAAATACATTCGAATATTTCAATTCCCTTTCCACTAGTTCAAGTAGGCCTCAAATGTATGTTTATTACTGCCATCACAATCACGTCTGCTATGTACGAAACTATGGTTAATGAAGAGAAGCTATGAATAATTGAACTTTTTATTCGTATGCTCTCGATCAATCAGACTGTCAACCCAATCTTCAAAATAGCCGACGTCCTACCAACTGTTGTTTTTTTCAATTTGTGTGTGCAGAGAAATGTCTGACGAACAAAATATATTATTTTTTTGTGTAAATTATTGCGCCGACATATATATGATGCATATTTATGTCTACCCGAAATAGCTGAGATAATTCCAAATGATAGGCCATGCGACTTAGTCTGTTTTGCATCTTGGATAATAACTAAGTGTGGTGTCATTGTTGCATAAAATTACGTTAACAGAACTCAATATCTACTGCCTTCTAAATAAATTATGTGTATTCTTGCATAATTTTGATTCAGTCAGATTTGGAATATGATCAATTCGAATCGCTTTCTTGGCCTCAGAAATTCGAAAGTTACTTCCAGGTCAGATCCAGCTATGTGTATTTCCGTGCTTACATTCAGAATGCCATGAAAGGAACCGTAGGTTGGAAAATTTTGAAACACATTTTCCATGGAAAATTTCATAATGTTATCTTTGTTAGCTTTTGTTTTTGGATCCGAATATACTGCAGTAGTATATAAAATTTTCGTCTGAAGCCAGGTAACCCATACTATTCATATTACACCTATTAACCAGTTTTCCTCCATTTTAAACCCATTAACAAGTTTTCCTCCATTTTAAACAGAATAACCAGTTCTATTCCAGTTTAAACCGGTTAATCAGTTTTCCTCCGTTTAAAACCGGTTAACCAGTTTTACTCCAGTTTAAGCCAGATATCTGAAAAAATCGTTTTCGTTAAAAGTTTTTTTTTAAAAAATATGCATATATACCCAAACGAGATATAGTCAAATGCCAGTGCCTAAACTCCCCACCCACCCCAGTTTTATATACTAGACGATGAAATAACTCTTAAAATATTTGGCAAACATACTCACCCTTCTGCATAAAGCATCTTCCCAGTGGATAAACATAGGAAAGAAACAAATTACCAACTGGGAAGGAGTAGCATATCTTTTGCAGATATTTTCCCCTGCAATGTTGTAATTTGTCCTCGCTTCAAATTCTTTGTTTTTCTACTTTCACGCGCAATGCTGGCTAACCATTTCTTCTCATGGTGATTAATTTGGTCTTAATTTGGTCCTAGGTCACGTGAGTTTAAATATATTTAAGATCCATTATTTGTTGTGCTTTAACTCAATTTTGCACTGCCATCGTCATACTGACTGGTCTGAGTTACATCATTTAACATAGCAACTTTGTGGGGTTTTAACATTTATTTTCAGGTTTATCATGTTTAGATCTGCTTTGGGCAGTAGGGTGGGGCTGTTACATGTGTTACATATTTTAGACATAATCCTGGTTTCCAAACGTCAACGTTTTCCACATGCACGACTCTTAAACCGATTGCCAATTGTTATTATTTAAAAAAAAATATTAAAGTTCTTAGACTATATGAGGATTGGAATCGGATTAGTTTCATTGTCTTTTTATTAAAAATATCACAGATTGGATGCCTGTCCGCATTACTATTTATACAATACAAAAGCAAAGTGCATATTTAAAACCAGGCCATCAAAGAATTTATTTTTTCATGAATTAATAGTTCAATTATCGATTAGAATGAAATATTTTCTGCATTCTTAAAAATAAAAGTGGGACTGTAAAATAAGCGAATCAGTCCTATATACCATCATGTCGGCCAATTCTGTGAGTTGGGTTTTTTTGCGCAGTGATACGACATTCATGTAACCAATGGATAACGTGTTGTTGTTTTTTTTTTTTGGTATTGTTTTTTGTTTATTGTTTTTGGTCCAATTTCCAATTTGTATCAAGAAAGAACAAAATATCCTACATTTATACCCTAATTGCATACGAAAATTACATTTTTAAATGTCAACATGAAGACCCACTCCATGACCTTCTTGAACTTGTAACCCAGAAAATCATGTTTACTATGTATCTTTTAAAATCATAAAATGAATACATTATATAAGAGATGTATTTTTTAAAACAATACAGCATTTCAATCAAAGTTTCCAATTTTGCAAGAAGCTGTCTCACACATACTGAATCGTCTGCTACCCAAACTGTGAACTTGCCACGACAACGGGATTCTCAAGAAATTCTTGGCATATAGTCTGTTTCTAAATTCGTTAGTAATTTTGTCCCCAAAAGCAAGACTTTGTAAACACATTACATCATATACATAGTTGATTCTCTTAAATATTATAGCTCATTTTTATAAAATATTGAACTTTACTAATTTTTAACACGATCAGTTTAGCTTGCTTAATATATATTGCCTTTCATTAGCATTGTTGCGTTGAATTTTGTAAAACCAGCTATAAACCTGACCTAATTACTCGACCTAAATGCTGACAGAACAGTCCAAAATAATGTATTTCATTTCCTTAGCCCGATTAATAAACAGTTCATCTTTTCAAAGCTAAGCGCAGAATATGCCGACATATAGCAAGTCATAAAAACACAGGGGTGGTATCCGGTGTGTCGAAAATCATTAATTAAAAAAGACATACACTAAATGTACTGGGACCTTGAATGTCCGGTTACTTTTAGGAGCATTAATCAGTTATGCAGTCAAACCGAACTCGATTGCAAAGAAAATACTATGATCAATTTTTAATTCTCCTTGGACGCAAACTTTAAGTTTCATAAAATATTCTGAACCAAGAGATTAGATGATAATACGAAATTATGTGTCCTTTCAAAATATGCCTAACTTACGAAAGTAAACACAAAAGGGAGACGACATACTTCATACCTTTACGGAAATATCATATCAGGTTAAAAAATCGAATGACTTAAAAGTATGTAAACTATTAAAGACAGGAAATACTGTGTATTTCCGCCGACTCAGACAAAAAAAAATGTCTGTTTTGGAAATATGCATCGACCTTGTACGACAGGAATGTGAAAGTATTTTACTGAAAATGAAACCGGAAAATTATTGATGGATATGGTCAAACATATCGATCTACAGACATGTCGCCAACTAAAGTTAGAAAAGAAGAACTATATATAAAGTATGGATTAAATTTTTTTTTCTACAATCTCACAATAGAACTCCAAAATATACAATATTTGAGAGAGTGAGGATCTCATGATAGACACAAAGTTACAGTGGTCCCTTTTAAGAGTGCTCTTAAAACTCACCTGTTTTCGACTGCAGGGACAAACTTATAGACCTAATTGTGTTTTGTGTCTTATATGTTTTCAGCAAGTTTTTATGTTTTTCAATTTCATTGTTTTTGTCATTTGTTTTTCTGTAGTGTAGTCATATCATTATTGATGGTGTAAAGCGATTAGAACTTCGAAAGATTAGGCGCTATACAAAGTCCTCATTATTATTTTTATTTTTATTATTATTATTATTATTATTATTATTATTATTATTATTATTATATAAATCTGATTTTGCTAAATGCTAACTTTACAATAATTATAGGAGACAGTGTAATATATATTAGAAGACTTCAGAAAATGTGAAATGTTGAGGGACTATTATGACGAGAAGTTATCTTTACACGACAGGCAAGATTGTCTTCCAGACGGAAAAAAAATTAAACATTAAAAATAAAGGGCAAATATATGTGGTAGAAACATGAAAGCGATAAGATGAATTTTTTAATAATTGGGAGCCAGAAGAAAATGTTGTCTCGTTAAAAAAATGTACGAGTTTATTTCACTCTAAACATAGCAGTAGTTACATATAAATAAGTTACAATATGTAAAGGGGTAAATTATCTGTTATGCGAAGCTCCAGTGGCCTAGTGGTTAGATCATTCGTTAAGGAAGCTGGAAGTCGTGGGTTCGAACCCGGCCGAATCATACCAAAGACTTACAAAAAATGGTATCAACTGAAGCCTATGAACGAAATAGAACATCACATTACCTCATTACTAAACAAGATATAAATATTGTGCAAATAAATGATAATGGTACTCGTATTCTATACAGAGGAGACGAAGACCTTAGAAAATACAACATTAGCAAAATATAGATGTGAATGCTGAGTTGCAACAGAAAGATTTTTATGTTTTATTTATTTTTTTAAGTAGATTTCACACTAATTTAATAAATGGAAAACCTCTAAAAACGGACCATACAATTTCTCACTCATGGGAAAAGCAAATCTTACTGTTTTCCTAACCTTACTTTTTTTGTCATCTCAGACTAGTCGTCTCAGTCAATGTGTCCACGCACTCAGAACTATATATAAAATCAAACAACAACAACAATTATATAACAAAACCATAGTAACTTAAGGTCAATCCATCTTTAAGAACACACCATACAAAAACATTTCGAGAGAGACACAGACACGCATGCATACATCTAGAGCTATTTAGTGTTATGCTAGATTGTTCCACACAACGTGGACATATTTTATCCTATATGCAGGCCTAGCTCAGTACATTTTCAGGTCAGCGTCATTAAATGTAGTTAAATCAATTTAACTAGTTTTAAATACTTCATGCGAAATAAATTATATAATGTTTGGCTACATTTAATGACGTTGACATAAAAATTGACTGTGCTACAGATAGGATAAATTCTCAATGCTGTGTGAAATGAACTGTGACAGGGGAAGAAAAAAAAAACCTGATCCATGCACATATAGACTAAAGACCTATACACATCATAGCCTCCCAACTCTCTTCACAACTATGAAAAACTTAGTAACATCCAGAAATGTGTTATGTCAAGAATGCTTTATTCTAATTTTGTTAAGCATCTCCACTGTGTCCCTGTTGAATCAAAACTTTACCTGCAATATTTATTTTTAACAAATAATGCACTTACAGCCAGAAGGAATATTTCTCCGTTAACACACTAATCCATAAGTAAATTTCTCTGCAGCTCTTGCCATATTTCCAATAATTTACTTTTTTTTAAAAAAAAACGAATCCGTGAACTTGAAAGTTTAGCACATAGTTATTCGCTTGGGTCCATATTTAGAGGGTATTTAATACGTGGGTGGGTGGATGGTATTTTTCAAAATTGGAACTGAAAAAATGAAACAGTTTCTTGTCATAAATATTAATTATTTCTTGTCAATTTCATATAACATTCATACATTAAATGTGATAATACCTCATTACTATGCGTTTTATGTTGTTATCTTTCTCTGCTCACGCGTATAAACTGTGTACTTCGGATGCAATGGTCACACCACACCCCTCGTTAAATATATTTGTATTCATGCGCCGCATGTAAACATTGTGATATGAACACTAGTAAAGAATTCTTCTTATGTTATGTGAAAATATTGTCTGAGAAAAATAATATACGTTGGAGTTTGAAATGAGACAAGGAACTCCCAGTCGAGGGGTAACATTATATATATCTATACTCGGGCAAGCCTCGGGGGGAGACAAATAATTTGTCCCACTTGATTGGAATTTCATTGTATGTACATATATATATATATATATATATATATATATATATATATATATATATATATATATATAGAGAGAGAGAGAGAGAGAGAGAGAGAGAGAGAGAGAGAGAGAGAGAGAGAGAGAGAGAGAGAGAGAGATTTTGCATTTTGGTGCAGTACAAGAGACCAGTTAGATTTGTCGAATCAACTCGTAAGAATGGAAGAGATGATGATGGAGAATATTATCTTTGTTATGTCGAGTGGTATCATGGAGCACAAGCATACACTTAACTGAAGAAAAAAAAATGAAAATGAAATTAAATCTTTAGAACTGTTTCATATACTGCATATAAATATTTCATCAGATTGGTTCTTTGATAAGATAAGTTATGTAACTTTCAATGAAGGTAGATTTAGGTCACTAGCAGGAAAGACGAATATACCTTTACCTTAGTGAAGTAAACAAAATATAGAAGCCTGTCTTACAAAATAAATTCAATAAATGTTGTTTTAATATTTTTTTTAATTATTTTTATTTGCAATAGAATATACATTGAATCCATTTAATGATCATCAATTGGATTATGAATGAGAACATTGTAACCAGTATAAAAAGATTTATAACATTACAAATTCATTTCTTGTGGCAATCTTCATGACTGTCACTTAAAGATATCTGAATGCTATGCGATATATCGGATAAATTCAGATCTGTCAAAAGTAATAATTAGAAATTAGACGCAGCACATTCTTCCAGTGCATCCGGATGCTAGTTTTAAATGTAAATATGTTTTAATCAGAATTGCTAAACGCTTAAGACATGTTTTAATCAGAATTGCTAAACGCTTAAGACATGTTTTAATGATTGGTTATGGAATCAGTTTTTGGGGGTGGTTAGTTTTAACGGATTTAACGCCTTGCTTCACCACATTCAGGCTACGCATGGAGGCCATTATATTTGGTAGAGGAAGACACCAGGTAAGCCCAGGGAAGAAAAATCGATCCACGGATCTACTGGCAAGATTTCTTACATACATTTGATGGCTGACCCAAGACTCAAAACCGCACGGAGAGGAGAAAGGTCAGTGATATGTAAATGCGAGCACTTTAGACCACTCAGACAATCTGGACCCTAAACCACTAAGCCATCTGGGGACCTTGACCACTCAGATATTCGGAACTCTAAACCACTAAGTCATCTGTGGACCGGTCAGACAATCTGGACCCTAAACCATTAAGTCACCTGGGGACTTAGACCACAAACATTCGGGTCCATAACCACTGTCACATTGGGACTTAGACCAAAGACATTTGGGTAATTAAACCACTGAGTCACCCGGGGACTTAGACCACTCAGCCACCCGTGGCAAACTAATTTTATGTGATATATTTGATGAGGTTAGAGCTGCTTGTATTCATAATTACAAACCATTACATTATTGAAGTGCATCCGGAAGCTAACTTGAATTTTAGTACCACTTAATATATGTTTTGATGACTGAACCTGGAACCAGTTTGACTTGGTTTAGTTTTATTGGGCCACCCGGGACTCCAGATTTGGAATGAGAGAAGGAAATATCATGATACATGTAGACATGCTAAAGCAAATCATGGACATTATAACGAAATAATGGATGATACACAGCATCGATGTCAAGGTAACTACATTACATTTATACATAATTTGTATGGCTGAGCAACGTACAAACACATGCCTCTTAAAATCTTTAAATCGACAACCACAAACGAAATAAAACAAATAATGTACAGGATCTACGATCCTAACAATAGCGAAGCTATAGAAGTAGATTTCAAAGTACCAACCTAACTGCGCTTCTATTTTAAAGATTACTTCTATCTCCCGGGGGGGGGGGGGAATCATGGTTAGTATATATTAGCTCCACTACGCACAAAAAAACCTGATAGAAGATAAAAAGGACACACAGCGTTTAATGACAAAATAAGCATATACATTTAAAAAGAAAGAAAGAAAAATAATTTGAAGTCGTGTTTCCCGTTAGGAATAAAACTTGTAAGGATTCATATTGCATTTATATCTGATCAAGAGATATAGCCACATTGAACGTAACATATTTCAGACAAATGCAATCAATGATTTCGAACTGACATTTTTAAGTTAAGGAATATTACTGGTCTTGAAAAATAGATTGAAAGTTTAGGACAGAGAACTAATGTGAAAATAAGTACTGACGAAAAGAAATATTTTAAACTTCATAAAGTTGTTTTGTTTGCAAGAACAACGGCACAAATTATAATATTAATTATATTAAAGAACAAGTAAAGAAAACGAGACTGAGCTAATTTATGGTTGGTTTTACAGTGCTAAGACACATTGGGCAAATTTAAGATTGGTTTTACAGTGCTAAGAATAATCTTATGTGTTATGAATCTTACTACAACAGGTTAAAGAACCAGTATAGACACAAACAAAGTTATTAATGACCGATGCGCAGAACTTTTGAAACTGACAAGTTCTTCAAAATTATGAAACAAAATAGGCAATGGTGCAAAATAAATAAATACAAATATGTTACTATAAATGGAATGCGATTAGATAGCAAGAAAACTGATTAAAGATGAAAAGAATGGTTTTCCTCTACAAGAGTTGAATAACCTTATACGTAAACTTAATGCTTTCAGGACTGACATAGGAGGCAAAACGTAGTCAAGGGTAGTAAGAAATATGTATTAAATGTTTACAGAGATTACTTATGTAACTAAACTATCATCAAGAGAAAACTTTAATTCTACGATTCCATTTTAAAATAAAACGTAAACAAAACCAAGTAACACAGCATAAAGTACATCGAATCAAGTTATGACAAGGCCGAAAAGTTACAAAAAATAATTTATTCCGTAATGAGATTAAAAACATGACAGTATATTTGAGCTGATAGGTGCCCGATCAATGCAATTGTTTAAGAAATGACAAGAATTCTCCAAAAGTTACCTACATCCAAAATACCGATATCGATCACCTTATACCGTGTTCATCTTTTGATCTGTTACATTCTGGTCATGGAAGAAAATGTTTTATCTAAAAAAAATTACATCTTATTGATGTAAAAGACATTATAATACAAGCAATTAACATGCAAACATTGACATAATCATATGCAATATTTTAGCAGATGATTTTAAGACTAACCATTCAAAGCTATTACGAAGAACATTCAATCCATATTAACTAAAATTACATTGATGTCACTAACAAACAAAAACGTTTGTTGTAACGTTTATTATTATCAGAGCAGTAAATCTGCACACAAAAAAACTCCTGATCCGCCGTTGCATAATGAATCTGCAGACCAGGATATATGTTTACCGTGTACTAATTACTCCTAACAAACTGCAGAGACCCAGATCTGCCAGCACATTATGCGAAGCCAAATATGGGTATGTGCAGTTTGCAATTAGACTCATCCTATAAGCGAATACATACGGTAAATGTCAATAATTGGACTAGACTCTAGGCCATGGAACAGTTTAAATGTTTGCTATGGATATTTACCTGTACATCAGAAATTTTAAAAGATATACATTTTATTATTTGTGTCTAGTCATATGTTGATAAGAATAAATTATTTTCACTAATCGTTCCATCTTAATAATTAATTTTCATATTGCTGGATTGAAATACTTCCTGAGATCAATTAACTAACCTTTTTGCAGAATATGAAGGCTCTTTTAGACTCAATATTAGAGATTAAAACATTACATTTTGCTAACAACAATTTGTTGTTCGTTACACCTTTCGTTTTTTTTCATTACATACAACAACTACCTCAAAATCCCAAAACTGTTTTAGCTTAGAAATATCATAACTGCCATAGTAAAATGTTTATTCCTCAATCAGTGTTTGCCAATACTGTTTATAACCGAATTATTTGTATTTCCTTTATATTTAACATCGAAAGATAAGAAAAGATACTACCTAACACAAATAAAATATTGTGTTGTCTGTTTATGAGTATCACAACTTGCAAATGTTGCTCTGTTTATTACAGCTTGCAGTGTGTGAAAATAATAATCCAGTTGATCGGTGTTTTAATGACCTGTGGTGGTTTGATTATTTCCCTGCCTTTTTATTTTACATTCTCTGCCGTATGTTTTATTTAGTTAAATTTATTTTTAATTTCTTTTGTCCTGCTGTTGCTATCATTTAATGATAGTAAAATTTTGTGTGCTGCTCCTAAGTTCTAAAATTGAATTCAATGGTCAGGAATACCATCCTCAACCACTCTAAAAATAACTTATTGCTTCTATTTAAACAATTGTTTTGATTCTTTTTTTTATAATTTCTTTGTTTTTAATTACAGGGAATATGTGATTTTAATTATCTCCCAATAATTTAAAACGGTTATGATGCTTAGGTTTTTAAAAACCACATTTGCAAACGAAAACTAAGTTTATCTACTGCTGTATACAACTTGAAAGACGAAAACGTGATGAACTATGCTTTAATGAACATGTACTAGCCTCTGCTTCTAAGTATTAAATAAATTTTTGGTAATCTATCTTTTTTGTCCTGTTTAGTATAAGTATATTTTTATACTTATGTCAGTACAAAAGGAATAACTATTTATGTACAACGAAAAAACAGCTAATATGCTTCTAGGTATTTCAGTTTAGATTTAACTGTTATGTATAAATTAATCTTGAATATCGCAATGTGTTACTTGAATACTGTCCTAAAAGAACCAGCTACTTAGTGCTAAATGATGTGTATGTATTTCATTTGATTGTTGAGATCTTCTGATATTTTGTTTTCTGTTGTGATGCATAGTAAAATTCATTTGCTACTCTAAGTTACATATTGTTAAGTTTCTATATTAAATACGTTAAATTGTGATGCAGGACTATGGTAAAATTTTCTTCTTGTTAGCATTTGAAATCTTTCATCCGTGACTTAAATAAATAATATTCTTTATAGTTTTCTGAATTAAGTGGATATTATAAGGATTAACGTCATAATTAAATTTGTATCATTAGGGCTAGGAAGAGTCTTAATATCCAATATATTTTGGACTTGTGTGGTGGCCCTTTAATAAAATCTAATTAGGCCAGTGGTGCCGATTTTTAAAGACAAGGGGCCCAGAACATAGGACAGAGGAATCGTAAAATTTAAAAGACCAATGGCCTCACACGAAGACAGAAGTAGGCGACTAAATTTTTAAGGTCGGTGGCTCAGAGAGGAATCAGGTAGTCTTACGAGGGGGTGGATGTAAATGGTTTTTTAATACATACAAGTGGTCTCACATAATGGTTGTATCGAGATAGTTACTTAGGGATTTTAAAAATAAAAAAAAATGTCAAATAGGCACATGCTATTTTAAAAACCGGTTTAATGACGATGAAAACTGATCTATGAGATTACTATAGTGAGTAGAGATTAAATGGCCTGGTATCAAGGTTTTACATACCGCTTAGTGCCACAAACTTGATAGAAAATAGATCAATCGTTACAAAAACAATAAAAGAGGTAATCAGTGTGTTAACAAAACGATCATTTTTAGATCATTTGATAAATGTCAGAATAGTCATACCTCGGGATACAAGACAAATATATAGCAATGTTTGTGCCGTAACTTACATAAAAATATACATTTTGTTTACCGAATTACTATGCAAAAAAAAAGCTAGCATCTTTTGGGGCCACCGCAGCTATTTCTACTACTGGATTGACCGTAGTACTGACTAAACAATGACGAATGAAAACAACAGTTCATGCATTCCCAACTTCTTAGCCATTCTTTGCGCTGCTTCTTAAATATCTGAAGGGGACCGAATGTCAGCTTTAGGCAAACATTTAAGGTGTACTCTGTAGAACTGACTTCGAGATTTCGAATCATGATGCGCGAAGATGTTCCAGCATTCAGGAGAATACCTGCACTTTTAATATTTTTGTGGTGAGGGATTCCAGCATCTGAAGAAATCACTGAAGAGTCAGTATCCTCAAACTGTTGCTTTCATTTCTATTAGTAATAACATGTCATCGAGTAAATGTGACGTTAATAAAATTATAATGACGTCGGACGGGAAAGGCTGATAACGTTTCCCAGTGGTAATGTGATATCACAGCAGACTGCTCACAAGATCAAAGCACCAAACTGCTCCCCAGTTGGAGCCCTCTCGCCTCTCGTGACGTCGCTGCAATCCCACAAGTAAAAATTAGTGAATTTCTTGCGAAAACATTTATTCAGGCTTTTATATTTTTCGTAGCGATTTTAAAAAGTTGAAGAAAATGAACCCAAAAATTAAGAAAATTATAGAACTGATATTGTTAGCGTTTCATTGTCAATTTTGTCGCAAACATGACTGAAATTACAATTCAAAACGAGGCTGACGATATCGTTTACCCACGTCGATGGAGAGCAATTAGTCAACCAGACTCGCGTAAGTCCGTTTGTTCATCGCCATACTGCGCATGGCGATGCTCTCACGGAGCGATGCAATAGTCTGGCTAAGTGAGACTTGAGAGCAGTTTGGACAAAAAGTACCATCCAGATGACTCTCTTGCTTCTTTAAAAAAGCCACTGCCTCTATTTGTGATTTTTTTAATATCCATAAACATAGTTTTTACCAGGTATGAAAATGTCAACATAATCAAGGATTTTTGTAAACTGACCTAGTTAACCACGACAGTAAAATAAAAACGTCTAAAAAATGTTACAAAGAGTGAAATACATGTATATCAAACGTGTAAGTTATTGGGAATTTATAATTAGCTAAGCAATATATAAAGAGCGTAAAATTTCAATTAATTTTAATTATTTGTGTCAGAATTTTGCAACTTGGCAAGAATACTTTTACCATTATGCAAAGTTCCTGATCATAAAATATTTCGGGCCAATTCTTGATTGTTTGAGGCATTTTTTGTTTAAATATGTAAATATTTCATGAAGTACATTTTCTTTGATTGTATGGCGTTATTTTTAACGAACATACCATTAACAGAAGTTTTTCTCTATCTATTTATCATTGTAAGTAAATGGGTATACAATCACTCACATCTATTAACCAGAAGAAATTTTTTTTTATCCCGAAGGTGAATCAAAGTTAATCCCAGTTGCAGTGTCTTCAATAGATATCATTTTATTGGTGATCTTGTTAACCTGGTTACGATATCTGCATTTGAGAGTTAACCTGGTTACGATATCTGCCTATGAGAGACAATTTAGTGTCGATGCTATATACAATCAAAGAGGGAGGCGCACAGGGTCAGCTTCTTCTGCCAGCTCTTATAAAAAAAATTGTTTACAAGAGGGAGACATGCGGTCATGTATGGAATAATCTATGAAGATAGATCCTTGTGCCGTCTTTACTGGCTAACGTTTCGACCCTCACTTAGGCACCGTAGGAATCTCCATATCAAAGATTTGAACAAGTTTGGCAAAAAAAAGAAGATCTTGAAGAAAATAAAATGTAAAATATAGCGTCTTATTTTACTTGCAGTTGTAGATGGAACAAAATTGTGCTTCTCCGTAAGAGTAACAAACCAAATTAGAAACCGGGAATGACAAAATGAGTGGGCAATACAAAGAAGAATTAGGTGACGCCAGTAATTAGGCTCAAACGGAAGTCGCCAAGTTCATGTGCGTGATAGAAATTAGTTGAGGATGATTTTTTAAAATACAAATTAAAACAATTCATAAATTCAATGGAATTGTCAAATAAGGAACTGGTTGTAAAATACGCTGCTAAAATTCAAACGAATATATAATAGTTGCTAGTACCTAGGTTTCCGTGGTCAAATTAAATATAATAATATATCATGCAATATAAAAAAAAATCTACTGTTAGATGACTGATATAATGTTTAAGATGATGGCATTAAATGTTTAAGAATAAAGTAATTATTCTAATGTTAAAAAGGCATGAAGTCCCTAAGGCAATCCCAAATAACTTGCTTAAGAATTTTGGTCTACTGTAACCAACTTATAAAATGTATAATCTTATCAAGAAATTTGTATGTATGTATGTATGTATGTATGTATGTATGTATGTATGTATGTATGTATGTATGTATGTATGTATGTATGTATGTATGTAGGTGTAGGTAGGTAGGTAGGTAGGTAGGTAGGCATGCATGTATGCATGCATAGATGAATGCAGGAATCCATGCATGCATGCCAAAATTAAGGTGAAATCTTATCGGACTTTTTTAATTCTTGCAGGGGTGAGGGTGGAAACAAAAAATGTTTCATATAAAACTGAAACTATCGTATGTGTACGTTACCGGTGACATAGTTTTGTATATTTTCAAGGTTATTGTAGTTTTTTAAAAAAAAAAACGTAAATCTTCATATCGCATGTACGAGGATCCAGAGTGATAAAAACTCAATTAATTTTTATATACATTATATCAATAAAATTTCGCGGTAAAAACTCAATTAATTTTTATATACATTATATCAATAAAATTTCGCGGAAGATAATTAAGAGTTAGGCATGTAAATGATCTTTTTTTGTCCTGTGTTAAATTTGCGATCAAGAGATGGTAAGTATATTTTCAATCCAGTATAATAGTATAGGGTAAAACTCATATTTGTGTAAGGTAGTGCGCTATGCCTTGAAATTATTGCGATTGTTTTTCATTCGCGCATTATTGATGACCATGAAAATAGCTAATATGGAATGATCGCAAACAGTATTTTTAGTAATACTATCAATATGGGGACAGCAGTAGACGTTTACTTTTATACTGTGGTAGTTATGTAGTTTTATATATATATGGGTCTATATGTTTGGCTGTCTGTGTGTATGTAGACTGTTTCAAGCATATGCAGTCAGAAAGTCTCTGTACAAATGACCGTAACAAACGATAGTAGTGTTGGACCAAATCTGTGGTGTATATTAAAACTTATCAAAATGAATTAGCAATTACTTAACAATTAAAAGCAACAATTAATGTGCTTGAGATATATGTATGTTGTGGTGTATGTTATATTTACGCTAGAGAGGGTGGGGAGAGAACTTGAATTACGTAAGGACATATCTCCCTCCATTGCCTTCTTCCGTTTTAACGAAGAGTGGAGGTTGAGGTACAAAGAAACAATGTGCTCGGAAAATATTGCATTTATTGCCTTGAATACAAGATTCACTCTGACACATATTCTTTCATTATATATCATACATTCTAATTCGTCCACAACAAGGCGCACAACATGAAATTTTCGGGACTGTCGCTTGTAAAACATTTAGCACAGCGACACGTCAAATCAATATAATGTACAGAATTAACTAAAGAAGAATCTTTACAATTAAATTACTACTCTAGAATGAATAAATGTATGAAAGAATAAGTAGACGAAAACGAAAGTTTCCGTCTAGACGAAGTACGACACCAGGATAGGATCACGTTGATGGCAGATCGCGCGATCTACGTACAATGAGAATCGTCTGCTCTTGAAATGAGTTCATTTGATAACCTGTGTGTCTATCCTGCCTTGAAAACAAATGCAAATAACTTAACTAACTAATATCACTTAACGACAAAATTACACAACTAAAGTATTTTTTAAAGTTCGATGTGTTCCTGCTTTAACCCCTTTCTCGGTTTGCACATCGAGCGTTTTTTTTTTAACCAGTTCTCTTCCGACTTGATCGACGGAAGTGTCTGTCTTAGTATTTTATATTTGGCCCTGGCCATTACTGATATATATATTTTTCACAATATAGATAATATGTGATGGAACAAATATTACGTGTAATAAAAATGCGAAGGATGGGGCTCATTTGAAAATAAATGAAGCACCAATTTTCAGACACATATTATGCTTATAACAAATATCACAACATAAAGTACTGTAATGTTTACCTCAACTTTGGTAAGGTTTTTGTTTTCATTCGACATTCGGAAATCTTCATCATCACAACATTTAGATTTTTTTTATCTAAAACGTACTTAACTGGCACGCTCTCCAAATAGTTGCGATCGTCCGTGTATTTGTGTATCCACAATCACTGTGACTTGATGAACATTACTGAAAACAATAAATCACCGTTTACTTAGACGTTTGTTTTTTTTTTTTCTCTCATCCAGAAATGCCCTCTACTGCCTTACAACACTTGGAATTTTGCCCAAGAAGAAGTGTCCTTGTATTCCAGGCAGTCGCCATGGTTTGAACGTGCCAGTCCCTGGATGCCTTGGTGACCCGGAAGCGGTCCATATTGGTTAGGGTAGGAATTTGTTATACCAGTCATTGAATTAGTAACTTGATTTCCGTGCATAACCGGAAGCTGCATTTGTGATAAGTAATCCATGTTTCCGTAATAAGCGGAGTGTCCATAATTTTGATGCGAGTATGCAGTGTGTTGAGTATTAGGCATGGCGTACGTTCCTCTTTGCATGCAACTGTTTGAATTCATGAGATCGTTGACGGGGGGCACAGGACTCCAGATCGACGCTGATTGGTTCATGGTACCATTGCCAACAGGACTGCTGACTGGAGATGGCTTACAATATCCCCCAGGAGAGCTGGACGGAGGGGGTGGGGACTTTGATTTCTTAGGCGTTGGTGTCTTTGTCTTTCCTTCCTGTGCCTTCTGTTGCTGCCGACACTTTGCTCGTCTGTTTTTGAACCACACCTATAAGAGAAAATGAGCAATGGTACTACATGCAAAAATACAACATGCTGCATTTTTAACTCATATTTCATGTTTTTAATCTCTAATCAGCTGTCTTTCTTCTTTAATGTATAAGACATCCTTTCTGATAAAGCACGATATAAGTCCTTTAGAGACAATGTCGTCCTTTAACATAAGTTTTTTTTAGTTGATGGGATTTGCAACAACAACTTACAGAACAAATAAGGAACTAAACTACATAGATATAAATAAGAGTACGGTGTTTCGTTCTCTCTGTGTTTATGTATCATACTTTGTTCCTTTGTTTATGTATCTTAATTGGGGATGGGTTATACTTGACGGTATTCATTGCTTCATTTGGAACATCGCATATGCTAGGAAAAATTTGTTCCCAGAGATGTAGATAATTCTTAATGGCTTTATCGCTTGATGATATAAGGATACGCTAACACTAGCTTTCTGCAGACTATTCGTTCAAAAAATTTGGTTGTAGCGTAGATACAACATCATTTTCTGCCTAAAAGCTAGTTTTAAGGTTGAGTGAAAATATTAACAGGTTCTGCATACATTTACACAATATGTTTACGCAAAATCGGTTGTATATACGTGATGATATTCAGTATTATTTCTCGTAATGCATATCACGATGTTCCAGTTTGGCGCTATAATCTGATATAAATTTTAAAATATCACAAAACTAGCTAAAAACAATGGTTTGACAGGTTTACTATTGTGAATTAGGTATAACATTTCCTCGTGATTTTTAATTTTATCGTTTTTCTCTTCTTCTTTTCTTGCGGTTATTTTAGCGGTCTACAGTAGTGAACCAGTCAAATGAAAAAATGTAGATGAGCTGAGTAATAGAAATAGACCGTCAAAAAAAAGTTATGCCAGCTTCAATTTTGGATTTCTTCCGCCTTTTCCGTATGTGTTTGACCAAGGCATTCTATGACACCTTTACAATCCCCGCACCGTAATGGCAATTCGATGTAACACGGAAAATATCGACTTGTGTGTTTAGATAGGCAACAATGACACGGAAGAAGGGAAGTTTCCCTCAAGCTTGCTTCCTCTCACACCTTTCAAAGAAACACGTGCTCCCGCGCCCCTATCAGATTTAATTTTTCGTGAACAATGATCACTGTTTCTGGAGGTTTTTATCTAGCTGTTTCATCACCACAATCAATCGGTAGGAGAGAAAATGAATTAATCCTGCAGTAACCACAGCGGTCTTTTAAGGCTTTATAGAAAAGTAATTAAAATTCAATTATAAATGTTCGATATGTCACGGTCGAATATATTCACATTCAAATTTTGCTTTAATAATTACTCAAATGATGCACGTTCAAACGATGAACCCTCCGAAGGTTAACTCGTTGCATGAATTACTCGTAATGCAAATAAGCATCCGTAATTGCCTTCCATGCTGTAATTTGCAAATAGTCTAAGCTATCCAATGTTTGTGTAAATAATTTACAATATTTAGCCAGTGTAAAAAGTAAAATATCTGTGTTAAATGTGGATGTATCATTATTTATCTTTTCAAAGATTACAACAACAACTTCTTAATTTAGAAACAACCGCAACTCAGGTTTCGTATGCTAGTTTTTGCAACTACATGCATTGAAAGTAAAAACTTTCTACTGTATTCAACGAGGTCATTTCATGAACACCGTTTACCGCAAGTGATATTCCTTTTTTACTTTAAGCAGTTTTACACTAATGGCATAAAACAATGTATAATATTTTAGTGCTTGAGGCCCAGTTTTCCCCAATAAAAGCTAATAAAGCATAAATGTCACCATTTTGAATAGAATACCTCATCTGTGTCGATTTTATTTTTACGTAATTTGTCATTTCTGGGTATGGCTTGATATTTACTTGTAAATTCTTTGTCTAAGACAGGTCAATTGAATGTGTAAAGTAGTTGAGTAGTTTGTATGACAATGTTCTCTTTGCCGCAGGAAATTGACACTCGTTGATATTGAACATAAAATAAAGCTTTCCTGCAATTCAAGAGAATTCTCTTTTGTCCAAAAGTAGAAGTCCCTTGCTTTTCAAATGAACTCTTCGTTAAGTAAATAACCTAGCTATACTCTTGAGGACCAATATTTGACTTTGTTTTCCTCATCATGTTTTTGGAGGAACGGAGAATGTTTTCTCTGCAAACACTAGTTGTTGTTTTAACACGGCGCCTGCTGTCTTTATATACAATTAACGCTTTGTAAGGCATATAAGACGGAATTCGAGGTCGTATTGTTTGTATTGTACATACAAATCTGACTACATTTCATCATCTCACTAATATATGTATGAGTCTAGAAAACAAACTGTATACATACAAACAAATTTGCTTGTCTGTCTCTGTGTATGTATGTATGTATGTATGTATGTATGTATGTATGTATGTATGTATGTATGTATGTATGTATGTATGTATGTATGTAATACTTAATATGACCGCAAGGCAATATGTTTGGAATATTAATACTGTTTGATTTACTTATGTGATAATTTGTAGGTGAAAATATGTAGCAGATAGACCGCGTCTGTAATCAAAGATAGCTACTGCTTACTGTCATAAACCTAACGTCTTACTTTTTTATAACAAAAAATGTATTCATTTGATCCCGAATCTCTGGGAAGCAATTTTAAATTCGTGTATTCTAATTTTTAAAATGTAATATTAACGGGTAATCTTTTTGCGGTTCTTGTTCAACTTATTGATCTTTTCATCATCTAGTGCTGCATGATTTACATATTTAAAATTGTTAACTTTAACACAACTGGTATTTAAAAAAAATCCATATTAAAAATCATACTCTCGCTAAAATTACAAAATAAAAACTTGGATTTATTGATTAGTTATCTTACATATTTTTGTTGTTGCTCCAAACGAATATATAGAAATGCTACAAATTGATTTTAACCTGTTATATATACTTCCAGTGTGAAAGAAATTTAAACTTAAACTTGAAATTTGCCAGTTTAAATTTCAAAGAAAATATTTTTCTTTGAGATAAAAAAAATCAATTAGGATTGTTATCATATTCTATTCACACATACGAAATTAATCATGCAATGCAATGATGACTGAGCTTGCAATGCATATATGCAAATTGACTAATTTGCATAATTGCATACGTATATCAACTGAATAAACGAAGACATATATAATAGAATTTAATAATAAATTTGATTTACGTTTTGGATTATATAATTCAAGTGAATTGATATAAACGAAATATTTATGAATATTTACGTTCTTATCGATGTTTTCTTAAATAGTTTAAAATAATCATAAATAGTTTGCAAGGAAATGAAAGAAGGTTACGGAAGCAAAGCCACATTTATAAATTCTGTCATTGTGCGCATGAGCAAACAGAGATTGAGTTGGGTGCTGAAGTGTGAATGAACAGACGTTAGGAAACTGTTACGAATCTCATGCTTACCTGCACTCGAGATTCCGGCAAAGTGATTTTCAATGCAACCTCTTCGCGCATGAATATGTCCGGATATCTAGTTTTCTGGAAAAGTGCTTCCAACACATCAAGTTGCGCGCGAGTGAAAGTAGTCCTCTCTCGTCGCTGTTTTCTTGAGTTTGCTACAAAATAAGAAAATTTATTACAATAGAGCAACCAACGTTTCACTCTTGTGAATAAATTCTCCAACTTTTTTAGGACAGTCGGCATTTTCTCCAAATAACTCAAGAGTTACATCAATGTCAACCCAACGTTGACACTGTGTTCAATGCGTAATGCAGTGGAAAAAGTCCACCCCTGTGAACATTGTTCTACACCTAAAATGCAGAAGCACCATTGTGTTTGTACAGTAGCATGTCACTTCCCAATATTCAATAATATACCATGCATAAAAATAGGAGAAATTGTAGCTTAAATTGATTGCATATTTAAGACCGTCAGAACATTTCCACTATTTGGTAATACAAGGGGTAGTTAGGCAAACAAGAAGACACGAAGTATATGCTCATGAACATCAAAATACTTTTTCATGTACATACACAAATAACTTTTATTCTGGACAACATTCGGCATGCACGCTCATCTTTATCAAAACTCTGATTTTTTAAACATTACTCTTTATATAGATAATTTTAAAGATTTGGATTCAAATCCACATGTTTGCACAATATTCTTCTTACATATCTATATGTAATACAATATAAATGATACAATGCCTCCTGATTCTTAAGAAAGAAAACGGCGATTGTTGTCAAGAGATGGGTAATATGCTTGATTATTTCGGGGCATCAACTTTGCATTTTTTAAAATCATTATACAATATATTTTAATAATATTTTAATCAAGCAGAAGATTTGATTTTGACAATACGTTTTCCTATATGCATTGCAAAAATTGTTTTAATTTGCAGTATCGTATGAAATATAGATCATTATGACTCTCATATTATTCGTTGTATAATAATAAAATTAATAATAATAATAATAATAATAATAATAATAATAATAATAATAATAATAATAATAATAATAATAATAGAGGAGGAGAAGGATGTGAAAAGGCGGAGGAAGAGAAGTGATAAAGAAAAGACAAATGCAGCATCTCCAGATGCCCCATCTTCCATAACATTTAGCTTGAAGAATTGCAAATTGCTGATACCCTACTTTTTATTTAATTGGCAGATAAGTATGTAAATAATGATTCTACATAAGTATCAACATTACTCATACATTAAACAAGCGGCAACATCCGGTGTAAATCATCAGCAATAATGATTTAGTTATCGTACTATTTCAATACCAAAGTGTATCTTTATACATACATACATACATACATACATACATACATACATACATACATACATACATACATACATACATACATACATACATACATACATACATACATACATACATACATACATACATTTTCATACGTAGAAGCCACTTCTATTTTCTGGTCTTATAGTTCTCATTTTTGCGATTGTTTCAAGGTAGTATAGTATGAAATGCTCTTTTGAGGCATTAGTAATTTTTAAGTGCCTTGAGAACAAATGACACAGTCATAGGAAAAAAATCTCAAGCCTAATTTCCTTATTTGTATACAGACAGATCATTCGGAGATCGCTCTATTGGTGAATTTTATCAATGAAAAGGATAGAGAGCCATCAACCAGAAACTCCTCAGTGATCGATTTATAAACCATAAAGGTCAAGTACTTAAGATTTGGATAATCTCTTCTGAATTGCGTGGACATGAAGAGATCTTAAATAAAGTGGTACTCGGCTAGCTATTTACATTGGAAAACCAAAACTAGTATATTCAAAATAAAACTAACATACAAAAGGAAATGAAAGTCGCTACTGGCGATACTTATGACAACACTGTTTTGCCATGTTGTGTATTATAACCGCTGATCGTTTAGAAAGAGAGAGATATAAGCTAACACGGATGATTTTTATAGGACTTGCTTAATACTTCGCATGCAAGTCACGTTCAGGTTTCAAGCACTCATTGAGAGTGCGGACGTGAGTGTGTGACACGGGCACTCGTTACAACCTCTCAATTTTCTCAATTACAGTCGTCTACAATGTGGTCCCAGGCGATAAACGCATATTTTCTCTACTAAGTTCAACTGGAAGACGGTCTGGCCTAGTTCCAACGTTTACAAACCCGGCAAGGCTCGACAACTCATCTCAAAATGAATAATTAAAATTCTCCATTTACAAAAGGTTCTATAACCAGTCAGCACGGAGGAGACGGTGAATGTGAACCGTGACACGAAGAATGACGCGATTCAAATATCCAAATTTTGTTGGAATGACAGTATTAAAACTAGCCTGTGATGACTAAAATCTTGTTATACTTCTTTGTGGAACTAACACGCAGAGAAATTTGAATTTTTTTCGATACGTTCATGTAAACGTTGCTGATGTAATTTTAGAAACATCGACAAAAGAAGGGAATACAGATTGAAGATGAATTGATTCATTTACTTGGATCATAACGAATGATTCATAAATGATCTCGTAATTTTAAGAACAAAAATCAGAAATAGTTATTCGATCATTTAAAGAGGCCATTAATTCAGTAGATGTCATTATAACCCACGCAACTCGGCCAGGATATATATATATATATATATATATATATATATATATATATATATATATATATATATATATATATATATATATATATATATATATATATATACTTAAATATAGCTACATTTTCATTTAAATTTACTTTTATCTCTGAAAAGATTAAAGCAAATTTCAAAATTGTTTTCCTACAATGGAAATGTAACTGTTACCGGTGAATTAAGTTACCTTAAGTTTTTACGGATAGTGTCGATAAAAAAAGGTACTGTATATTTGTTGACTTATTTGCATCCAACATTGCCTGCATTTACAATGAGCCTTCTCAGCCTTGTCGTATATATATATATATATATATATATATATATATATATATATATATATATATATATATATATACACACACCTACTCATTGTCATGCGCATTAGACTAGATTATATTATTTCCGGTACAAAAAATATCATGCCTTTAATGAGAATCCTTCCCAATCATAGTTGTATGATGCTGACAAATTTATAATAAATAAATATTATATATATGTAATGTCACTATGTACCTAATGCGTGTCTCCTCCATTAGCGAGACATAAAATCAATGCACCCGCGCAAGAAAACAATCCCGTAATGTGCCTGTTGAGTGTGATTTATTTGCTATTTCACAGCTGTACGACAAAGGGCTAACAGGGTTTATGTCTCTGGTCATTACTCTTGCCCACCCAACTCATAAAGTATATCAATGTCACCACTCTTCCACGAGCAGCAACCGAATAAAATCTGAATGCAATGTGCTTCACATAAACCATGCGGAAGGTGTAAATATTAGTGTTAAGTGCTTCACTTTAATCTACAACTTCCGTTTGTGACTCTAAGCACATCAAAGGTTTTAATTCTTTAACGATACATGTTCTTTTTCAAGATCATATAAATGTACTCCAATTTCTGTCCAAGCAAGAAAAAGACAGCGTACCTATTTCCAACTGAATTTTTTTTTATCTTTCTAAAGCATTTGCTTTTTACGAAATATGCAAGAGACATTTTAAAAAATTTAAATGTTCCTTGGGTTTAAATGTTTGTATGATATTTATGTTGCTCCAGTTTTTTTTATTATTATAGGTTCTATGCAAGCGATTGCTTAACTCCTAAACTATGTAAGCTGTTAGAGTGATATCTGAGCTACTCAGGCTGAGTTATCCCGAATGTGTCTTACATATATGTACATTCTTTAGTTGATTTGAGTAACTCACTTGGATAACAATCGACTCAACATATACAAATATGTTACATCGTTAATAATTGATTGTAGAAGGAGCTATAAATATTAAAGTTTAGTATCCGTAAAATTTAGTACCAATAACAAAATTGATAATTCCCTTCGATATCCAAGCAGTCTTTAACTATGATCAAGGTGCGTGTTCGTTTCTTTGACTCTAATGAAAGTGTATTTGATTATTCCGGAGTTATTCTTCAGTGTGACGGTAGCTTGGCGTGGAACGTCAGACTCACAAAGGCAGCTATACAGACCCCTGAGGTGAGGTGTAACAAAAGCACAATGATAAATATTCAGACTCAAAGTTCTCTAAGGAAAGTTTGATCGATTCAAGCTGGGCACGGCTTTTGTGGAGTGAATCTTGAGGTTTGGTGGTCTGTTTTTTTTTACCTAGGTTTCATTCGCAATGTCCTTAGCATGACTCCCAGGTGCGAGCAGCATAATAATTCAACATTGGTCTTGTTTAAGACTGTGCATGTTCATTGCGAAAGAAATTATTCAATGTGGGTTTTCTACCTTAAACGTGGGAGTGCGGTCGTAAAATGTCCTCAGCTTTGGGGTCAACAGATCCAAAAGTGTGTGTGTGTATATATATATATATATATATATATATATATATATATATATATATATATATATATATATATATATATATAATAGTAAATAAACATTATAAAATAATACATACTTTATAAATATTGTTGCATTTCACAATGTAAATATTGATACTTGGAATACACATTGGATTAATGCATGTATTAAATGTCTTCTTTAAAAATAATATTTATACGAGATATTGTCAACATACAAAGACATAGCGAACTGACATGAAAATGTACCTTACACACAAAGAAATATAAACTCATAAGATTGTAACGAAGATAACAAAATTGTCAGAATTCCCAAAAAGTCAAATAATTCACCATATCATGTGTATCCTTTTAATAGAAATTCCCTAAATGCTTCGATACTTACCAGACCACACACACACACACACACACTCTCTCTCTCTCTCTCTCTCTCTCTCTCTCTCTCTCTCTCTCTCTCTCTCTCTCTCTCTCTCTCTCTCACACACTCACTCTCTCTCTCTCTCTCTCTCTCTCTCTCTCTCTCTCTCTCTCTCTCTCTCTCTCTCTCACACACACACACACACACACACACACACACACACACACACACACACACACACACACACACAGACAAGTAGCCTCAATACTCACATGAATATCCCATGCCGGGGTGGAGCATGTCAACGTTCGCAGCCGACAGGCTGATTCCGTTGACGGAGTAGGGCACACCCTTGTTGGGGATGGAGTTTACGGGTGGATATGCCATGCTGGTCATTTCAGTTGGTAAGGAATGGTACGTCTGTTCCGGGACGGGATCGTACTCAAGTTTGCTGTAACCGGTATTTGAGAATGGGATCCCGGAACCTTCACCTGTAGCAATAAAAAGAAATAAATGGAAAAACTAGAAAAAAAATTATTTCAAAGGGTATGTATTTGTAATGTAGTTTCATGATATAGTAGATTCCAATTTGAATACATGATAGTGTTCCTGTATGTATGCATGACATTGTGTTTGTATTCTATTTGTATACATGATATTGTGTGTCTGTCCCTATTTGTATGCCTTAATTAAAAAATAAAAATATCGTATTTTATGTCTTATTAGTATAAGTGAACTTTCTTGTAGGCCATTTTTTATTTCGTCTCCATGAGAGAGAGAGAGAGAGAGAGAGAGAGAGAGAGAGAGAGAGAGAGAGAGAGAGAGGGGGGGGGGGCGGCGGCCGTGTATCCCTTTTAAATCGGAGAGCAGCTCAGATTGACACGAAAGTTATCTGTTAAATTTATTATCTGGATACGTAATGGTAATTCTAATTACAAAGCTATCTATGACCAACTGAAACAACAGCGGCACAAAGTGTTCTGGAAATACTTTTTGTTCTTTTTTTCTATAGGTCTTGCCAAGAAATAATTTTGCGATTAATTTTTGTCTTCAAATATTAGTTAAAAATTCTTTCGTTGATAAAGTGGCCGCGCTCGTGTAAGTTCCACCAGCCAAATGAAATGCAGCTTGATAGCACGCATGCATCCATCCCAAAACAATCAATAAGACTCAGGTGGGTGGCTGCAGTATTATTTGTTAAATTTAATGCATATTATTACATTCAATTGTCAATATTGTAAAGTTATACAATGATTAAGAACAGATACCAAATTAAAATGTATGCCTAATTATGAAATAGTGCTTGCAGTTAATTTAAACGAGCCCCGATTATGTGTCGTAAAATCAAAATTCGGTCAGCCAGGTACCATGACCTTTTTTTTTATATTTCACACGATCGCTTGATATCTCATTGTTGTTCGCACAATAATCGATAATTATAAAACGACTATTATTAGTAATAGTGGTATTACTAGTAGTAGTTATAGTAGTAATAGTGGTATTACTAGTAGTAGTTATAGTAGTAATAGTGGTATTACTAATAGTAGTTATAGTAGGAGGATGACATTTGTGTTCATTCGCTTAATTTACTATACTTTTCATTTTCTTGCTTACCAAAACCTTCGATATTGCTCAGATTTTTTCCTCCTTTCCACAACAATATTTTAATATCTTTCTATAATAATACAAATACATGTGCGATGTTTTTCCTAATTCTGGTTTTAAGTTAGCTTTAATGACGAACTTATAGAACTTCAAACTGTAGCTTCAAACAGCTATTGCTTTGTTATATTGACCCATGACTCAAAGCTCATACCAAACTCAGATATCATGACCCATGACTCAAAGCTCATACCAAACCCATACATATCATGAGTTATACTCGAAGCTCCTTCCCACGCCATACATAATATTACTTTATACTCTAAGCTCTTCAAACCCACACAGAACACGACTTATATTCGAAGGTCCCATCTATGCCACACATAATATATCTTTATACTATAAGCTCTTTCCCGTCCAACGCATGATATGGACGGTCGCAGGCTCTTTTTCTGGAGTCTACAGTTGTGCATGATGTACATTTCCATAAAGAAAAATTAATCTATCAAAGATTGCTTGTTCTTCGCGGCATAATTCATGTCAACCCATTTAAGTAATTACACAGTTATCAATATATCACGTCAAAACGTTAAGAAAATTACGGACATATTGACCTATAAGACCCACTGATAATTTTGGGGCCTGGAAAATAATGGCTAAGTTTCTGTGTATTTTGACAAGGCATGGATTTTATGAAAGAACGTCGCAAAGCCATATATGTAATTGGAGTGCTTCGAATATTAAAAAAATCTTGGCACAAAAAAGGACAAAACCTCTCGTAGACTGTCGTGAGTTTGATAATTACAAGTGCATCTTTACCTGGACAAACATAGATTGCGCCCTTTGATCCAGCGTAAAACAATATTAATTTGTAAATGCGTTTCTGATTGAGGCATCAGACTGCAGCTTGGAACACAACGCCATCACAATTGTCCGTCACTGCCACATATTTATTAACGGTTTGTAAAATGTATGCCATGTCAGCTAGAGACCTGAATAATCGATTACTAACTGATTGACCTAGGAATATTTATTAATTAATATTCGGTATTTAACTGTTGAATATTTGCGATATTCAGTGCTTTATCTGCGCTGAAAGAAACCCACTATAAAAAATACACGAAAATATGTTTTGTATACAGCCAGAATCATGGAGAAAAGCACCTTATTAAGTCTGTGCTATATGTAATTTTCAACTATTAGAAGCATTCCCAATGCAAATGTTAAAAAATATTTTTATTACGAAGACATGGATAGATAGATAGATAGATAGATAGATAGATAGATAGATAGATAGATAGATAGATAGATAGATAGATAGATAGATAGATAGATAGATAGATAGATAGATAGATAGATAGATACAGTGTCCCTTATACAAAGTAATTCCAGATTTTTTAGGAAAAAAACAGCATAATATGTCTATAAGCACATCTAAAATTATGGTAGCGACAAACAAAACTTTCTAGATTAATAATATGACATTGTAATAATATGACAGTGTAATAATATGACAGTGTATCTCATCCGAAACTTTTACTTAATGTTTCCTCTTTCAAAGCGTAAGGAAAAATTTAAAATATAGCAAACAAAACTAGACTTAATTTTCTCTTCTTTCTCGATAGATTGTGAAAGTAATAGGAAGTAAAAAAAAAATGAAAATCAAGTGAATTAAATTGTTCCCTTCTTTCAAGATAGAATGTGGAAATAAATGAAAATGAAGTGAAAAAGTTCAACTATTGTAACCTATTTATTTCCCAACCCGGAATTTATTTTTCCTTTTCAATCTTTTTTCTTTCTTTCTTTTACTTTTCATTTCTTTATTTCTATTTGTTGGCACAAGTATAGACATATACAATCATAAGAGGAAAGTATATAATTACAGACGCCTCACTATTAATATTTGAACAAAATAATTTTAAATTTATCTTTGAAACATATTGTCTTTTTAAACGTTACTTCCATAATAAATGTATATATTCATGCTTTGTATGTATTACTAATAATTGTCACGAGAAGAGTTAAGAACATAGTTTTGTTTATATTATATTTCCATTTTGTATTTATCGTTATGTATTTAATTATGATTGAGATGTAAACAATTTTCAGTAAAAGTAATAAGATTGAAATCTCTAAATTGTATTAAAAGTATTTTTTTATAATTTTTATTGAAAGTAATTTTCTACTGAAATATATTATGATTAATTGTATGTATGTCTATGTCACAACTATAAAATATTATAATCAAGTTTGTGCCGTTATTAGCAAAGGCAAAACTCACTTGCATTTTTATATTTCTCTTGTGTTGTAAAGGCTGTATCACCATAATGGAATTTCTCAAAGGCTGGACGGCAAATTAAAGAAAGTGCTTATTATTTATTTATTTATTTATTTATTTATTTATTTATTTATTTATTTATTTATTTATTTATTTATTATTAATTATTTATTATCTATTTGTAATTGTTTTATATTTTTTATTTGTAATTGTTTTATATTTTTATTTGTAATGCATGTATGTATGTCTGTCTGTCTGTCTGTCTGTATGTATGTATTATTTATTATATTTAGTTTTTATTTATTTATTTATATTATAGTTTTAATTTATTTATTTATAGTATAGTTTTAATTTATTTATTTTTTAAGTTTTTTTAAAAAAAAATTAAATTAATTTTTTTATTTATTTATTTTAATGTATGTTTTGTTACCGTATGTTACTTTTGTCATTTGCACTTTCCCCACATTACATATCCCAACTATTTCATCATACACAAAACAATGTTTATTAATTTAAAAGATTCCCGTCTTTAGTCTGCACTTTTATTCTCTTTACAGTATGCATTGGATTTGTATTGTTCAGAAATATATCAAATGGTGAGTTTAGCGTACAAAGGAATTGAAACTGAGATGTTTACACCGACAACAAAAATTCTTCATAAAAAAAACACATTAAAATATAATACAAAATCCGTTAAATGCACACATAAATTATAATTAAAAATCCCTTAAATACACACAGAAATGGTAATACAAAATCCATCATATGCACGCAGAAAATGTAATTAAAAAATGTCTAAAACTACACATAGAAAATGATTAAATATATATATATATATATATATATATATATATATATATATATATATATATATATATATATATATATATATATATATATATATATATATATATATATATATATATATCAAATACAGTAATAATAATTTAGAAGGAAATATTTTCCGCGACATATTATTAGGTTGTATACGGCACGAAGGGAGCAATTTAAGAAATTAGCTCAAACTGAATTCTTCACTAGGCTTCTTGATTTAATTTTGAAAATATTTATCAATTTATTTGATTGCACACATACGGCTTCGGTAATGATCGGAAATTAATTTAATTTTCATTATTGCCATGGCATATGTTCCAAGGATAAAAGGCTGTGTCAAAGGCTAAACTATCGAGGAGACAGAGGGGTCATTTTCGTGACCCATTCTTATTAATAGAAAAGCGAAACAACTGTCCAGGAAAATAGAGACAAGACAATGCTTTGCACTAGGCGTTTATCATGTAAATAAATAATTCCGTTAGTATTATTTATTTATTTATTTATTTATTTATTTATTTATTTAAAATAACGTTTGAACGCAAAATCGAAATTACAGTTTCTCAATAGATAGAAAACCAGTATAAGCGTTAAATTTTCTGTTTTAAAAACTTAAAAATGATAATACATTTGACATTTGATAATAATACAAAAGCTACCCACATTCCCGACTCCTTACTTCTACAAACAGACAATCATGCAGACATACCGTAATTATCTACCTAACCACATATCATGTGCATTTCTAGTTTACCCCACCCTCTGAGCTTTTATGCAGTATCCGTGTCTCGGGCCTATGTTGCTGTGATTAAAAGAAATCAAACGCCCGATAATAGTTTCTAATTGGGGAATGAGCAACCTTATGAAGGATCACAGGAAAGGGATAAGTCCCGTATCAAGGATTATATTCCCCAGTGTTCCAGGTGTTGGTAAATAATCTCGTGAGCAAACTCGCACATGTTCGAGTTTTTACAACAATTTGTAATGATTAACTGATCCAGCAGTCGTTCTTCCACATTAATTATATGATTTTTTTTAGTTTTAGATATTGTTATTTGTTTTTATTTGTTTGACAATGTGTCATATCTACTGATACATCCATTGTCTATTGATCCAAATTCATCACAAAATTATAACCGTAGCCATTTAATTTAAAAGATTGACAAAGATTCATGAGTTTAAGGAGATTATAATTTTATACTGAGACTAATGCCGAAAATTTCTTTTAAATAATTAATTTCATTGATACTTCTGAAGTTTAAATGCCCAACAAATAATGAAATCGTTTCTATTGTAATATGCAACATATTAACCGTGTGTGTGTGTGTTGTCACATATATGTAACCGAAACAATAAAAAAAAGAAATAAACGCCTTATCATTAGTAAAGATACTTAAAACGCAAACGAAATGTCTGTAGTGTACAACATGTATGCTCTAGAACATTACAGAAATCTCGACGGTAAATCGATCAAATTTCAACTTTGGGAAAATTAAGATAAATATTTTAAAAAAATATTACAAATCTGTTTCTGTAAATTCCCTGACAATTCCTTGTGAAAATTAGGAAAGAAAGAACAGAAAAATAAATACTCAAATATATTATTTACAATGCAGTGTGTATCGTTACAAAGTTAAAGACCTAAAACAGTAATATGTATATATTGTAAACAATAAACTAAGAACTTTCATCAATATTTTTGGACAGTGTATATAATGGTAAAATAATATTACATATTTTGATCATTTAAGGCAGACTTGGGCTTATAAAAAACCAATAATGTCAATACAAGTCTAGAAATATGTGCGTATATTTAACAAGGAACTAACTATATGTCGCTTCTATCTACAAATGAAGATTTGTCCATTTCGTGCCGGGATTGGCACCGACAACTATGACACAGTGTACGGAAATGTACATAGACGGACTTGAGTAAACTAGCAAATAAATTGTTCAAATAATTTGGAAATCAAAAATCACTCTTCCCCAGCTAATTTGAACGGTCTTATTTTGCTTAATTTACCCAGCCTTATTGACCTTCAAATATTGACAATGAACAACCATGTGTGGTCGTGAGAGGGGTGGGGAAAATGTACTTAATTAGAAAAGCCTATTATTTTCGTTGTTGTGGAAAAAAAAGAAAATATTTTAGCATATGGAAATAATAATAATAATAATAATAATAATAATAATAATAATAATAATAATAAACAGTGGTGAAGCGCTAAATAAGTGTGGGAATGTATGTTACTCCGATGCGGGTGACAATTACGAGTGCAAAAAGTAAGGGAGCGCCGTTCCCCACCACAACACTGACCACCCCTGATAATAAAAGAAGCGCATATCAAATGTGATGTAAATTTAACATTTTGCGTGCCTTTTATGAAAACATTTCTCTAAAGCAGCTTCAGTTTTGCGACGTCTAATAATTCTCTCTCTCTCTCTCTCTCTCTCTCTCTCTCTCTCTCTCTCTCTCTCTCTCTCTCTCTCTCTCTCTCTCTCTCTAAAGCATTATTAATATTCCACTTGTGAGACACTTGAAATTTACCTGTGACAGTTCCTTATTTGTTCCCGTTAAAAGTTTCCTGTTTGAAGTACATGACCATTTTGCTAGTCCATGCCGATAGCGTGGAACCGCGTTTCTCCGGCGACGGGCCACATCGAAAACATTCCAAATTGGGGAAAACAATGTCAAGTTTGTTTGAGCTGAGAGTATGTTTCCTGTAGAGTGTAGTGGTCGGAAAGAAAAGAGGAGGAAATGGAGGGACCTAAATGTGTAGGGTCTTATGTAATTGTTTATCTATTTCCAGCTAGTTGCATAACAACCCTGAACCGAAGTCCAATCCTTGTCTTTATGCCCTTATTTTATCTTTCGTGGTCAATAGTGGCCATAGACTTGACATTATGACAGCATATAAATTTAAAATCAGAAATGCATGTCCAGTATATTTAATAATAAAATATTATCTTTCTTTTTTTAAAAAATGTTTAAATACATATGTGTAAAGTTAATATTAATAAACACTGAGATGAGAAAGTGTCATTATTTCAAGGAAACACGGGTAAATTCACTCGTAAGAGATCTTAGAGTTAACACAAACAAATATTTATCGTTCTTTCCTGCTGTGGAGGGAGTTACTAATATTTGAATTCAATTTACTAATTTTCTCATTACTTCCTACACCTTACATGCCACCTATTTTTATTTTAAAAGAAATATTTGCAATTTTTAAATTACAATTTTAGTAAATATGATAAATATTACCTGTTGACATTAATTTGTTCTATCCAAACCCAACGGTAATGTTAACTCTACCAATCAGTAAATTCACCATTTTAAGCAGGTTTAGCAGATGACGATGATATACTACTACTACTACTACTACTACTACTAATAATAATAATAATAATAATAACAATAGTAATAACAATAGCAATAACAAGAAGAAGAAGAAGAAGAAGAAGAAGAAGAAGAAGAAGAAGAAGAAGAAGAAGAAGAAGAAGGAAAGAAAGATAGATAAAAAACAGAATGTGTAATGTATACTGGTGTGTACGATATACTACTATATAATATACGAGATAGATGTATAGACATATAATATTAATAATATATTAAGTTTCGTGTTGTTGATTAACAAAACAAAACAAATAAAAGAAAGAACGTATCGAATGTCGAACAAAACTGTCCACATTGGTACGAATTCGTTCAAAGTAAACCTATCTATTAAGTGCTTGACACAAATATTAGATTTTCAACTTTGAAAGTAAATAAAATTATTTTTAATGCGAGTTACGTGTCGGTCAGTTTTAAGGTTTTATAAATTAAGAAAATTAATATTTTGACAACACACACACACACACACACACAAAGTACAAGGTGGGAATTACATTGAAAGTCATGGTTTGAGATAATCAAACAAGATGGCACCCTATATCCTTAATTATTTATCATTAACAAGATCGGGACAATACAGTTATATTAAATCAGCTTTTATAAATAAAACTCACGCTATTGTAGACACTCAACCTAATTAGAATAGAACGAAAGTAAGACCAAATACGACAACGAAATCCATTTATAACAAGATGTGTGAAGATGCAAACTTCCTTAGTTAAAAATTACATTAGGAATAGATAAAGTTGTGTGACCTTGCTAATAATACTTCTACCCAGGGTATACTCACTTACAATAGTGACAATCCCCTAGTCTTATCAACTCTTCTAACAAGTCTAGTGCACGCACCTGGATTTTCAATTTTACCTTACACCCCTCACCTGGACTATGATAGGCACTTCAAAATAGATGTCGTTGAAAGATGTTTGTATAAAAACACGAGCCGGGAAAGAGATCAAGTTAAAACTGAATCTGATAGCATGGACGATTTGTAACTCCGGTATATCAAGAATATTGTTCAAACTGAAAAACATACTTGTGGATTCAAATAAAAGAATAATGGACGACATCACTCTGAATTTGCATGAATATTAGTGTCAACTTATGGACGCACGTATGTGTACATCATACATGTGTTGTAAAAATGTATTTATGCAGGTGTTAGGCTACAATTTTTATGTCAACATAATCTAAAACAATTATTCTTGTAATGTTCCTGAATATTTGTCATACGGACCGGTGGATATAAATAAAGCAGCTGATTCAATCTGTGACGTATAACTATCATGAAGGTTTTAATTACATCGTACTGTGCAATTAACATATTTATGAACATAGTTTGACTGTAACTTACCATGTACTGAAAGGTCCCAATATCCTGGCCGTTCAGTTTTAAGTAAAATCAAGTCACTGGACATGTTAATCGTCAATAGCTGTAGTAGTGTCCAATACTATGTACGATTATTTCCGTATTTTCCTCACATATAGAAGGGCGATAAGATGGACTGTGGCTAGTTAAAGTTGTTCCCATTAGATACTGGTCAATATCGATGATTACCACCCGCTCACTTGTCGTGGTGAGTAAGAGACGATAGGAATAATGCTACATGTGTGTCTCATCCCAATTCTGGTACCTATACCCGGTCATAATGTGAGTAAGAACTTACAACTACCACCACGGGGTATCCTGTCAGTCAAGCTGGGTACTCAAATGCCGGAATGACCCCAGCACGCGTTCCTTAATAGCACGTGGGAATCTATTACGAACTCAAGTGATCTCATC
This sequence comes from Unio delphinus, assembly GCA_029339505.1. Classification (NCBI taxonomy): domain Eukaryota; kingdom Metazoa; phylum Mollusca; class Bivalvia; order Unionida; family Unionidae; genus Unio; species Unio delphinus. The sequence continues at coordinate 16,344,134 of JAQISU010000010.1, forward strand.
TCACTCTCTCTCTCTCTCTCTCTCTCTCAATTAACGATATATGATGGAAATTGATCTATTCCTAAATACTTGTCATTGAACACGAAAAACAAACATAGGACTAAAGTATAAAGTAAAAATGTGTAGGAGAGGTCACAAATGGTTTAAAACTATCGTGAACGTAAGCAAGCAAAATATTTTAAATAGTAAAAACAAAGTTTAACCTTAAGTAAATATATTGAACAAGAGAATCCAAACGGTACATACCTTCCCCGTTCATGCACGGGTATTTTTCTGTTTTCAGCCACGGATGATTAATTTTGATATGATTATATTGGCATAAATCCCAGCTTTCAATTGTCCATAATCAGTTTCTCAACTCTTCCTCGATATTTACAAAATTATAACATTTACAATACTAAGCTTTTAAGTAGACGATAAGCTCCTAGTGTCTGGTGCTTTATCCGAAAAATCAGCCGAATAATTCTCTGAAAGATTTACTGCGATTTTAAAAACAACTCTAAGCCTTGTAAACTGGGCTTATGTGGTAAAATGCAAGCTCCGTATTGATCGATCATGTACAGTATAAGCCACTCATACACGGTCTAAATATTAGTACGGCCCCCAACTGAATCAATTAACCAATCAGCGACCACCTTGCTCAAGCGTAAAACTAGCATATTCATGCGCACCGGAATAATAATGCCTCTTTCAATAAAAGGTCACTGGAGTGGTATGCCTAAATCCAAGGCGCATGGCATTTTAATTCAATTTGTAAATTAAACCATATTCTTAACTAAAATTATAACAACTGCATAATCTGGAATAATCCAACTTGAATAAATCTTTAAAAAAAAGTTTATGAGATTTTGGGAGGGAAGCTTATAC